>JAFEMH010003991.1:0-233827 GCA_022495995.1 Adenophora triphylla var. japonica
ATATAAAGTAAAAAAAAATATTATTTTTGCTTATTCATTACCAAGCGGATTAGCGAGGGAATAACGAGGAATTGGAAAAAAAAAAATTTTACCGACGGATGCATTTCGTTCGCTATATAATTTAAAAAAATAAAAATATATTATTTCCAATTTCATTTAGCGGCTGAATAACGACGGATTACCGAGTAGAATTTTTTATTTTTTTAATAGTATACAGTTTAATGCATGTTTATTAATACATAATTGTTAAGTTTACCTCAAATGTAAATGAAGTAAGGCCAAATATGATAAAATTATAAAAATATATATATTTTTTAATAAAAATTCTTAACTTTTTTTTTAAAAAAAAATCACTACTAACAAGCATCTCAAATATATTACTAAGCCATAAAAAAATTTAAAAAATTAAAAAAAATATATGCTATTGTCCGTCCCTATTTTTTTCTTTTATATACTTATTTTTTTAAATTAAATCTTAACTTTGTTTATGTAACATTTTTAAAAAAAAATCACTACTTAACAACTTCTCAAGTAATTTTTTTTATCCAATTTTTTTTTTAAAGAAATCAAAAAAAGTATATGCTATTTTCCGTCTCTCTTTTTTATTTTATAAACTTTCATTTAAATAAAATGAAACATAACTTTTTTATTATTTAATTGTAATTTATATTTTTAAAATGAATATATATCTTTTGAAGAGTGAATATCAAATATTAATTTTATAAAGTATAAAATTATATGAATTCATATTTTATTTGGAATACTCCCTCCGTCCCACGTGAATGCAAACTTATTTCTATTTTGGTCCGTCCCACGTAAATGCAAACTTCTCAAAATGGAAATAAATATTTCACATTTACACTCACAACACTCTCTCTCCTCACTATTCCTCCCACTCATTCTCTCTCCTATTTAATTTTTCATACTCACAACATTTATCTTTTTCTCTTTCTTACATCACTTTTCCTTAATTCCCACATCCAAAAAGTTGGTTCACATTCACGTGGGACGGAGGGAGTATAGTGTATAGGGTATATGAATGGTATATTGTATAGGGTATAGGGCATAGGATATAGGGTATAGTATAGGGTATACCCTATAGGGTATAGGGCATAGGATATATGGTATAGGGTATACCCTGTACCCTATAGGGTATAGGGTATACATATAGGCACGGGGTATACCATACCGTATACCTTTGCCTTATACCACTATAGGGTATACCCTGTACCACTAAACCTATAAGTACGGGGTATACCACATAGATACCTCCTATACCCTATAAGGTACAGGTTATACCCTATAGGGTATAGGGTATATCCTATAGATACCCTATAGGGTATATGACATAGGGTATATGGTATAGGGTATACCATGTACCCTATAGGGTATAGGGTATACCCTATACCCTATAGGGTATACCCTATACCCTATACCCTATAGAATATATCATATACCTTATAGGGTATACCATATATCATATCTGCTATACCATATACTATATTCATACCTATAGAGTATACCACTATGCCTATAGGGTATACCTATACCATATACCACATGCCTATGCCACATGGGTATACCCTATCCACATGCCCTCTAAGGTATGCCACATGCCACATAGGGTATGCCACATGCCTATAGGGTATACCACATACCATATACCCTATAGGGTATACCCATGCTCTATAGGGTATACCACATGCCTATAGGGTATAGGGTATAGGGTATACCCTATAGGGTATTGGGTATAGGGTATACCCTATACCCTATACACTATAGGGTATACCCTATAAGGTACAGGATATAGGGTATATGGTATAGGGTATACCCTATAGGGTATTGGGTATAGGGTATACCATATACTATTATAGGGTATACCTACATACATGCCTATACCATATAGTATACCGTATACCATGGTATAGGGTATTGGGTATAGGATTTATACCACATACTACATAGGGTATACCATATAGGAGTATATGATTTAAGGGTATATGAGGTTTAGGGTATAAGGGTATATTAATAAGTATTATTAATATTTTAAAAGTGTAATTATTTTTTTTTAAATTTATTTTTGAATTGAGATAAATATTTTAGACATTTTTTGGTAAGGTAGTTTTTTTTAAAAAAAATTATATAAAATAAGTTAGAAATTAACTAAATATTTCTATCAATTATTACTTAGGTATATTAATATTTCTTATAAGTTTAAATTATTAAATTAATGAGTATTATTATTAATTAATAACATTATTATTATTATTAATTATATAATAATAATTATTAATATATTCAATTATTTAATTGAATAATTAACAATAGCATCTTATTAGTATTATTATTAAGTATTATTACTCATAATTTTTAAAGAAATAAATTATATAATATAAAAATATTTACTTTTTTGATATTATGTATTATTACTAGTTATTTAATTGAAGAATTAACAATATCATCATTATTAGTATTATTATTAAGTGTTATTACTAATATTTTTTAAAGAAATAAAAGTATATAATATAAAAACATTTACTTTTTTGATATTATGTATTATTACTAGTATTATTATCAAGTATTTTTTTTATCAAGATCTTAAATATTTTTTTTTAATCTAATATTATTTATATTTTGAATTATTTCTATTTACTATCATTTCTTAAAAAAAAACTTAAATAATACTTTTTTATATAATAATTAATGAGTATAATAATTAATATTTTAATTTTTCTTTTATATTCACATGAAACACATATATTCACATAAATCACTAGTCAATCTAAATCTTAACCATTAAATACATCACAAACAATTAAATTCAATAGTCCAAATTTCATTTAACAAAGCACAACACATTTTTATTTGATTGGCTTACAAATGTTCACATGGATTGAGCCCCGACACAATCTAAATCATTAACTTCATATACATCCAATGATCCCAAAATCATCCCAACAAATTTAATTTTTTTAATTATTTATTTGGAAAAAGAAGGGTTGTAGAGGAGTTATTGTCCTATAGAAAGCTTGGATAGTCATTTTCAATTGTTCCCATTTTGCGTTTAATATTTTTGGAGAGAAAGATCACGTGGGTTCTCTACTCCCCAGCATGCCCAATCTCCGTCTACCGCCCCCTCCCGTTCGGTAACCACCATGACCACCCGTCTCGTCGCCCACCCTTCTTGCCCCCCCTTCTCGCTATCTCGCTTTCTGCGCAGGCCTCATCCATATTCGTAGCCACCAGCTGCCGCTCTTGGAGCAGTCTCCCTCTCGTCGCTTTTCCTTCGCCAGCCGCTCCTTCGTCATCTCGGCGGCAGCCAAACGGTTGATACGGGTAGATCTTGTGTGTGTGCGTGTAGATGCAGGTTTTGCCACTTAGCTACTCTCTCTCGTCTCGGCGTCAGGCGCTTCTCCATACTCAGTCTCTCTCTCTCTGTTCTAGCGATTGGTTCATCTCATTTTGAAGGATGGTGACGGTGGTTTGGTGGATGGATGGTGGTGGTGATGGATGGTTGTGGTGAATGGTGGTGGTGAAAAGATTGCCAGGAATTCGAGCCGGAGAGGTGGCTCCGTTATAGGCCGGTTCATGAGTGAATCGGCACTACAAGTTCACAACATTCAACGGAGGGCCAAGATTGTGTTTGGGTAAAGATTTTGCTTACTACCGGATGAAATTTGTGGCCGCTTCTATTTTGTATCGTTACAGAGTAAAAGGTTGTTGAAGGCCGTGAAGTTGTTCCCAAGCTTGCGTTGACTATGTATATGAAGCATGGACTTAAGGTGACGCTCTGCCCGGCGAGATAAGATGAAATGTTGAGGATCTTAAGGAAGTTGTGTTGTGTTGAATATTTTTCTTTATTTATTTATTTTAACTTGATTTTATTTTTCATTTATTAGTTTGATTGTATGGGGCAAAGTTGAAGGTGGACATGGTTTATGTTGGGATGGGATATGAATTTAAGAATATGTATATCTTATTGTTTATGAATACAAACTTAAATAATGGATTTGATTGTATTTTTGGCATATAATTTGGAGAACTTAAATAATTTGGCATATATATATATATATATATATATATATATTATAATTTTTAATAAAAAATATCAAATTAGCGACGGAAATATCCGTCGGTAATTTTGTATATCAAAAATAAAAATATTGAAAAAGAAAATTTAAAAAATTAATAAAATTGTGAAAATATGTAATAAATTTTAGCGACGGAAAATCCGTCGCTATATCCATAGTTATTTTGTCGTCCACAAATTACTAACTTTTCCATTTTGCGACGGATTTTAAACAATAACGACGGATTATTCCATCGCAAAATATCATAAATTCGTCGTCCCATCCATGTTATTAGCGACGGTTTGGAATCAATTAGCGAGGGATTGGTCCCTCACTAAATTACCGACGGACATAAAATTTCGTCATTAAACATTAGCGACGAGGGTTTTAGCGAGGGAAAAAATCCGTCGGTAATCCGTCGGTAAATCGTTTTAGCGACGGAAATTTGACTTTTAGCGACGGATTTTTCCGTCGCTAAAACCTGTTTTTCTTGTAGTGATACCTCATACACCAGACACCCATACTTTATACTCTAAATCATATACTCCGTATCATATACTCATATCATATACTCTAAATCATAACCCATATACATATACCCTAAACATTAACCTATACCCTAAAACATAACCCCACCCTATATTCTAAACTATAACTTCTTTCATATACTTTCATTTCTTTAAAAATTCTTAACTTTTTTATATAACTTTTTGTAAAATATTTCACTACTAACTAATATCTCAAATAGATTTATTTATACAAAAAAAAAATTTAAAAATTAAAAAAGTAAATGCTATTGTCTGTCTCTCTTTTTTCTATTATATACTTTCATTTCTTAAAAATTCTTAACTTTTTATATAACTTTTTGTAAAAAAATTTACTACTAACTAACATCTCAAATAGTTTTATTTATCCAAAAAAAAATTATTGTACAATCTATATGTCTTAATTCTTTTTGAAAATACAAATATTTTTTTTAAAAATGTATGTTGTATATACAATCTAAAATAGTTTTTTTCTATTATTTTGATGAAAAGATTATTATATTAGGCAAATATATGTGCATTTGAAAAGATTTTTTTTTAAATGTCTATTGTATATACAATTTCTATATAGTTTCATTATGAAAGCACAAAATTTTTAAATTAATTTTAATTATTGTACAATCTATATGGTTTAATTCATTTTGAAAATACAAATATTTTTAATTATGTTTTGTTTACAATGTAAGGAAAATATAAATTAATTATATTATTTTTTACATACATATATTATATACTCCCTCCGTCCCACTTCAAAGAGCCCATGGTAATATTTCATGGTTTTTAAGATTTTTTTTAAAAAAATGAATAAAAAATTGAAAGTGGGTAAAAGATTAGAGGAGATAGAATGTAAAAGTTAAAAACATTTAATAGGAGAGAGAATGAGTGGGAGGAATAGTAAGTTAATGAATAGTTTTTTTGTAAATATGTTAACACTAATACATGCCGTGTCGAGGACACGTGTTTTGGTTTTTAATTAAAAAAAATAAATTTTTTAGGGCAAAATGGGAAAGGGACAAATGTATGAGGGCAAAATGGGAAATTCGCCGCTTAGTACTGTTCATTCAACTGTAGACAGTACCATTCTGTTTTATACTATAGATTATTGTTTTGGTCAATTTCTTGTATATTGAAATTGAACTTTCGGTGGAATAATTTTTGGCACAAATGGAGTATAAGAATGAGAAAATTCAAGATGCTACGCCAAGATGTAATGAGGAAAGCCCTTGATCAATTGATCTCGGGCACAAAACCTCGAGAGGCTTTAGGAAAAGCCTACCTTAACAAAAAACATTCATCAATTTTTATTGTGTGAGTACAAAGTGAAAGTATAGTGAGAGTTACAAAGTTGCCGGAGTCCCTATTGGCTCCTATGCCTAGCTCTCCATTTATAACCCAAAAATGGTGAAGTAACTAACCTGTAACCATAAATCCCTAGAAATTCGGATCAGGTTGCTGAAGTTTAGAGACCGTTTGCCATGATCTTATCTTCCGTTAGAAATGCATTTGAAATGTTTGAGACTTGGTCTTTGATCCTTGCGTATTAATGATCCCCTAAAAATAGGAACGGTTGAATCTGCATAAGAAGGGTTGAACTTGCATTTTCAAGTTGTCAGAAACAAGGTGTCATGTTAAAGATGCTGAGGAATCAAGATGTTAGAGAGCCACATGAGCCAAGATGTCAATGCAGTGTTTAAGAAAAATTCTACCCCAAACAATTCCCCCCAAATCTTTTGAATCTCTTAGGTGGAGCCAAGGAGTCGAAATTTTTTAAAACACGTGTCCCCTTATTTAATTGACGTGACCTTTGAGAAGACGATTCTAGATTTTGAGTAGTAGTAGGGCTCTCATAACTGCCTATAACCTCCCATAAATAAGCCATCTTTCCGTCAATTCAAAAGGTTATTCCAGCAATCACCTTCCATTGTCATCGTCCTCCTTTAGATAAGTCAATTTTCTCCGAGCTTTCGTTGATTTTGGTTTTCTAATCATTTTGAGTATGGGTAAGAGTAAGAAAGATAATTTCACTGTCCTCCCTAAGGGTTTCATTCACCTTGAACTTCTTAAGTCTAACTCTGAAAGGAGTTCAATAAAGCAGACTCACATAAATAACCTTGTTAAACGGAACGCCTTTCCTATAGGTGCTGAATTCTTGATCCCCGACAAATCCTTTACAGCCGATTGCGTTTCAGAAGAATGGGTTGGATTCCTTGAGTATCCCTTCAGTATTGGCCTTAAATTCCCTTTCTCCCCCTTAGTGAACCATTTCTTTAAGGCTAACAAGTTAGCATATCTCTAACTTATGCCTGTAGGGTGGAGGATTCTCCAAACCTTAGATAGACTTGCCCTTGAGACTGACGTGCCTGGTTATTTAGAAGAGTTGGCTTTTACGTCTGAAATTAGGTCTTTTGGCCCTCACATATACAATTTAGGGCTAAATCGTCTGCGGACAATCTAGTGATAGGGTTTGAAGCTCAGGATAGAGGTTGGAAGAGTAAGCTCTTTTATGTGAGAAAGGACACTTTGGAAGGGGGGAATGAGTTGAACACAAAGTGGAGGTCTCAAGGTATAACCTTGATTTTCCTTTCGGCATCTTCTGCTTTGTCCTTATTTCTGCATAACTTTGCTGCTTACCCTTCTAAATTTTCCAGTTGCTAAGTTGAGCATGTTGTTCCCCGATAAAGAAGATACATATTCCAATGTGAATAAGATTTTGAATTTGTCAGCGGATGTTCGTAAGTATAAACCATTGCCAGTGGAGTTTGAGGTTGCAAGTACTGAAGAAGCCAACACAGAAGAGTAGATTGAAAGTAGAAGTTCCCCCACGTTGAGCATTAATAAAATGTCTTCAAGTAAAGAAAAACTTGCTTTGATATGTTTGAATTTTGCAATAGTATTTTATAATTTTCTTTTCCTTTCAACTCAGTCAACCGACCACAAACTAGAGGTTTCACCATGGATGATGTAATATCAAGGATTAAGGCCAGAGCTGAAGTGAAGAAGGAAGGTAAACTTGAAGTTGGAAAGCCTCATATCCCAAGAGGGGAAAGTTCGTCTTCAAAAGCTAAGAAAAGGAAGGTGGAAGATGTTGAGATTGTAAGAGTGGTGAAGGGAGAGGAGTGGCATGTTGAATCTGATGTGGAAGCTATCAACAATACACTTAACAAGTGTAAGGATCAGGTAAAGATTTTCTCATCTGTTATCCTTAAGCTGCTATTTCTAAATGGTTAGTTGACACCTTGTATACTTCATTCTGTAGGTTTGACCGAATTTCTGGTGAAGGAAATAAGGCTTCTGGAAGATAGAGTGAAGATTATGGATCAAAAGGCCAAGCATAAAAGTGCAAGAGCTGATAAGGCAGAGAAGGAATCCAGAGCTTATGCTAATTAATGCAATGCTAAGGGTAAATAAAATGAGGATTTGTGTAAAGTGATTGAAGAAGCAAGGGTAGACTAACCGTTATTGAAGCTGGTCATCTGAAGAAGTTAGATGAAGCAAAGAAGAAATTTAGTAATGATGCTGCAAGGACAATGCTGGAAACTAAGGTTGCAATGATGAAAGACTTTAAGGATGGCAAGCATCTTTCATGGGATGTCGAAGAAGCTCCTCGCATGCTGAAGATATACCTCGGAAAAGATGTGGATTGCGATGAAGTGAATTCTCCAGATGCTGATGTTACAGCCAGTAAAGTTGATGAGGATATGCAGGATGTGGATGAGGGCAAGGGCAAAGTTGACAACGAGAAAGAAGAAAAGAGAAACGGTAACATTGTGGCAGCAGGCCAAGAGGGGAAGTAAAAACTTCTTTAGTTTGAAAAACAATTTTTAATTTCAAGTCTTTTAAGTTTTTGTTGAGGGTGTGTCCTTAAAAACAATTTCTTTAATTTGTAATATTTTAGTATGCCTTTATTGGCATATGAATTTGGATTTTAGCTGTAGACATTTGGTATGCCTTTGCTGGCATACGTTTTTGGTTTTTGATGTGCCATGCTAATGTTGGCATGAACTAAATTTGGGTATTTTAGTAAGGAAACAATTAGATTTTTATCCAAGTATTCTTTTGATCGTATGAAATACTGAATGTGTTTAACCTTTTGAACTTTGTGAGTAACATGCCAATGTTACAACCTTAAGTTGTGAGTAACATGTAAATGTTACAACCTTAAGCATTTGGTTCACATGTAGTGAAAAGCGTGCGCTTAGGTGTGATTTCAGATAACAAGTAATCTATAGAAATGATGCATAATCTTTTAATTAGATTGGATGGTAATGTACCTTACATCCTAGGACACGAGCTATCTTCAACTTGTGATGTAGATGGATTTAAGCTTTCCTCTTACCTGTTGAACATATAAGTACGTGGAGGCTTGCAAAACCGAAACATGTTAAGTTTGGGTGTTAGCTTAGCTAACACCCCTCCGTCTTAAGTTGTTAGTAGTGTTTCATAAAAGAGGTAAAAGAAAAATAAAAGAAAATAAGAAAACAAAATAAGTGAAGAAGTTGTACCTGAAATCAAAGATACTGAATATGCGTTTAACTTACATGAAATAGGATAATTTTTCCCTCATCAGAAGACTTTGTGTATCCTCCTCCTGTCTTTAATAATCGAGGTGCCCCAATCTGATTATTATGATCTAGACCTCAAGTTGCTTGGTATGTTGAATATCAAGATAGGGCATCTACTCCTGAGTTTACCTCCTGTGAAAGATATGGCACTTGCAATGACTTTGACATGTTGAAGATATAAGGTCATCTTTGATTGCTATTTTTGACAAGATGCGGATGAGGCTTTCATGGAGGTCTTGTAACATTCCTTGGCTATCTGCTGATCTCCTTTAAGCGTGATTATCCCCCACAGAGTTGGTAATTTGACACACTGATGGTATGTAGATGGTATGGCCCTCATATTATGTATTCATGGCCTGCCTAGGATAATATTATATGAAGCCGGGCAATCTATAACACAAAACCGTTCCATAAAATTGACACCTTGAACATATATAGGTAATTTGATTTCTCCCACTGTTTGCTTGGTTTCACCCCTGAATCCAATTAACACAGAAGAGTTCTTTACAACTTCAGAGTCCAGAATGCCCATCTCCTTCAAGGTGCTGAGCATCATTAGGTTGAAAGAACTGCCATTGTCGATAAGAATCCTTTTCACCTTGTAATTTGCTATCTGCAAGGTGATTACTAGTCCATCATGGTGTGGACCTATGATATCTGCCTTGTCATCTTGATCAAAGGTTATTTGTGGATCTTCACATCTTGAAGATGACCTGACTAGTGTATTTAATTTGTCTTCTTTTGAATCTTTAGCATGACGCTTTTCTTCTTTGAATAAGTTGTACCGCAAATTTCTGAGCCTCCAGAGATGAAATTGATAGTTTTTGTGGCCGTTGGGGGTGACAGAAGTGTATCTGGAGTGGGATCCTTAGTTTCACCATGTTCTTTCCTTCTGCCTAGCAACTCCTTAAGATGGCCTTTAGATAAGAGATGGTGATCTCCTTACGAAGGGCAATACGGTTGTCTATAGTATATGGCAAAGTCTTCATGGTACGCACACCATTTAGACTTATCCTTCCAAGCTGTTGGTTTTTCATTCTTCTGGGCCATCTTGCTTTTTCGCCCAAGTTGTCCATTGCACATAATAGTCTGCAATATTGACGGAAAAACAATAGTCATTAATTGTTGGAAATTCATAATCATCATTATCTATAGCATCTTCAACAGAATTAATTTTATGATCCTCAGATTTAGTGTAGGGTTTTCCCATATGATGCTTATGATGGGAAGATTCTGCCTTCCTGATAATGCTTTCATAAACAGCGGTCTCTTTAGCATTCTTCTCTCGGATTAGCATGTCTTCTTCAAGATGTATGGATTGAATGGCTCTTGATCTGACATCTTCAAGTTTCTTGCATGGGTTTTTGACTAGGTCTTCATAATATGGTGAGTCCTTCTTGAGACCTATCTGAACGCTTCGATTGCGATTGACATGTCAGGTTTGGTATGTCCACTGATTCTTTATTGAACCTGCTCAAATAATCTTTAAGAGTTTCTTCAGGTTGCTGAGTTATCCGATACAAATCACTAGTAAGTTTTTCAAATACCCTGTTACAAGAAAATTGATTAGTGAACATATCAATTAATTGTGCATAAGATCGATAGAACCCGAATGTTGGTTTATGATCCATCTTAAGGCTGCTTATGTTAACGTTGATCCAAAGTCTCTGCATAAACATGCTTCTTTATACGCGCGGGATATGAATGGCATCCATCTTCTCTGATAGAGTGCTACATGCTCCATTGGATCTGTAGTACCATCGTACTACTTCATTTGAGGAACAATAAATCTCTTGGGTAGTTCCACATAGGCAATAGCATGTACAAAATGGGTATCGTTGTAGCATGTTGGAGATGATCTATGCATGGGAGATGCAACGCCTGGAACGTTCATGACCATTTCCCTTAATTCATGCAGTTGTCTAGCTACGGAATTTCCTGCATCAAGGTTATTAAGATTAGTATTAACAAAGTTATATGCATAATTTGTAAAACCCCCTGTTAATCCTGAAGATGGTGTCTGAAATGATGGAATTGAGGTTGGCAAAGTGGAACACCAATTAGTGATGATGCTTTCAGTCTGCGTCACGTGACTTCTTGAACCCCCTGCACCTAAATCTCCAGCAAAACTGAAATGTCTAGGTTGTAAGTGAGATATTGTGCTTGACACTGGAGATGATCTAGGACCTTGAGAAGATTCTTGTTGAAGACGAGTAATAGCATTGAACAACATCTGATTGGTATGATGTTGAGTTTCGTGTTGATTCTTCAAGTAATCCATCATCTTGGTCAGGTTAGTGACGAAATCAAAGGTCATCTCCTGATGAATCACAGCTGAAGGGGTGACAGTAGGTAAAGATTGTTGAGAAGGCATTTCAAGTGTATGTGTAACTTGGGCTCCAGATGTTCTAAGTGCTCCAGTCCTTCCTGCAACATTCTGAGTATCTTGACCAGAACTAGGATTGCTCATCTTGGGATTTTCTTAGCAAACTTAAAAAACCAAAGTTTCCACAGACGGCGCCAAATTGTTTTGGTCAATTTCTTGTATATTGAAATTGAACTTTCGGTGGAATGATTTTGGGCACAAATGGAGTATAAGAATGAGAAAATTCAAGATGCTACGCCAAGATGTAACGAGGAAAGCCCTTGATCAATTGATCTCCGACACAAAACCTCGGGAGGCTTTAGGAAAAGCCTACCTTAACCAAAAACGTTTATCAATTTCTGTTGTGTGAGTACAAAGTGGAAGTATAGTGAGAGTTACAAAGTTGCCGTCCATGGTGCTTATCCCTAGCTCTCCTTTTATACCCCAAAAATGGCGAAGTAACTAATGTGTAACCATAAATCCCTAGAAATCCGAATCAGGTTGCTGAAGTTTAGAGACCGTTTGCCATGATCTTATCTTCCGTTAGAAATGCATTTGAAATGTGGGAGACTTGGTCTTTGATTCTTGCGTAGTAATTATCCCTGAAAAATAGAAACGGTTGAATCTGGATAAGAAGGATTGAACCTGCATCTTCAAGCTGTTAGAAACAAGATGTCATGTTAAAGATGCTGAAGAATCAAGATGCTAAAGGACCAGAAGAGCCAAGGTGTCAATGCAGTGTTTAAGAAAAATTCTACCCCAAACAATTATAAGGGTATAATGAATGATTTTTTTGTAAATATATAAACATTATGAGGGTATAAATGTCCGAAATACTGTTCACATATTTTCATTTATGGAATGGGCTCTTGGTAGTGGAATGTCCCAAAAAGGAAAGTGGGCTCTTTGAAGTGTGACGGAGGGAGTATTATACATGTATTATATGTATATTTATTTATTACAAATGTAATTATTGATTCGAGCTTAACGAGCCGAGTTCGAGTCGAGCTCGAGCCGAGCCCGAAGTATTAAAATTCATTCGAGCTTTTAACGAGCCGAGCTCAAACGAATCGATCTCGAACAGAGCTCGTCGAACACGAGCTGACTCGAAAAAAAAAACAAGCTTGAAAATCGGTTCGATCTCGAGCTCGAGTTTACCTCGAGCCTACTCGAACTTGAGCTTTTTACGAGCCGAGCCCAAGCCGGCTCGTTTCGTGTAACAGCCCTATTTACAAGCCTCTTTTGGTGCATTCTAATATATTTGTGTGCATCGTGTTTCTAAATTAAAAATTAACTTTATAATTTATCATGTTATAAAAATATAAATACATAGATTTTTTTTTAAAAAAAATTCTAATAAATCAATTGTGACATAAATTATGTATTACGAGAGAAAAATTATCTGTACACTGTACCGCATGCGGGACATGCAAACATTAATCCAACTGGATATTAAATTGGTTAAACCCCACCCACCTAGTAACTCTTTCCTATTTTTCTTGTAGTAGGTGTTGGTCTCTAACCTACTTGCCACAACTCTAGGAGCTTTGTCATATTTTTTGACCAACTCTTTAAAGGCCATTTACAATGGCTTGTAGAAATTTGTTTTTCAACTATTTAATCCATTTTAAACCATTGCAAGGTTCTATTGAAACTTTTTAAAAAATGAGGGTAATTCGCCACTTGGTAGAACATGATTGGTCACTGAATTTTTTTTTTTCAAATCTCATCCGAATTTTTCAAAGACAATTATCTTAGACCATCTCCAATGATTTCAACTACCAAAATTATTCAACTGCCTCCACATCAGCTTCTCTCTCATCCACATAATCATTCAATTCCCCATTCAATTTTAACCCCTCCAACGGTTAGTTTAAAAAAAAATTCAACCCCCTCCAACTCATCAAATGAAAGAAAAGTCTATTTATAGAGAAAAAAATTATGAATTTTGATGTAAATTTTTTTTTTGATATAGATAATGGCCTTTGAAAATTCGGGTGTGTGTCGATAAAATAAAAATCACAGCAACCAATAAGAAAGGGACACGTGGTGTTGATGGAAAAAAAAAAAGCTGGAGCGTTAACCGTGACGCGCCCCTGTCGGCTGTGGGCTTCACGCGCCACGTCGGCCCAATCAGGGGGTGCCACGTGGCAATAAATCCAGCCCAAAAATTTCATTCAACTGGTTGAATTTATTCAATTGATGGCCCACTTTTTTTTTCCAACTACTTGCTCCAATGGTTTTAATGGAATTCAATGGTTGAATAATGGGATTCAACTCACCATTGGAGTTGGTCTTATATCAAAAAAAAAATTATTTTTTTATATCAAAATTCATAATTTTTTTTCTCTATAAATAGAGTCCTCTTTCATTTGATTTGGACACAGAAAAAAAATACTTTTTTTTAATATAAATTTCTCAATTATCCCTCATTTTCCACATGAAGTATTTTTTTAAATAAAAATTATCGTCATCTTTCATATTTATTTAATTGCAATTAAAAAAATTAATTAAGTATGAAGTATTTTTTTAATTATAAATGATAATAATAATAATAATTTTACTAATCATAAAAATAAAGAGTATAAATAAAATAAAAGTGGTGGGATATAGAATGATGAGTTGGAAGGGTGTTGAATTTTATTAAACAAAATCATTGTAGGGTTAAAAATTAAATGGGGTGTTGAATTATTAGGTGGAAGAGAGAAAAGCTGATGTGGAGTGTTAAAGTGGGTGTTGAAAAAATTTAGGTGTTGAAACCATCGTAGATGGTCTAAGGTACACATTTTTTGCTTTTCCTACGTGGACATGACAATTAGATGGTTATTGTAACCCTTTAGTGGTTATTTTAAAAGAGAAATTGGAGGTTACACATTAAAATCATTGTTGATAAGGAAAGTAACCCTCAATTCTAAATACTGTCCATGCTTAGTTTTTTAAAAGATATGAGACATATTATCTTAAAAAAAAATATCTGGAACAAAATAAAACAATACTCCCTCCGTCCCGTTACAACCTGCACACTTTTTTCATTGGACGTCCCATTACAAACTTCACACTTCCTAAAATGACAAATAATCTTTACTATTTTACCCACTAATTCTCTCTCATACTTTACTTTTATACTCACTACACCAATCAAATCACTATTTCCTACCCCACTTTTTTTCTCCAACCTCATTTTTCATACTCACAACATTTTCTCTACCAACTTTTTCCTTAATTTGCACGCAAACAGCAACAGTGAACTTATTACTAGAACTGAGGGAGTACATATTTTTGGAACAGAAAGAAAGAATGAGTATAATATTTTATAAATGGGGCATCTAGTATGCAGTTTTAGCAAAATTTTTAATAAAGTGATCTCTCTATCTAACCCAATCTACATTGTCTATAAGCAAAGCGTAGAACATGGCTAATTGAGTAGAATAGTAGATGCAAAATTGAGCCCCAATTAGGCATCAACTACCCCAATAGTAGTAAGAACAAGAAAATCAATCAAAGGGTCAAAGGCTTGATATATAATATGCCACCATCAAATTATTGAAAAAACCTCTATTACTCTTATCTTAGATTTCGTTTGATAACCATTGAAAATTTAAGTTAACGAAAAAGATTTTCCAATTAATGGAAAATAGGCTTGTTTTCTAAGGAAAATGTTTTGCGAATTTCTCATTGTCAAAACATTTTCCGAAAAATACTTATTAACACCATCACCCCCAAACCCCACCCCCCCCCACTACACCCTCACCCCTCCCTCCCCCACCCACCCACCCACCCCCCATACCCGTCAATTTTTTTTTCTCATATTAATTTTTTATCAACTTTTCTGTTGCCCCTACAACCCCCACCCCCGTCAATTTTTTTTTTCTTATATTAATTTTTTTTATCAAGTATCCTGCCGCCCCTTCACTCCCTCCCCCATCAAAATGTTTTTTTTTCCCATATTAATTGTTTTATCAACTCTTTTGGGCTTAATAACACAATAAATGTAAGAGAAATTTTATATCACCTGGATAATTTAATGTTATGTTTTTCTCTGTTACAAACTTACAAAATACAAACCAGGAGAAACCAATCAAGACTTAAATGCTTTCTAGGTGGGTGGGCAGGGTAGTTTATGAGTAGCAGTACCTCCTGTTTTTAATGTACATAACCAAAATTCTTATGGTGAATGTGACTTGGGGGGAAAGCATTTGGAACTGCTGCTCCATGGATTTGCTGCTTCACTGAAACTAAGGTTGTGATACAACCGATCACATGTTTCACCTCGAAAAATGTGTCGCCGAGATGAATGATATGTGTGACAAGTCCCACATTTCTCATAATCAATTTTGATTGGACAAATTCAAAATGAAAATCATAATAACATCTCAAATCATTAGCTGCAACGGAACAATATAATACGTAACAAATGTGTGTGCGGGTGGGTGGGGTAATGTGTGGGTGGGTTGGGTTGGGTTGGGTTGGGTGGGGTGGGGAGGGGAGGGGGAAAGGGAGAGGACAAAAGGAGGAGAAGGAGGTGATTAAAAGCCATAAAGAGGGGTTGGTTAGAGATTACAAAAGCAAGCACTGCCCTGTGGACACATGATTTTGCCTTGCCTTTGCTCTAAGCCTCTAACCATGGAAGATTAAAAGAATGAAAAAGAAAAAAATAGTAACCCTAGATACAAGGCCAAAAAGTTAAAAATTGGGTTGGACTTGGACAGCAATGTAATTATAGGCATGAAAAGAAAAGAAAAAACACACACACAGCAATGTCACCACCTCCAACACAAACACAATACAACAACAGCACACTGCCAAGAAGCCTCTCTCCTCATCCCCCCTCCCAAAGATTTTCCTCCCTCTGTAAAAAAGCCTTTATATTTTCAAGAAAATCAAGAAAATCCCAAATCCATTAAATCCCAAAGCATCTCTCTCTCTCTCTTCCTCACACTCTCTCTCTCCAACACAGACACGCACACATTTTATGAACTGGTTTGACTGTGATTGAGTAAATTTAGCCAAAGATTTGCAGCCATTGCCCATCCCTCCCTTGGCTTCTCTCTCCACAACGCATAATTGAGCAGTTTTCTCCCTCCTTTCAAGAATTCCTGGAAAATGTGGGAAAGTGAAAGAAAATTAATCAAATCAAAGAGGAAATCAAGAAAGCAGACTCATTGATCAATTTCCTATCTTACCCACAAATATTTCTTGATAATTTCATCTCTAAAGTAGCAAGATGAGGAAACATGGATGGCAACTTCCCTACCACCCTCTCCAGGTCTCTCTCTCTCTCTCACACACACACACAGAGACACTTTCTCTCTCTCTAGCTTTTTCTTCTAATTTCTGGGAATTTATGATTTTTGCAGGTGGTGGCTGTTGCTGTGTTTCTAGCATTGGGTTTTGCTTTCTATGTATTCTTTGCCCCTTTTGTAGGGAAGCAAATCTATCAGTATATTGTGATGGGGATCTACACCCTCTTGTAAGCCATTCTTCATTCAACTTGTAATTTCCTTTTGGGCAAATATCTAAGATCTGTAGTGCTCCTTTGGTCAAAATCATGATTTCTTTTTTGTACTTTTTGAACTAACTTGGATTGGAATGACCATTGTAATACTGTTGGGCACCAAACTAAGAACTATGTTTCTTGGATTCTGATTCCAGTTTGAATCTTTATCTTTATATTACCACTAATCTTTCTGTTTACATTAATAAATTGTTATAATCTGGTGATTGTTTCATGTTTATCAAGAAGCTGTCTCTTCAGCTGGCCGATAGTCGCTTGTCTTCTAGCTCTCATTTTGGCTGTATATTAGCCACTAGTCTCACTCTCTCTCAAGTGTCAATTCATCTCTCTAAAGATTGAAATTTGTCTTCTTCAGAGCTTGAGTTAGACTAGTGATGCATCCCTCTAGGCCTACAGTGTTTGGAGATTGGAATTAGTGACAGTAATCAGCTTTGCTAAAATTATTGAAAATACTAAATCAGGTTAATAGCTCCTATTCATGCTCTCCTTCATTTTTGCAATTTAATATCCCCAGAAAATCCATTTGGAGGATGCCAGAATATCTCTCGTTTGGGACTTCTTTATTGAAATGTATCTTGATCGAACATTGAGTTGCTGCAGATTTATTCATGTTGAGACAATTAGAGTATATTGATCACGTTTTTTTCTTTTCACAATGCCATATATGAGGATTCACAAGTACGGACCCCAAATTATTTTTAATCTAAGCGCTTTGTTGTTGTTGTAAACCTGTTTTAGATATACTTGATGGGAATATTTGCATGTAATTGTTATATGGGGACCCATTTTGTTATTGTTCAACATTTGCAATGGCAAACAAACTATGTTGAAATCAGATAAGAGGTAAAATTTAGATTATAATGGAGCTTTGCATAATCAGTCACATGGGGACCCATTTTGTTATTTGCCCAAGAGAGTTTTAAATGCGAGCTGGACTGAAGACAACCTTGTCCTCGGTGTGTATAATATTGATCTGGAGAATGGTGGCAACTTAATCAATCGGACATATTTCCATTTATGGAATTGGCCACTGAAGTGTGACTGACCAAAAGCGAAAGCCACCTGGCCACTTGAAGTGGGACGGAGGTAGTACTATATTTTACATATGATGTCATGATAGAAAACACTAGGGTATTTATATCTGCTGAGATATCAGATAAAATTAAAAACTTGAGTAGAATATTGATAGATGATGCTGTATCAAATAAATCAGTATGCTTGTTGAAGATGAAAGCTTTATTGGAACCTCTATTTTGTGTCATTACCCGTACTTCACCTATTTTTCTTTCAGTACTAAGATAGGCTCCCTTTTCTTTTTATGCCAGATTATATGTGCATTTGGCCTGTATATATGGTGTGCTGGAGCTGATCCTGCAGATCCTGGAGTTTTTAAGTCCAAAAAGTATCTAAAATTCCCCGACAAGAAGATGAATTATCGCCCTAAGGAGTCTAAGTTAGGTGGAGATTCCACTTCGTCAATGCAAGATGCAAATGCTGCAACAATTGGAGGAAAACATTGCGGACAGAGCAGGAAGGATTCAAATGCCACAACAGAAGACCACACCACTGAAATAGAAGAGAAGGAAGCATATTCGGCAAGGTCATCTTGTTGTCTGGCCGCCTTGGCCTTTATCCCTTGTGTGTACGTGTGCAACTGCTCGAAATCAAATGAAGAATCTTCTGACACAAGTGAGGATGGCATGTTCTACTGTAATCTGTGTGAAGTTGAGGTGTGTTTATACTTAATCTTTCGCCTAGAGTAAACTAATCAAGATAAATCAACGTTCACGGCTTCAGTTCTTTCAAAATGTCTACTAAACAGAATACTTGGACTTACAAAAAGAAGCAAATGAAGTGCATTTTGCCTAATGCACTCAAAATTTGGGCGAAAATACCTTAGGCCACTCATTTTCATTAAACAAGCAAACTAGAATTGGGAGAATGGTATTACGAAAACAGTTTAATATGTGAATTGGGCACGATATGTGCTTTCAGTGAGGTTAGTTTTCATTCAATCTTCTGCATTGAATTAAATTCCCCGTGTTTACTTGCAGGTTTTCAAGTACAGCAAGCATTGTAGAGTTTGTGACAAATGTGTTGACCGATTTGATCATCATTGCAGGGTATTTTCGGATCTTGATTTGGTGAATACTTTAATAGTTTATTTCAACAAGACATTTAACTCCTGACATTTTGGTTTTGTAGTGGCTAAACAACTGTGTAGGCAGAAGAAATTATAGGAAGTTCTTTACACTCATGATTTCAGCTCTTCTCCTGGTAAGGACAAGCCTTTGTTCTTTGATGTTTACATTCAAGATTGTATTTCAGTTAATTAATTATTGAGAGGTCTATTGATGATTTGTTCACCTTGAACTTGAGATTGCAGCTTATACTTCAATGGTCAACTGGGATCGTTGTCTTAATCTGCTGTTTCCTTGAGCATAAGCGATTTGCTGTAGACATCAGCGCCAAGTTAGGGAGCAGCTTCTCTATAGTGCCCTATGTCATCGTTGTGGTGAGTTCTTTATTTCTTTCCTTTCCCCTTGGGACCTACTATGTAGCATGTAGCTTCAGCTAAAAATGGCAATCAAAAGATACTCCCAGAAAGATAGTCCTATTTGGCTTTTTATGGTCAACACAAGTCAACTTTGACCAAACATTAATGTCAGTTTAATCATCTCAATGATATCTTAAAGATTGTAATTGATAAATCATTATCAAAAACAATTTTTAGAATTTCACTAAGATGATTAAATTGACATTAATATTTGGCCAAAGATCACTTGTGTTGACCTTCAAAAACCAAATGAGACTATCTTATTGGGACAAAGGTCGTATTTAATCCTATCCTCTTTGTGACCTACAAAGTTTAACTGTATATTTGACAGGCTGTTTGCACCATTTTGGCTATGATTGCAACCCTGCCTCTAATTCAGCTGTTCTTCTTTCACATTCTTCTCATAAAGAAGGTAAGCCTGGATATCTCTGCATCTTGTTTGCCCTTCACTTTTTCTCTCGTGGGGGATAGTTGCGGGTAGGGAGCGATAGATTCCTGCATAAAGAGACTTGTTTAAACCATTTTTTTGGGTTCAGGGAATCAGCACATACGACTACATCATAGCTTTGAGGGAGCAAGAGCAACAAGCAATCGGAGGGCAGCAAAGTCCTCAGATGTCACCAGCTAGCTCCATCACAGGGTTAAGTAGTGCTAGTTCCTTTAATACTTTCCGCCAAGGAGCCTGGTGTACGCCCCCACGTTTATTTGTCGAAGATCAGGTATCATTCAATCTTTCCGTCACATTATATGTTCTTGTTTGCATATTGCTATATATATGTGGCTCTGTTTACAGTACGATGTTGTTCCCCCGGACAATGGATCTGTAAGCTCGCGAGGGAAGAAGGTTGTGGAAGACCCCATAAAGAAAAAGAACCCTGCAGCAGTAAAGATCAGTCCATGGACATTAGCTCGATTGAATGCAGAGGAGGTTTCCAAAGCTGCTGCAGAGGCAAGAAAGAAGTCCAAAATCCTGCAGCCTGTCGCAAAAGGGAAGTTTCAGACTCAGGCCCAAACCAGTTTTGGGCATGAAGGGGACAACAGCTTTGGCAGCAGTGAGCGCCGAATGTTCTCCAGGCCAGACAGTTGTAATCGAAAGCGTGGTAGTAAGCGGGTCAGGCTTCCTGCAGACCTAAACTTTGAGCACTCAACAAAAGGCTCTGAAAACAAAAGAAATGACATAATTACCCCTGAGATATCAACAAGTTTGGCTCCTCTTCAGCTTGAAGCTCGAGCGCTTTTAGAACGATCTCGACGGGTATTATCGGTTCGTCTCCTGATAGCGGCTCAGACTCACCTGATCTTAACCCGTTCGGGGTTTCCTCATTGGGTGTTGAAGAGATGAGGAGGTTGACTGGTTTACCGGCTAATTTGGTACCTGAGCAGCAGGGAATCCCGTTGTCAAGGTCAACCAGTGATGGGTATGAGCCATCTGGTGGGGAAGATAGTGACCGAGTTCCGTCCAGGATAGTGCAGAGGTCAGGAAATTGGAGCAACCCTTTATTTGGCTCTGGACATCAGGATGATGAGATTATTGCTAGACTAAAAGCTTCTGCGTCATCTAGCTATGCAAATAGTAGAAGGAATTGAACAGTTTTTTTAGATTTCTGCATCCTTTTTGCTTCATCCGCAGTGGAAGTGTTAAAAACATTTTTTTTCATTTATTGGCCATGCAACTTACCATCTTGTTGGGTAACTTACTAAAGTTGAGAAGGATACTAATGCCCAAAGAACACACACATTCAAAGGCCAATGTATTTGCCAAGTAGAGTACAGATTTCAAATGTTTCTCATAAAGAAAAATCCTACTAACCTCAAGCTTTAAACATGAGGAACCTTCTGATCATCAAAAGGCAAGCTAACGAGCAAACTCCTCAGCAATCTCCAACGTAAGTTCACCATGTACAAGACCTTATTGTGAAGCAACAATAGAGTCACCAAACACAATTTGCAAAACAAAAGCCCAGCTCCTCCACCCAATACTACTTGTACTCAACACTGTATTAGAATTCCCCCAAACCAAAACCCTAGAATTTCAACCCCTTTGATGAAGACACCGATGAAGAGGACGGGGACTAGGCAAATCAAGAGGAGGCATAACTGGGCGGCGAGGGTGGTAGAGATTAAGGGGAGGAAAGAGTAGAGGAGGGATTTGATGACGAAGAGGAGCTTGACGGGTCGACCATAGAATCCATGGAATAGGTACTGTAAGTATTTGTGGCCAACGCGAAGAGGGGAAGGAAGGAGACGAGGAGGGTGTAAAGGAACGGGAGGAGGGGGTGTAAGTGGAGAAGAGTTGAGTGGTGATGAGATTGGATTGGTGGGAGAGGGCGGAGGAGAGAGTGGGGTAGATGATTAAGGAGAAGGAGAGATGAAGGAGGAAGAGAACGGATAAGGCTAGGAAATGGTGTGAGTGGGGGTTGATGATTCGTTTGGATTCGGAGAGGACGCCGAATAGCTTTAGGGTTTGGACCGCCGGCGGTGTTTCCATGATGGTCGGAGGGAGAGGGGGTGATTGTGGAGGGTAGCATAATGGTACAAGGAATGTGTTGGATTTGGGCAGCAGATTTAGGTCAACTTTATGAATATTCTTTGAACCTATAAACAATCTTAAAGGCAGAGAGGATCTAATGGTTGGGTTTAGTTATGTAAGGGTTAATTGAAAAATCCCTTACAAACATTGTCTTGTAAAATCCCATTTGACGACGCATGTTTTTGTCATCAATTAGGTCTTCTCTTGGAAATGTTATTAGGAAGGACATTCAATGTAGATAGGTAGTTGACTTTTCTTGCAGATTTTGGTAAACTTTGTGAATATTCTTTGAAACACCTACAATGGCTAAATGTTTCTATTCATGGAAGCTTAAATGCCCACTTTTACTTAGTCCCTGGCTATTGCTTTTGAGAAAATTCTATCCTGAGAAAACAACAAAAGCTTGCAGATATTATGAATGCAGCTACCCGTAGGCAACTCGTGCAAGTTCAAGCAGAGCTAGACATGAAATGTGGCTGAAACCAAAATGTATATTATGCTATCACATGATTAAAGGAAAAAAAAAATGGTCAGCAAGAAAAGTCTAGTCGTCTCTTTATTTCTTTTTTTCCTTTTCTCATTTCTTTAGAAGAATTCCAGTAGAGCCTGACCTGGGCACGAACCCTTCGAACCCCAAATCAAATTAGGTTAAGCTTTACATCCTGACAAGTAGGTTAATGGATGAACAGTGTAATTTTCGGAGAAGCTCTTTAATCCATCCACTTTGTTAACTCCCATCAACTGCCATTATTTTTCAACCAGGCCTTGATTTCAACAAAAAACGTAGCATTGGACCTGGACATCCAAGTGAAACATTGAGACCCACATTACAACAAGCACATCAAGTAAAGCACAGCATAAAAGGTTGATACCCCAAAAATGACCTCCAAAGACATGTACATCTCTTCCATTCAGATTTATGGAAGAAATAGCAAGGTTCTTGATGCAGGAATTACTTCCTAGCGACATTTGAATTTGAGAATAAACCCCACATCACTTCTTCTTCCTTTCAACTTTTTCTAGCCAGGATACTTTCCAGAGGAGAAAGCATTCCAACATACTTTCGAGAAAACTTCGTTTTTGTCCATTGTACTTTGAGACGTGTTTCACTATTACTGTCAAACTTTTTTTTCTTCTCATTTTCATCATCGTATTACAAACAATAGTGTCATTTTATAACAAATTTGGGGGATAAATGACACCATTGTTTTTCCTACAACTCTAAAGTCCCAACTCTAGAATGAAAACGTACATGTAGAAAAAATGACACTCAGATCTTCCTACATCTTCACTAGACAAGTCGATTAATAAGGAAATGCTCATTTTCTCTGCTAATCTGCGAACTGTCGTAAAGTAGCAGGGTTAATACCAATAAACAAATAAGCAAGTGGAAATCAAAGACGAGCACATTTTCAGCTCTTCCTACAGTACACAAGGATGCCAATCCCCAACAACCATATGATATTATAAACATATAATTCTACAATGAACACAAGCATTCAAAGGCCAAGTACAAACAACTCTCAATATGTTAAAAGTAGAAAGATTTCAATTGGATTAACATTTTTTTTTCATTCCACAAATTCATTACATAACTTTGATTGAATATATACAAGCTCCTAACAGCCTAATTTCATGAAAGAAACAATAAAAGAACAACAATAAACAAGAACTAGAACCATAAAGAAAATCCCACTAACCTCAAGCTTTAAACAACAGTAACAACATGAGGAACCTTCTGATCATCAAAAGGCAAGCTAATGTACTCACGAGCAAACTCCTCAGCAATCTCAAACGCCAATTCACCATGTAAAGCTTTGCAATACATATACAAAACAGTATTGGAAGCCGTATTGTGAAGCAACAACAGAGTCACCAAACTAGATCCAAACACAATCTGCAATACAAAAGCCCAGCTCCTCCACCCAATACTACTTGTACTCAACACTGTATTAGAATTCCCCCAAACCAAAATCCCAGTCAGGATCCCAAAAAACAACAGTAGCGACAAAGAAACCGATCTCATCCCCTTGACTAGCTTTGCACTACGCCACAATGGCTCGAACCCCCATTTCGATTCGGCCACAACAATCACTGGCGCCAGTGCCCAATTCACTTGGAGATAAACAAATATCAATCCGATTACAACAAATAGAAGCAAGTAAGCAGCTTTCATAGTATTCGAATTGTAATCGATTTCAAACCCTAGAATCTCAACCCCTTTAATGAAAACCCCCACGAAGATGACGGGGACTAGGCAGATCAAGAGGAAGCATACTTGGGCGGCGAGGGTGGTGGAGATTAAGGGGAGGAAAGAGTAGATGAGGGATTTGATAGCGGAGAGGAGCTTGACGGGTCTACCGTAAAATCCATGGAAAGTGCTGTAAGTAATTGTGGCCAACGCGCAGAGGGAAAGGACGGAGACGAGGAGGGTGTAGAGTAACGGGAGGAGGAGGAGGTGGTGGTAATCATCATCAGAGGTAGCGGAGTAAGTGGAGAAGAATTGGGTGGTGATGATATTGGATTGGTGGGAGAGGGAGGAGGAGAGGGTTGGATAGATGATTAAGGAGAAGGAGAGAGGGAGGAGAAAGAGAACGGATAAGGCTAGGAAATGGCGGGAGTGGGCGTTGATGATTCGCTTTGATTCGGAGAGAACGCCGAATAGGTTTAGGGTTTGGAACGCCGGCGGTGTTTCCATGGTGGTCGGAGGAGGAGGAGGTGATTGTTAATTGATTGAGTGGGTGATTTTGGAAAGTAACGTAATGGTACACGGAATGTGTTGGATTTGGGAGGATTCAGATTATTAATAGTAAGACGACATGTCCTTTGGATTGGAAAGAAATGAATAAGATGGGCGAATAACGTTGTGGGCCTCAAAGTTTACTAAAAGGAGCCATATCCTAATACTAATTACAATATACAAAGTTCATATTATTATGTTAATATTTCAAGGTTTTTAATTAGTTTAGTTAGAAAAATCTGTTAAATAATCACGTGCAAGTCACGTGTTACTTAACGAATAATGTTTTTGAATACAAATTATTTCATTGTTGTTTTATTGCAAATTAAATGAAAATAAATTAATCAAATGATGTCTCAACTGATTTATTGAGGGATTTAATGTAATTGTTTTGCTTAAAGGGTAAAAATAAAAAATAAAAAAAGATAAATGGATCTAATTGTTTTGAATCACATCATCTTCAACCTCCTCTCCAACTACCCACCACCCAAACAAACTCATATCCATCACCTCCTCCTCCTTAACCACCCGCTAATCAGCTCAAAACCTCTCTCCAATCAGAACCACTATCAACAACAAGATTTCAGAACAAAAATTCAAAAAAATGTATAAATCTAGAATCAAACATCATCATCCATCACCATTTGAAATAAAATCTAATAAAATCACCTAAATTAGATATCATCACTGAATTAAAGATTCATGTGGAAGCCCAGATTTTTGAACTTCATAGCATCTCATATCTGACATTTGATTGAAATCAAGACGGGCACAGGAGGCGTCTGCCCACAACACATAAGTTTCGAATTGAAGGTTGGCTGTGAGAGCTAAGATGAGACGAAGGTGCGAGCGATTTAGAGTGTGCGAAAATAGCGTCCGGCAAAAAAATAGAGGTTTTGGCCGGCAAAAATGCAGATGACGGCAACCGGAGAGGGATGGGGGTGGCGAAGGAGACAGAAAGAGGGAGATGTTGTTGTTTGAATGTGGATCATTTGGAGGTGGGTCAGGGAGGCAAGAGGGTTGTTGATGAAAGGGAAGGGTCATAAGGAGATGGTGGGGCGGAGCTGGGGGAGAGGGGCAAGGAAGGCGACATTGGTGGTGTAAGTACCCCAATCCAGACCGCTCTCCATTCGAGCATACGGAAAATATCAAGGGCGAACTTCTGGAGGTTATAACTTCTTCATACGGACTCCGATTGAGACGTGTCATATATGGTTTGAAAGCTCTCGATGAGTACTATCCAATGGTAAATGGAAACTCTAAAAAAGGATTGATTACAAGGAGGTACGTACGGACCTCTTTGCAAGTATGGTTGTTTTTGTGGTTTTCCTTGTCAAACACGTCAAAAACATTTCTTAACCACAAAGATTGACAAATGGGTCCGTACGGACATGATTTTCAACACGCCAAAATCCCCCAAAAGTCCCCAATATTTCCTCAAATTCAGAAAAATAAAAAAAATGTCTAATTACAGAGAGGTCCGTACGGACCTCTTTGCAATTTTTCTAAGCCTATAAATACAGGCCACCCCAGCTCATTTGAATCACACCTCAACTCTCTCCTATCTCCCTGCAGCCTTCTGGTAGCATTCTAAGCCATTTCGCCCCTTCCGGTCCTTCCCGAGGCTTCCCGAGCCATCCCGAGGCGCTTCGAGCCCTCCCGAGGCGATTCCGGTCCATCTCGATCCGTCCTGATCGACCTTTCGACGTCCCAAAAACCCTATCCATCCCCAACAAAACTCCAAACACCTAAACGGCTCAAACTGGTACAAATCCGCGAGTCCAAACGAGTGTGAACGAGTGCTAATTAAGGGAGGTTCTGCCCGAGTGAGTGCATAATTTCTTTCCTTTTTAGATCTCCTGAGTGTGATACTGAGAGTTAATTAGGGGAGATTTTGTCATTAGTGAGGGCAAAACATCTCTCCTCTTTAAACACCCTCAACCAAACACATTCCTCCTACAAACCCTAGGAAGATAGAACCTAATCAACATTGGTGAGTTCTCCTTCCGCGCATTTAAATACTGTTTTAAATTTCAGTCTTTAAATACATTACTGCTTACAATGTAGTCGTTATTTACTATTTGGGCAGATCCAAACCATCCAAATGATCCCACAAGACCTTCCATTGCACTATGGAGGTCTGACGGTGATAGGGGTTTGTTAATATTCCATGCACTGTCTTTCCATTATTTACTTTCAAATGCATTTTATTTAAAAGCACACACACACACACATAACATTTAAAGAAAAGGGTACAGAAAGACTCGTGTACATGAGGCGACTCGAGTGAGCACTAAAAAATCTCTTCCCGAGGCATAACCTGACCTCCGAACTCAAAATCTCATCACACAACAAAAAAACAAAAACAGTAATTTCTCAATGTTTTGGGCATAATCAAAACGGCGTGGCGATTCTACAAAAACAGCACGACCTCCCAACGCGAGATGTCGTCCGCGCGCCGGATCGGGTAATTTCAATTGGCGACTCCGCCGGGGATATTTGTTTTTAAAAAGTTTTTTAAAACATGATGTGGGTCAAACTTTCGTTTTACCTTTTCTTTGGCTATTGTGTGTGTATGTGTGTGTTTTAATTTTTTGTATTGCTCAAAAAATACAAAAAAAAAAAATGCATCATAATATATTTGTGTACATACTTTTAAAACACATTCTGCAAAAACTTCTGTTTTACTCAGAAAAAAAATTTTAGTGACCGCACACTACGTGCACTCTTATCCTATACACTTGCACACTACAACCCCAAACCCGGGATGGTCTCAGTTGCAGTTCGATTGGTGTTCCTATGCCTCTCTTGCGCGCAGGGATCATTTCAAACTTCCCATCCTAGCTAGTGTCAACCATGCACTTTTGTGTCACACTCTGTCCAAAGACCCGATTGGTTTTTAACCCAGTCTGTGTCATAAAGACTAGATGCATATTCCATGTCGGCCATTATCTGAGTCAAAACCTAAAAATCAAGATCTCTTGCGAGAGCAAGGTCATACTAAAATCTTGACCCGATCTTGATTTCTAGTGTTAACTTAAACAATGATCCATATCGAATATACGTCCATGCCCATGTGACACCATGTCATCAAGCCTTTAATGCGTCATCCATGAAAATATGACCTAGTCAAAACCTAAAGTCAAAGATCCCTTCTGAAAGCAAGGCAAAGAGAGGTCATGCCCAATTCTTGACCCGATATTGACTTAGGATATTGGCTTCGTTCACTATTCACATGACGGAAGCATTGAAACGTACATGACAGACTCGACCCTTAGGTTTGTTTCTCTTTTTGGTCTGTGAAAACCGCTTGCCCTATAGGACCCTCGCCCGGGGTTGTCCACCCTGGGAGGTCGAAATACTGGTGAAAAACGAGAGGCTTATAGATGTAGTGACGGATTCCACTTACCCAAGATCTAGAATAGTTACGAAAAAGAAGAGCAATCTTTTCCAACCATTTAGAATTCTGAGAAAACATGTTGTAAGTAAATTGAAACAACAAAAAAATAAAAAGGAAAATGCATGTCGCATGAGCTTTTCCCCTTCATAAAAAAAAAACCTCCCGACTCTACACCCTGCCTTTCGCCCACATTGCGAACCTAGAGTGGTTGAGGGTCCCCGGTTGCCGTCTTTTTAGCATTGAGGTCGCAAGGTCTGACAGTCCTTCTGGTTCAACAGTTTGAACGGTCCGTTATTCTCACATGGCAGGGTCGACAGATAAAAGTGAAGGGAATAGGACTCCGCCCTCGGGAAATTTCCAAACGATGGAAGAAGTATGGTAAGCTTTTAAGGCTCTTGAGAAACGCCAAGAAGAGCAGCAGGCTTGTATCGAATATGTCATGTGTCATCTTGGAACATTTGCAGTCCCCCAACCAGATGGGACTTTCATAAAAGATGAAGACGTGTTGCTCCCTCAGCTTCTCAGAATTACCAGAAATTCCCTCCTTCACAAAGCCACGGAGACCTAGCAATGCAAGGCAACTCCCGCTCAAAGCTCCATTCGAGCCTCCGTCAAGCAGCTCCGATTTTCCAACCTCATCACAATCAGTTTTTCGCCCCCGCTCCCCAAACTCAATATCACCAGCACACCTATGGGCCCGCTCCCTCAGATCATAATGCCTACGAATGTCCCCTGAAATTCAATCCTTTGCCTCCGTATGAGCCCCGAAGCTACAACTTGAAGTCACAATGCCTGCCAGGGACGGACATACCGAACAGATACCCCGATGTTTCAAACATGCCACCCGCCAGACAGCCTCTCGCGGCTAATAAAACATTCCCTCAGTTTCCAAACACGATCAAGCATGGCCTAGATAATCATGCCCCTGGCTCCGGTTTTGGCAATCAAGGGTATGGATGGGCATACACCCACTCTCTTCCTCAGGATTCCCGAATGGTGATTCCATCAACAAATCCACCTCCAAACAAGAGGAAAGAGGTTACCAGAGTGGTTCACTACATCCAGAATGGAGTCCAAGGAAACCGCGAGCAAGCGCCCCCAAGGAATAACAATCCTCCACTGCCGCAGCGCATTCGGCACTTTGATAACCTCGAAATGCCTCTAAGCTAAGTGTTCAAGGCGTTGGTGAAGCAGAATATGCTCAAGCCCCTTGAGAATTATCAGCCGAGGAATCCTAACCCTAACATAGATATGAGCAAGCGGTGTGCTTTTCACAATTACCCCGGCCACACCACTGACAATTGTGTTATACTAAAATAAGTGGTCCAAGGGATAATTGAAGAAGGAAAGTTGGAACGCCCCCTCGATGGTGGCCATGATCGGGGACAGCAGTGAGAAGCCTTTCGACCCCCGCACCCTCTCAAGCCCAACAACAATGCCGTTGAAGAACTAGGTTACCTTCTCCGGACCCACAGCCAGCAAGAAGAGATGGTTCGGAAGCTTGGTCTAACCCCTCGTCTCTTAGAGTCTAGCTTCGAAAAACATCCCGAGTCTGTCATGTTTAAAGTTTAAGTCTCTCGAGTCGTATGACGGCCTTACACCTAAATATTATGCATTTGTAGCAAAAACTGTATTTCCTTATGCTCTGAATAATAAATTCAACCTTTCTGAGTATCCCCTCATTACCACTTTAACAAATGATAAATTAACTAACCGATCAAAAACAGTTAATAATGATTCACTTGATAAAGACGCAGACACATTAAATAAATAATACATTAAACAAATCTTTAATCATGTTGTCAAACGAGAGGAAAACCGGACCCAACCTGCCGAGGAGGTTTTGACCAAAGCGAAATTGGGAACTGCTGAAGAGCCTACAGAGACGCAAATCGGAGAATTCTTCATCAAAGCCGAGCAAGAAGCACTGATCGCCCTGCTTGAAAAATTTGTGGACGTGTTCGCTTGGTCCTACCAAGACATGCCTGGCCTAGATCCCGCCATAGTGGAGCACCGGATTCCCGTGAATCTCGACGCCAATCCCGTCAAGCAGAAAGTTACGCAGGATCAAGCCTGAATGGTCTTTGCAAGTCAAAGAAGAAATCAAAAAGATGCTCGACGTCGGCTCCATAAGGGTGATCGAATACCCGACTTGGCTTTCCAACATAGTCACGATCACCAAGGCCAATGGGAAGGTGCGTGGATTTTTGAGATCTCAACAAAGCAAGTCCAAAAGACGACTTTCCACTGCCAAACATAGACACACTGGTTGATACCACGACTAACTTCGAGGTTAAGTCCTTCGTGTGGATGGTTTTGCCGGCTATAATCAAATCAAGATGGCCGAAGAAGATCAAGAAGAAATCGCCTTCACCACCCCATGGGGAACCTACTGCTACGTGGTAATGCCTTTTGGATTGAAGAACGCTGGGGCTACCTACCAACGGGCAGTGACAGCACTTTTTCACGATATGATCCACAAGGAAATCGAGGTGTACGTCGACGACATGATCATTCACTCAAAAAGGATCAGACAGACAACATCTCACTGACTTGAGAAAATTCTTCGATCGTCTTCGAAAGCAAACTCCGTCGATATTTCGCCTAAAGAATATAGAGTCTTCTCTTCCCCCCCTCTACACACTTAAAAACACAAAAAACAAAAAAAAGGGAAAAAAATCATACAGTCAAACCTCGTAGGTTCTAGTACTTTTCTCATTCAATCAACTCCTCCCCGGATATTATAATTAAGTCTTTAATTTTCCATACACGAGTTTTCTTTCTTTTCTTGCTAGACTTGAGACATTATTTTGCACCCCACATTACATTTAATGAAATGGTTTTGCTCTATATGATCACTTGCATTGCTCAACAAATAATTCCCCAAATGATTAATGCTTTGATTAATTGGTGTGAGAAAGTCAATCGATAGCTCCCCATACACCTTACCATACCCCACACAAAGGCCTCCATCAAGCCATACACTTTCCAAAATCACATCCCTACCATCACCTTGACCAAGTCAACGACGGCAGCGACATCATTAAATGATTGCTCTCATGTCAATAATAAGCTAGGGGTTTTTCCTTCCCTCTCATGTGTATCAAGCAAGTTCAAGCAGGGGCTTCAAAAAAAAAAAAGAGCCAAGGACCCAGCACCGCTAGTCAGAAGCTCAATGGAGGAAGGCAAAGGCAAAAGCGTATCATAAGTCCTTAAGCCATATTCAAATTCTTTCTCTTACAGTGAGAGTAACGATCAAGAAGCAATGGAATCATTGAAATTGCCATCAAATACGACTTGTCAATGAATCAACTCAAGGTCCGTGCCTCATCATCCAACCTTCCGTCCGAACCTTTTCGCCAAAGGTCGCACAAATATTCATGCCCTTGCCCCAAAGCCAAACACTGTTCGCCCGAACTACGACGACCTGATCTCCTTGTCTTAAGGGGAACGTAGGCAACCAGAAATGGTTCGGTCATAAACACATACAAATCCACAAATTCGGTCTCACCAATGACCTCTCCTATACACAAACCTTCTCTCACACCTGATCCAACTCGATCCTTGATACCGGTTGACTTTATCCTCATGATTAATCAAGCATATCAAGTTTAATTGTTGAATAACCCGAACATCAACAAAGGGTTTTAAGCAAACATGTGACAATTGTGAACAAATCAAGTTTTCAGATGTCTCGACAAGTCTTCTTTTTCTAAAAAATAGGAAAAATAGAGCTACACACTGATTTTCTGTCAGCAAGGGCTTCCATACACTTTTACAAGCTTTTCAGTGCTCATACTCTCTCAAAAGAGTCAAACCCAAAAGCATGTTTTTGTGTCTACATCAAATGAGGCATTCACACAAAAAGGGACCTGTTCCCACCTTTTCAAAAAAAAATATACGTCCTTGCAAGTGTACATTACAAGTCATTTCTTTCACATTTTTAGTTGACTGATTGATTAAAAAAATGATACAAAGGTGTTGAAGAACATACCTAGCTAGATTGAAAACCCCAAAAAAGGGCAGTCTAGGCAAAATCAGGGTTGCACCATTCTCCCCCTTTTCTGTCTCCCCCTTCTCTCACAAAAGAAGGTCGAACTACGGCGAACTGAGCCCCTCAGTCCGAAAGGAACGTAAGCAGCCTTCATTGGTTCGATCTAAAAACACACAAAATTCCAAAAATTGGATTCCGTCAAGGCTCAGACAAGAAGCAAGCAAGAGACCTTGCGTCTCGATAAAGCTTTAAAAGCAAATCGCAAATCATTACAGTTAAAACACTTCTTGATGAGTTCAAGCACGGTCTACTCTCGACTCACAACATGCTAAGATAACATAATACATCTAGTAATTAATGTGTCTACAATGACAATGAATGGATACTCAGTGTTTCAGAAGGTCATTCCATGCTACTCGCGCTTGTCCCTTCGTCACTCTTTCATTTTTTCCCTCGTCCCCAACGAGTCTTCTTTCGTTCCACGTGAGCTAGCTCTGTCTCCCTCATTCCAAGATCAGGAGTCCTCCCTGTCGGGTCAAGCAATCCAGTCGCTCTCAGAGCTTCGAATACAATGAGTGTCAGCACATGTATTTGACACTAAAAAACAATAACAATGATAATAAACTGGTATAGGTAGTGTCAGTGTTAGTAACAAGGACTTTCAATGCATATATAAGACACTCAAGAATACTAACTTTTGACTCAATATAAAACACGTAATGCATATCATATCAAATTAAATGGAATTCTGATTTCTATAATAGTCACACATTAAATCGGGACGAAGGAAGTATATCTGTAACGGCCGAAATCTATACTTATAGTATATTAAAGTTGGCCAAACCTAACAAGGGCATGACACATAAGCCAAAACAAGGTTTATTTTGATTCTAAGGCTTCCACATTGTCTTGATCATTCATTGCCTAAGACATTTCGGCTTCCGCTACTTAGTTGATAGTAAAAGGAGATATATTTAGGTATGTGACAAAGTACTCTATACAAGATATGAGAGGTATAAGAAACAAATATAAGAGAAGTACTATATACAAGATATGAGAGATATAATAAATAAATATAAAGAGAATAATATTTTTGAAGAATATGTTAATACATAATAGACATATACTCTTATATATAGAATAGAACCCCGCCCAAGGGCGCCTAGGCCCCGCCTAGGCGCTAGGCCCCTCTCCAACGCCTAGTTCTAAGCCCCGCCTAGGTCCCAACTAATCCCGACTAGTTCCCGACTAGTCCCCGCCTAGGCGCTAGGCCCGGCTCCGCCGCCTAGCATCCACCTAGCGATTTTTAGAACCTTGCCAGGTAGGCCGTGCATTTAAAATGCCAATAAATTGATACGTTTTCCAACTTTTCGACTCCTTATGAATTGGTCATCCTAATCCGACTTTTCATATACAAAAATTCATTATTTATGATGGAATACGTATAGTTTTGCTTAAAATCCCAATAAATTGATACATTTTCCAACTTTTCGACTCTTTATGAATTGATCATCCTAATTCAACTTTTCATATACAAAGATTCATTATTTATGATGGAATACATATAGTTTTACTTGGGAATATGATAATAGTTAAAAAAAAAAAAAACTTTGCTAATAGGTGTGAAACGGAATAGTTTAGTAATTCAAAAGGCAAAAAGATGTTTAATTTTTTAATGACGAATTTGATTAAATTTCTTTTGGCTCTTCTCTTTTGTTGTTCATCGTACTTCCATTCCTCCTCCCCACATCCTTTGTGATTTCTTTTTCCTATTTTCTTCATCATTTGCCGCCGTTGTCGTGGATTATATCAACTTTCATGGAAAATTTATGCTGACAAGCCAAGGCTTTAGTAAGTCCCAGTTTTATGTTGTATTTGTTATAATTTTTGGTGTTGATACTATGATTAATTTGGATTAAAAATATATTATTGATTTTGTATTCAAGTTGTTTTTTAATAGTATAAAAGTTTTGATTTCTTCCTTGGTTTTATTTCATTCTTAACTTTATTTCTCTATTTTCATACTAAAATTTATTCTGTTATTTAAATTTAATTATATTTCACTTTCACATAAATTTTAATTTTTATAATTAATTTTTATTTACCTTTTGCTTTGCCTTTAATTTTTATTTGGTTTGTTAATTTACATATTGATTTAAATGAGAATTTTATTTTGACTTGATTTTACATTATTTTCTCTTTTGATTATATTTTGAATTTTTTTTATTTCTATTCAAGTTTTGATTTACCTTTTGTTTTGGTTTTAATTTTCATTTTCAAACTATTTAATATTTGCTTTGATTTTTTGTTGATTTTGTATATTTTGATTAAAAAAATTTGATAAAGAAAACATAGTTTAATGAAATTACAATATCTTATGCTATGATACTACTTACTATTATATATATATATATATATATATATATATATATATATATATATATATATATATATATATATATTGCTTTATAAATGTATGCTCTTGAATTTGATTTTGTTACAATTTTTATTTTTGTTTACAACATGATTCAAATAAGAATTTCATTTTGATTTTTTAGTTAATTTGTTACTTTTAAACTTATATTGTTGTTTGATTTTTTGCTTTTCTTTTGATTTTATTTTGGGGCTAATTTACCAGTTGATTTATATATATTTTTCCCCTTTAAAAATGTTTCCTTTTGACTTTTCGTAATTTGAATTAGATTTTGCCTTTTTTTTTTAATTTTATTTCGTAATTAGATGTATTTTTAGAATATTTTTTTTGTAATTTTTCATTTCAATTTTTTTGTTTGTTATTTTGAATATTTTGACTACAATTTGTGAAGAACTATAGTATATGAAATTATAAGTTTTTATGATTTTATTTTTCGTATATATTTTTTCATATTAATTTTCTTATAAAAATTGTGCTCTTAGGTTATATTTTTTGTTATAATTTGTTTTCTAAATTTGATTAAATGAGAATTTAGTTTTGACTTATAAATTTATTTTGTATTAATTTTTAATGAAAGATTTATTTTATTTTAGTTATTATTCTCTTTATTTGAATACATATTTTTTTCTATTTTTATTTTTATTTGATATTGTATTTGTTTATTTTTTTGTTTTAATGCTATTGTAGTACACTTAGTTTGGTGCTTTTATGAACTTTATTTTTAACTTATTTTTTATGTTTTGCAAAGTAAATTTAATTATTTATTTATGTATGTATTTATCACTTTAATTGTTTAGTATTGATTTTAATTTTAGTTTTAATTTTATTTATAATTTTTTGGTTTATTTATTTCTATTATATTTATGATTATTGTAGATTAAGTTATTTATTGTTTTAAAATTTACATGAATTCTTTATAGTAAACACTTTGACTAATTACATATGAATGAGAAACTTATTTTTAATTAATTATTTTTATTTTTGTATTTTATTTATCTTTTAATTTTCTTTAAATTTTCTTTCAATTTTTAATTATTCTTTTGGATTTGAATTTGAAATTACATATTTGCAATTTGTTAAATGTGTAATATTTTTATACAAATGTCCCATAAATTGTTGTGATTTGTTTTTTTATTTTTTCATTTTTCATTGAGTGAAAAAAAATCAAAGATCATACAAAGTTATTGAAATTAAACATGCCATAAATAATTCACCCCTTCACATACTTATTTGAACTAATATTGTCTATCAATGAAGAGGTAGAATGCGAATTATTAATTGAATGTCAAGAGTTTTGAGATGTGAAAGCATGTCAAGCCAAAGAAAGTGCATGATCAAAAGACATTTAGAAATGATACATATGATTGTGTGAATGAACTAAAATATTAAAGAATGTGATTTTTTTTATTAAAAAAACATCTTTAGAAAATTAATTAATAAATATTATTATATTTTCATAAGGTTCATTTTATTGAATTATGTTCATATAGAAAATAATAATAATAATAATAATAATAATAATAATAATAATAATAATAATAATAATAATAATTAATAATTAATAATATAGTTCATATACATAAAATTACTATTATTTTACTATTACATATGCACATTTTCATTATGTAATATTCAAAAGAATACCCGTTTTATATATAAATTATAATTATTATCAACCATTTAATTAAAAAAAAATAATTTCTCTATCCCGAAAATATTGTCTCAATTGCTATCAATAAAAGTTTGTTATATTACTAGGGAAACTAAGAAAGCATAAATAATTAATTTTAGTAGTATTTTTAAATTTTATTTCATGGGTATCAAATAAATCATGCGTTATCTAGTGAAAATCTCTTGTAAAACGTGTTCTACGCTCGTGCGTAGAACGTGTTTTTAAATAGGCGCGGTGACATTTTTGTAAATAAATAAAACTTTTCAAAATGTGCGGTGGCATTTTTGTAAATAATTGAAACTTATAAGAGGCAGTTTTCTACACAACAACAGACACATTTTAACATTGTAAATAATTGAAACTCACCTGACACTTTTTGATACTGCAGAAGACACTTTTGAATACTACAAGAGGCATATTTTAACACTACAACAGGCATGTGTTTTTTAATTCACTTTGACACTTTTCAATATTACAACAAATATTTTTCAATACTATAAGAGGCACTTTTCAATACTACAACAGGCACTTTTTAACACTACAACAAATATTATTTTTCAAAAATATCACCACATTATTTAACATTACAATCGATTTAAATGTGTTTATTAGCGTCATAATAGAACAGACACTTTGTTTATATTGCAACAGGCACTTTATTGTACTAGAAAAGGCACTTTAGCAAAACAGGTTCTAGGATAGTTTATCCTAGAACTAGTTTCACACAAGAACAACTCTTAAAATTCAATATTGGTAAATTTCATACGAGGCTTTCATTAAGCCTAAATCTCTCAAAAATCTCGAAATTACTGAACCCATGCATAGCACGGGCTTTTTGCTAGTATTATTAATGGTCATAAAATACTTTCTCACATAATCACACAAGAATACTCTCCATATAAATCGTTCATGTCGGGAGCCCAAACATCCTACCACATTCACATTTACAAAGCAACTCAAATTAATGCCCCAAATCACACACATCCCATTTTCTACCTTTGTCGACTTGTAGTAATTGGTCCCAACACGATCCTTTAAGTTCTACACACAAACATGATAAATATATATACTCCCTTCCCATTTGATTTGAAGCTTCATCTTTTGTCAAAATGGATATCTTGTTGTTAAAAGTTTTACCTTTTCTAAAATTGACATTTTATATTATTATTCTACCCACTAATTTTCTTTCCTACTTTACTTTTATACTCACAACACCAAGCAACTCACTATTTTCTATCCCACTTTCTCTCTCAAACCTCACTTTTCATACTCACAACACTTACTTCACTAACTTTTTTCTTAATTCTTGTGCCACCTTCAAAATGGTGAAGGTTTAAATGGACGGAGGGAGTATGCTTTTCTTTGACTACCGCAGCAGTCCTTTTTTTGGTAATTTATTTAACTAACTAGGGTTAGGGATATCTATAGTATAAAAGAGGGTTGTTCACCTCACCCAAATGAACAGTTCTATGAACAATTTTGCCTGACGAATTTCTCAATTTACCCTCACTATTTTGTCCCTTTTCCATTTTGTCCTTAAAAATTTTTATTTATTTTTAATTAAAAAAAAAAAAAATCACATAACCTTGGACACGGACATGTACTAGTTAATGTACAGATATATATATATATACTCCCTCCGTCCCATAACAAGCGACGCAGTTACTGTTCCGCACGGGAATTAAGGAAAAAGAGAAAAGATTGATGTGTTGTGAGTGTAGATAGTTGAGTAGGAGAGAGAATGAGTGGAGAGAATAGTAAATTATAATGGTGTTGTGAGTATTATAATAATGTAGGAGAGAGAATGAGTGGAGGAAATAGTAAAGATTTTTTTTCATTTTAGGAAGTGTGACTTATCAGTGAAACGTCCAAAATGGCAAAGTGTGTCGCTTGTTATGGGATGGAGGGAGTATATAGGATCACCATTTTGCCCATATTAGAATAGGCCCAACCCATTAATTAAATCATTTCACTAATGTCATTTCATTTCTAACTGGCCCAAATTAAATCTTAATAATTATTGACACAAAATCTATACTCCTCCCTCCCTCCGTCTCGGAGAAATACGAAAAAAGATGTTTGACACAAGAATTAAGGTAAAAGGTGAAAAAGTTGATGTGTTGTTGTTGGGGTGCAAACCCAATCCCACATCGACAATTGAACAAAGTATTGTCAGGTTTATAAGAGCACACACCCACTTCATTAGTATGAGGCCTTTTGGGAAGTTTTCAAGAGCAAATCCGTGCGGGCTGAGCCCAAAGCGGACAATATCATACTAATGTGGAGTGGTGAGGGTGGTCGCGGTCCCTACAAATGGTATCAGAGCCATTGTTCGGATGTTCCGGCCTGGGTGAACCATGTGTGTGCGATTATAGTGGTGGTGGGATTCCCTCTTGTGTGACTTTGCGGATGATCTTGGTTTGAGGGGAGGATTGTTGGGGTGCAAACTCAATCCCACATCGACAATTGAACAAAGTATTGTCAGATTTATAAGAGCACACACCTACTTCATTAGTATGAGGCCTTTTGGGAAATTCCCAAGAGCAAATCCGTGCGGGCTGAGCCCAAAGCGGACAATATCATACTAATGTGGAGTGGTGAGGGTGGTCGCGGTCCCTACAGTTGTAAGTGTAGATGGTTAGATAGGAGAGAGAAAGTGAAGTTAGTGAGTAATTGTTGTGAGTATAAGAAGTGAATCCCATTTTCATTTTGGTACTTTGCGGATTATTGTGGAACGCTCAAAAGGTGTATTTTTGCAAATTATTGTGAAACGGAGGGAGCATATATATTAAGATTGGTGAGTAGGGATAAGAATTTTCCATGTGGACATGCCTTAATAATAGAAGCTTGATTATGAAAAAGTCGCCTTATCACTATTCCAAAATCTATAACTTTTTATAGTCTCCTTATTAGCTAATACTATTAGTTAATAATAATAGTTATTATATAGGTTAACTATTACTACTAATAGTATTAGTTAACTATAATAGTTACTATATAAGTTAACTATTATTATTAATTGTATTAATTAACTATATATTTACTATATATGTTACATATTACTATTAATAATATTAGTCAACTATAATAGTTAATATATAAGTTAACTATTACTATTAATTGTATTAGTTAACTATAATAGTTGCTATATACGTAACTATTACTATTAATAGTATTAGTTAAACATAATAGTTAGTATATGTTAACTGAACATATCAAAAGTGTCGAATTGGGCCAAGCGGGTAAAGCCCAACCCTCAGACAATTATTGCCACCACATTCACAGTGGGCTAGGCCCAATTATTACATGGCTCGAGGCCCATCTTATTAATCAGTCGACTTAAGTTCATTGTCCGACCTACCAGGTCCCGACCTAACTTAGTCCGACCTCACGATCCGGGTTCTATTACGGGTATGATCCAGCTCTACCCGTCAGTCAGGTCGACCTAACCCCAAATGGCGACCTTGACCAGCCAAGCAAGCGTCGACCTAACGATTGTAGGCGCACGTGCTACTATTCTTTCCATAACTGGTTCCCTACAAATCAGGAGCCATTCAGGGCACGTTCTCATGACATGTAATCGTCCCTCAAATCACGGAGCTCATGCAGCCCCACCAAATATACCACACTCATCAACTATAAATACATTACCACTACAACGATTTTGAGGTAACTGCAATTTTGTTATTTGAATACTCTTGTTCAATACATTATTTGCTCTCAAAACATACATACTTACTCTCACACCCGAGGGTCTAAGCCGGAGACACATCCGGCTAGTCGTGGGTTCTGATTTCAGGTCAAGGAGTCAGGTGAATAGTCCTGCCACGTAGAGGAAGATTGATAAGCACATTTCCTCGCGGCATCGCAGTTTGGTTCCCATTTCAGGAACTCGTGCATACTTGACTCTAAAGCTTTTTCAACCCGCAAGCATGGTGACTTCTGGATGGACACTCGAGGCCCGCCAATGCAAACACTGAAATGCTAATTTGCCCCCTCCAGCATCATGCTCCACCGCAGACTTGAATCACGCTAGTAAGCAGGCAACTCGACCCTACCGTCCGATGGCCGGGGATTGCCGGACGGGAAGGAGGGACAAACGACCTATGGAAGGACATAGGGAGCTCCACCTCCTCCAAAGCAGGGCAAACTCAAATGCCGGAAACAGTAAGGTTGGTCCGTCCAATCCCTCGGGCCAAGAAGGAGATGTTGTTGAGCGAGCCCAAATTCTACCGTAATTAATAGCAAAATTGGAGGAAGCGTAAGATTGCAGGTCGAAAAAGGCTAGAGGGCTCCCTCACGTGTTTCTAACAGCACTTCTCGCTAGAGTGCTAGGCCGAATTAGAACGTGGGACGTAATGTCGAGCACATAGTGCAGCCTCAATCCCCTATTCCGGCCTTCCGAGCCCCCTCGAGTGATCCGGCCACCTCAACAGAATCCGAGGCCACCAACAGAGGCACTCGAGGAAGTCGAAGCCCAACGAGGAACTCCGAGGCCTTGAGGGTGGATCACCGACTGTGATACAAAGGTCAGCAAGATCACAAACACAGGAAATGGGCGCAGTCTCCTATAAGAGAAGGTAGGTGGCATCGCCACTGTAGAAGGATACGCACGGTCGCCACTTAGGAGATGATAAGGCGTCCTCGCCAACTCAGCCAGTAAGGTCACCTTCTCAATGTGGACAGAAAAGGATGTCCGTAGAGATAACCCTCCTAGAAGCGATAAAGACACAGTAACCAACTCTGGAGAGAGCATCACCATGAAGAGCGGCAAAGGTCAAATAATGTCTCCCATGCTAAGCTATTACGTAATTTCAATGCTAGAGAGATGGCTCCTATGGAAGAAGAAGTTTGAGCAGCTGAGCCGATAAGAAAATAGGATGTTAGAAAGGATGAGCGAGAAGGTTTTGCTCTTCGAACCCTTGGCCAAGGAGTTGCTCGACTGCCGTCAAAATCTCCGCCGGTTTCGAGCCAGCCCTAGAAAAATATTCAAGGTTGCGACCGAAATAGCCCGGATCCGAGATAGCTTCGCAGCGTGCATCTTCGGGCGCCGACTCTTCGCTTGGCGACTGGGAATCTTTTTGTTTTAAAATCTTTTAAACAAAACAAAAGATTTTTAAAAAACGATGATGAGGGTCAAACTTTCATTTTACCCCTTCCTTTAATTGTCGTGCTGTGTGCATGTGCTTCGTTTTATTTTACAAAAAAATAAAAATACAAAAAAAAAAAAAATGCATCAATATACATCTGCGCATACATTTAAAATTCTTCAAAAACTTCTATTTTACTCGTAAAAGAATTTTAGAGACCGCACACTACGCGCACACGCCGCCTCGGTTTACACCGCACTCTACTCACACCGCCGCCTCGGTTACACCGCACGCTACGCGCACCGGCCTGCCTACACTGCCACTACAACCCTCAACCCGGAGTGGTCTCAACGGTTGCCCACCCGTTTGGTCTTCCTGAGGCCTCTGGACGCGCACGGATCATTCCAAACATCCCATCCTAGCCAAGCGTCAACCCTCGCACGTTTGAGTCTTGAGTCACACTCCGTCCGGACTCGGCTGGTTTTTACCCGTCCGTGTCATACAGGCCGGATACATATACCATGCCGGCCATTTTTTCGGGAAGTCAAGGCTCGGAACTCAAGATCCTCGCGCAAGCAAAGCGATGAAAGGTCATGCTAAAATCTTGACCTCGATCTTGATTTCCGGCTACACCTGCACGATGTTCCGTCCGGATATACATCCATGCTTACATGACACCATGTCATCACGCCTTTGATACGTCAGCCCATGACAATATGACCCACCCAACGCCTAACGTCACGCATCCCTCGCGCAAGCAAGGTAAAGAGAGGTCATGCCGAACTCTTGACCTGATCTTGACTTAGTGGCCGGCTCGGTTCATTATTCACATGGTTAACGCATCAAAACGAACATGACAGGCCCGGTCCTTAGGTTCGATTTTTCTTTTAGGCCTGGAAACCGCTTGCACTATAGACCTCGCCGGGGCTGTCCACCCGGGATGTCGAAATACAGTGCAAAACGAGGGGCTTATAGCCGCACGCATGGTCTCCATCGACCCGTGATCTAGCATAGTTGCGAAAAAGAAGAGCAATCTTTTCCAACCTACCTAGACTTCGAGAAAACATGTTTTAAGTAAATTAAAACAACAAAAAAATTAGAAAATAAAAGAAACTAAACCGCATGCCACGTGAGCTTTCCCCCTTTATCCCGTTAGGCCATTCCCGTGTCTAAACCTTGCCCATCACCCTCCAGCCTAACAGAGAGTGGTCGAGAGTGCCCGGAACCCGTCTCTCCCAGGTCAAAACAAAGAAGGTCCTACCTCCTTCCCAGCTCGTCACTGATACCCCGTCATTTCCCCATGGCCAAGTCGGATAACAACGATAAGAACGGGACCTTACCCCGAGAAATTTCCCAACATTGGAAGAAGTTTGGCAGTCCTCATGGCTATTGAGAAACGTCAAGGTGAGCAACAAGCCTCGATCGAAGGTGCTATGCGCACCACTTCTAACATTAGCCACCCAACTACCTCGGGGCTTCCCAAGTCATGATCGCTCCATGCCTCTAACGTCTCTCATTGTCTCCCGTAAGTCAACCTGTTACCCTCGTACGAGCCATGCAGCTATGACGTAAGGCCACAAGACCTTCCAGAGAAAGCCTCGCCCATCCAGCCTCCCGAGGTCCCGGTACCACCGCCAAACAACGAACACATCTCGGTGGGATGTCTCATGCGACAGCAGTGCTTGTCTCGGGAAATGGAATTCCAGGATGCAATGAACGAGGGCCATCCTCGATGAAAGAAGAAGCTATCTTCTCAACAAAAACTGAAAAAGAGGTACGAATCCGTGATCCCACGCCTAACCCTCGAGAACCCTCAGAAAGTTTGACTACTATGTCATCTACTCCAAAGTCTAAAGTCTAGCTCGCACAAGGCCATGGCAACGTCGCCGCCCATGATCACTGACGAGCTTCGCACCGCCACCGAAGGCCCGAAGGTCCAGATAATCCAACCCCTGTCTTTGGGAAGATCTCAAAGCCACTATTGATGCTTCAAGAAAAGCCATGACAAAAACGAATTGAAATGCGCAGCCCGGCCTTACGCCAATCAGTGGTCCTCCCACTACGTAAATAGGAGAGACAAGCAAAACCATAATTCCAGAAGTGAACGTTCGACACGTTCCGGCCAAATCCCAGGAATCCTCCACGGACAGACAAAAGGCCGCCCATACCGAGCCACGAACCGAAAAGGGACCCTACGCCAAAGAAGCCGAAATCTTGGACCCAAAGGCCGAAGATCCTATCTTGACACACCTCAAGCGCACTCAGCTAACATCTCACTCGGTCCTTACTCACTTCATCTTACCCGCACAAGCTCAAGTTGGAAGAAAGCCCGGCCTGCACCATGGTTCCCATCACAAATTGACACCCGATGAAGCAGTTCGAGATGATCGCAACGTCAATTACAAAGAATATCATCACTTTCACAGAGCTCGACCTTCCAAAATTTGGGGCTGACCACAATGAGCCTCTCTACATAACAGTGCAACTGGATGAGTGTCGTCTCCCACGGGTCTTGGTAGATGGGGGATCATCCATGAACGTCCTTCCAGCCAAAATGATGGATTTGCTAGGGATAAAAGCAACTGATCTAAAGCCCTCGACTCAGGCAATCAAGGCATACGACTCAACATCCCGCCCAGTCTTGGGAATAGCCACCTTGAATTTGTGGTTCGGAAAACAAATGGTCCCGACGGATTTCCAAGTCATCGACATCCCGATCACATTCACTGCCATTTTGGGACGCCCTTGGCTACACCAGATCAATGGGGTGGCATCTACTCTCCATCAGTGCGTAAAGTTCGTCCAAGGAACAGATCTAACCATCATCTATGGAGATAGCATAGTCACTGAAAGGACCGACACAAACGGCGTCCCGGTCTTAGAGATCAAACCCGACGATGATGGCATGATGCTAACAGGGTTCACCATCGAAAGCCCAAAGGCCCAGGTATGCCACATAGACCTGCCTTTGATTTGGGACAAGATCCCTCCCCCGATGAAAATGATGAAGCACATGAACTACATCCCGGGGCTCGGTTTGGGAAAACGCCATCAGGGAACTCAACAGATCATCAATATCAAAGAACAGAATACCCTGCACGGCCTGGGATACTCTCCTACTCCCGAACACATTGCGGAGGACAAGCGAGCTGCACGAAAATGCTCCGCAGATAACAAAAGAGGCGTACACGCAATCTCCGACCTTCGTCCTTACAGCTTCGACATGACCAAGTACTTCACAAAGAAGGCCGGCAACTTGGAAGAAGATCCAGAAAAGGGAACAGAGCTGATCAGCGCCAAACAAAGCTGGCCTACAACCATGGACAAGCTCCAGCAGAACCTGGCAAGATTCAGAGGCCTCAAGCCAAATCCCGTCCGAAGAGCATTTCTCGACACACCGCCTCTGCCAGGATCCACGACCACCACTATTCACAACGAATTTTGGTTCGGAAAAACTCCCTCTTTGGCAGAAGAACTCGAAAAACACTCTGTCAACACTCCTGCCTTCAACAAACGGGACGAGGCTGCATTCGAGCTAGTAATGCCCAAGACAAGAGCAAAAGACTCCGCAGACGATGCTTGGGACGAGCCACTGCTCCACCTGCTCTTCAAAGAAGAAATCGAGATGCCAGATCTAATCGATTTTGTTTCGATAACTCGTGATAGCAATGATCGGGAACGGTGACATAAAGCCCTTCAAGCCCCATCTCCTATCAAGCTCATTGCCACTCAATAACCGCCACCTTCTCCCACTCCACCGCCAAAGAAAAAGGAAATGATCGAACAACTTGGTCCGACCTCGAGTCTTAGAGTCTAGTGTCAAAACTCATCCCGGGTCCATTAGCTTTGAATTTGAGTCTCTCGAGTCATCCGATGGCCTCACGCCGAAGATTACGAACTCATTGCCAATAATGTATTCCCGTATGCTCTTAATGAATGCTTCGATCTTTCCGAGTATCCTCTCATTGCATCTTTAACAACTGATAAATTAACTAACACACAAACAGCTAATAACGATTCACTTGATAAAGAAGCGAGACACATTAAACGAACAATACATTAAGCACATCTTTAAGCATGTTGTCAAACGAGAGAAAACCGGGGCCCAAGCCGCCGAGGAGGTTTTAACCAAAGTGAATTTGGGAACTGCTGAAGAGCCAAAAGAGACGCAAATCGGAAGTTTCTTCACCGGCACAGAGCAAGACGCATTGACTGCACTGCTCAAAGAGTTCGTGGACGTGTTCGCTTGGTCTTACCGAGACATGCCCGGATTAGATCCTAACATTGTAGAGCACCGAATACCTTTGAATCCCGAGGCTAAGCCCATCAAGCAAAAGCTACGCCGAATCAAGCCAGAGTGGTCTTTACAAGTCAAAGAGGAGATCGAAAAAATGCTCCGCGTCGGCTTCATCAGGGTGATCGAGTACCCCACATGGCTCTCCAATATCGTCACGGTCACCAAGGCCAATGGAAAAGTACGTTGTTGCGTGGACTTCCGAGACCTCAACAAAGCAAGTCCCAAGGACGATTTTCCACTACCCAACATCGACATGTTGGTAGACACTACAACCAATTTCGAAGTCAAGTCCTTCGTGGACGGTTTTGCCGGCTACAATCAAATCAAGATGGCCGAAGAAGACCAAGAAAAAACAGCTTTCACAACCCCTGGGAACCTATCGCTACACAAGGATGCCGTTCGGACTAAAGAACGCCGGGGCTACTTACCAACGGCAAAGAACCGCCCTCTTCCACGATATGATCCACAAAGAGATCGAAGTGTACGTCGATGACATGATCGTTCACTCAAAGGGATCGGATGGACAACACCTCGCTGCACCCGAGAAAATTCTTCAATCGCCTCCGAAAACACTCAATGAGGCTTAACCCTGCCAAATGCACATTTGGGGTCAGCCGAGGCAAGGTTTTGGGATACATGGTCACCGAGAGAGGCATCGAGGTTGATCCTCAAAAGATCAAGGCCATCACTGAAATGAGACCACCGCAAACTCGAGCAGGTGAAAAGCTTCATGGGCCGCCACAAGATATCGGGCCGCTCTGCCAACCGCCTGATCGCTATGTGTAACGACCCCAATCCTAGGCACTCATTTTAAATATTAAATTATCTGCTTTTAATATTCATGTTATCTTTATGTGTCCAATTATGCCTTTAAATTTCTTAAATTAAGATAAATTGGGTAAGAAGTAAATTTAGAATCTTTTGAGAAATTATTAGACATTAAATAAAGAAACTTGAAGAAATAATAAAATTGGAAATATGATAAATAGTATAGGAAGGTTAAATGAGTAGGATGAATTAATGGGATAAAGATTTATTTTAATGAGAGTGGAAGCCTTTGTTTTAGATTTTTATGGGGGGGGGCCAATTATTCTTGCTCTCCCATGAGCTTGACAAGTGTCCTTCCCAAAACCCCTCCTCTTACTCCCCTTAACCGGCCCCCTCCCCCTACATCTTCCTCCTCACTCTCCTTCTCCCTCCTTCATTTCATTCTTACTTCCCTAGAGAAATCTAAGAAATCTCCCATGGAAACTCCAAGCACCAAGTGTTGAAGCCAAGCAAATCCTCCATCAAATCCAAGTCTAAGAACATCCTTGAAGTTGGATCACCTAGAGGAAGCCATCAAGTTAGAAAGGTCAATCTTTCCTTATAAAATCCAAGTGAGTTGTTATGACCTCCTTTCATCTATGTGCTCATGAACTATCTATTGTTGTTCTTGGTGTTGTAATTGTTGTTATATGTTTTGGGAATCTTCTTGGAGTTAGAAAATGGATTAATGACTTAAAAAGATGAGTGGTTCATGGGGGTTGAGTTAGATTTTAAGGAATGGATGGAATTCGAATTTGTTGAAGTTAGGGTTCAATGAAGATGATTTAAAAGGGTTGAAATGGGTAGAAATGGTAGTGATAAATAATCTAGGGTTACTTGGTTTTGGAGCTTACATGTTTGTTTGGGACTTGGAAAAATGAAGGTGTTCTTGAGTGTTCTTGAATAATCAATGGTAGAGGAAAGAAGAACTAGGGTTAAAATCAATTGGGCCGGCCGAGGCTTGGGCGGTCGCCCAAGGGGCCGAGCGGCCGCCCATGATGGCGTAGGTTAATTGGCTTGAAAATCCACTGGGCGGTCGCCCATGTGGTGAGGGCGGTCGCCCATGTTGGCAGGAACATTTAACATCTTTGGAAACCCACTTGGGCGGTCGCCCAAGTGGTATGGGCGGTCGCCCATGACCCTGAACCAACCTTTCTTAAATTGAACTAGGATCATTAACAAGTTTGTTTGGCCACTCATAAATGGTGACTCCCACCCAATAACAATTAGTAGAACCTAATCAACCCGGATACAAATTGATCCTCTTTAACCTAGGTTAGAGTAGGATACCTTGGCTTGGCCATGACCTTTATTTAGTCGAAGTGGAAGTGTAGGAGTAGCTAAATATTGTTCGGGAAGTGGTCCAAACTTGAGAAGTAGGTCTTGCACTTTTATTAAGATTATTCAAGGTTGAGTAATGACTTCGTAGGGTTGGTTTATGATACTTGGTGACCTTACTTGCCCATACTCGGTGTAGTTAGCTTGAATCATGTTTAAAACCATAGGCCACACTATTGTATTTAATGTATATATATCACTGTAGCATGATTATCCCAATTGTGGATTATTTGGTATATGGTTGTGTCGTATTCCCGTTGTGGATTCTCTGGTATGTTGCTAGTATTGTATTCCGGTTGTGGATTACTTGGCATGTTGATTTCATTGTTCCCGGTGTGGATTATGTGGTTATATTGTTACCTTAAGTGAACTCATATTCATTTGGTGATATGATGCATAGTGTACTACTTAAATGTTGCATTATGATGTTGGTTGAACATGAGTATATTTTACCATGTTGCTATAGTATTTATCCCCTTTGTGGATTACTTGGTATTGTTATATTATTATCCCGTTTGGTGGATTATCTCAAGTATCTATCATGTGCTTGAGAGTGTTTATGTTCGGGTGGGTATGATGGATGCCAATCAATTATGGATTTGTTCTATAAGTGATTGAAGGTACATCATACCGTGACCTTTCCCCACTCTGTGGCCACGGGGGCCGCGCTAACGACTGTATTGACCCAAAAAGCTTTACAGACCTGTTGCGATCGTTGTAAGGAGGGACGATATTATTTTTGGATATTCTAAAATAGGTATCCTTTCTTATATGGATGGTCTGGGGTATGAGTCCTATAAGAGGTGAATGTGCTGGAGGCAATTCACCAAAGAGTGGAGTTTTACTCCCACGTTGTACGACTTATTGTTCAGACGGGAAAAGGTAAAATGAGGTAACGTAAGGTGTTTACCGCTTTTATAATGTGTTATGTGCTACCATGCTATGTGTTGCACTTTGTTGGCATCTTGCTGCATATCATAATAGCTCATTGAGATTTATTCTCACCCCTCTCCCTTTACTGTTTTAGATTCCGAGACAGTGACCCGAACCAGCGAGGCCGGGATATCATTGTGGACTTTTGCTTTTGGGGCTTGACAAGTTAAGTATAGGAGTGGGTTATTAGGAGTATTGGTTAAGTATTCCTCCTTTATAATTTGTATGGAAAACCCTTTTGTTAAACAAATGTTAAGTAAGGTTTCCGATGTAATTGATCGTATTACGGTTTATTAAAGTTGTGGCTGGATTTCCTCTAAGTAGAGATATTACCGATTTGTTTTCTTTGGAAGTTTTAAAAGTGGTTTTCTTTTAAAGTTAAATAAATGTTTTAAAAATTTAGATGGGTTTTCTTAGTTTGAGCTCCCTTAGCTCGGGACACGTGTTAGGTCCCGGGTTGGGGTGCCCACAGTTGGTATCAGAGCTTAGTTTAGAGGTCAAGGGTAGATGTCTAAACTAAGGGGGAATGTGTGGAAATTGACGCCGAGTGTTTAATGCAGGAGTTCGTTCTAATGGCCGGAAGCAAGGATGATCAGCGGAAGGTTCTAGGAATTGAAGAGGATACGAGTATAGGTGGAATACAGAATGAAGAAATGATGAAATTATTCGGGATGTTTGTACAGAATATGAAGACTTTAGGATCAGTTCCGAATCACCCTGAGGGATGTCAGAGTGATGGATGGGAAAGGTTTGTGAAGATGAATCCATCGAGTTTTAATGGATATCCGAATCCGTTAAAGGCAGAAAATTGGTTAGCAGAAATGAATAGGATTTTCGAGGTTATAGAAAGTCCCAACAAAGAGAGAGTTAGGTATGCCGTTTTCAAACTTGAAGGTCCAGCTGATCAGTGGTGGCAGAATGTGAAGGGAAGTTGGGAGCGGGATCACACGCCCCAGACTTGGGATAATTTCACTCAACGGTTCGAGGACTATTTCGTTTCTATGGTTACAAGGGATAAGAAGGAGATTGAATTCTTAAGACTAAAACAAGGGAACAGGACGGTGAATCAGTATTCAGTCCGGTTTGAGGAATTAGCTAAGTGTTGCCCTCATTTGGTATCGCATGAAGTGAAAAGGGTTCAGAAGTTTGTAACAGGTTTGAGGAGTGAGTTTAGGAAGGAATTATGGATTGATGGTTCCATCGATTATCAGACAGTCATAGATAGGGCATATAAGATCGAAAGGGACATTGAGGAAAAAAGTGGAAGATCCGGAAGTGGGATTGGGAACAAACCAAAGTATGTAGGACAAGGATCCAAAATCACTAGAGGACAACCAAGGACTTTAGCTTCAGGGAAAAAGAGAGGGGAACATATGGTAGCTTCTTCGTCTAGGCCAATACCCAAGCAGTATGGGATGATTTGTGAGTTTTGCAAGAAGATGGGTCACTCTGAAGACAAGTGTTGGAGTAAGCAAGGAAAATGTTTGAAGTGTGGAGAGATGGGGCATTTTAGGAGGAATTGCCCAAGGTTTCGGCAGGAGCGAGCTTCAGTCAGCAGTCAGCAAGGTGGACGACAAAGAGGTGGTACCAAAAGAGATAACGAAGGGGAACCGAAAGAGAGAGTCTGTGGTCGAGTGTGTGTTTCGGGTCCAGGAGAGATGGATCTCTCCGAGGTCAATAGAGGTAAATTCCCTGTCTCAGAAGTTAGGGGTCATATTTTATAGATCCTGTTGCATATCATTTTGTGTGGCATAGTGTTTTGCTCTATGTGACATACATTGTTGAGAATTTGTTTTATTGTTAGAGGATTCTGCTCTTATGAGAGAATACCTCGAACCTTCTTTGGTTTACCACGATGGTGATGTGGTTACGACTGAGCATGTATTGCCAGTTGGTTTGGTATGATTATTAACTTATGATTTTGAGATATACTTGACCTGGAGGGTTAAGTAGTTGTTGTGTATAATGATAGACTATCATAATAAGTGAGTCTCCTTTTTCCATGACTAGATTGTTTATATTGGTATTTGATATAGGTAAACTTTAATGTGAAATTCTTGTTATATATGAGTATTGAAGGTGAAAATTTTTGAATTAAGACGTAAAGGGTAATTGGTATGTGTTAGACTTGCATAAGAAGCCTTTTCAAAATTTTTATGTGCTAGTTGTGAGTAAATGGTAAATGTGCTCCCGTCGGTATGTTTCAGGTGTTGGTTCTGAGTAGGATAAGCAGAATTGTAATCCTTATTTTGATGGCTTTAGAGTAACTAGAATTAATGATCTCCTTGATTAAAGTTCCGGGAAGATCGTGAAAATAATTTGAGAGTTGGGTCGGTAATTCCTCGTGAGGGGTCCCTACATGCAAGGTTTGGTTAGTATGAGTTGGCTCGAGAGAATTTCAAATTTTGGGTTTTATAGTCTTAAACTCGGATGTTACCAAGGATCTGGTGAGGATTGAGTCCGTGATCTTTGAGTTGGTAAGTGTTACCGAAGAAATTTAAGAAATTCTTAAGAATTGTAAAGTCGTTGCTTGGTTGACTCTAAAGGACGTGTAAATGGTGTAGGATATAATGAGGATGAATCATATTGATGGTGGGAGAGAATAGATGGGGCGTGGATCCGATCCTTACTTTACCGAGTGGATGTGAGGATCTCGTGAAAATTTAAGTGTGTATTACCGGAAGATCAAGGCGTAGTGTGTGCAAAATGGGAAGGTGATAGCGTATGTTCGAGGAAGTTAATTTAAATAGAGCGGAATTTTCTTATCATTTATCGAGAATGGTTACAATTGGTTGTGTGATTTAAATGGAATCTTATCTTTTGAAGCACCCTCTTTGGGGTCGGTTACCGATCCTAAGAGTTGGAGGATTTAGTTAGCCGAAAGGAAGAAGTTTGAAGACTATCCAAATTCCGGAAGAATAGGGTGTGTTGTGTGACGGATTTTCCTTTCAACTTGAGAAGTTTAAGTAACCTTAGCAAGTTTACATTCTAGCATTGAGATGGAACCGTATGGAGCTTGGTTCAGGAAGATATTATCGATCTCCAATTTATTGGGATGAAATTAGTAAAGTTAGGCCTAAGGTAATTTAGCGCCAAAGTTTGTTAATCCATTTGAAGTTCTAGAAAAGATTTATGATTTGACTTATAGACCGACTTGGATCAACTTATAGAATATTTGAAGTTTTAAAATATAATATCTTGATATATTTGGTGACTTAAGTTGCAATACTTTTATTTAATTATACTTTCTTGAGGTCGTGGAAATTCGGGTAGTAATAATTGTATGGTATTCTTGGGGTGTTGCGTCATAAAATCGCGTTATTGATGAAATTAGAAATCTTGGGAAGAATCATAGAAGTGAAGAGACTAATTGGGAAGTGAAGTTCTAGAGTACTCGGGTTGTGAGAATGTATAGTAGAATCTTGCCTTGAAGAGTCTAATTGAAAATATTAAGTTAGAATGTGTGAAAGGTAACCTTGGCTATTGAACCTTAGGGTAAGTGACAATCAAATTCGGGACGAATTTTCTTTAAGGAGGAGTGAGTGTAACGACCCCAATCCTAGGCACTCATTTTAAATATTAAATTATCTGCTTTTAATATTCATGTTATCTTTATGTGTCCAATTATGCCTTTAAATTTCTTAAATTAAGATAAATTGGGTAAGAAGTAAATTTAGAATCTTTTGAGAAATTATTAGACATTAAATAAAGAAACTTTAAGAAGTAATAAAATTGGAAATATGATAAATAGTATAGGAAGGTTAAATGAGTAGGATGAATTAATGGGATAAAGATTTATTTTAATGAGAGTGGAAGCCTTTGTTTTAGATTTTTATGGGGGGGGGGGCAATTATTCTTGCTCTCCCATGAGCTTGACAAGTGTCCTTCCCAAAACCCCTCCTCTTACTCCCCTTAACCGGCCCCCTCCCCCTACATCTTCCTCCTCACTCTCCTTCTCCCTCCTTCATTTCATTCTTACTTCCCTAGAGAAATCTAAGAAATCTCCCATGGAAACTCCAAGCACCAAGTGTTGAAGCCAAGCAAATCCTCCATCAAATCCAAGTCTAAGAACATCCTTGAAGTTGGATCACCTAGAGGAAGCCATCAAGTTAGAAAGGTCAATCTTTCCTTATAAAATCCAAGTGAGTTGTTATGACCTCCTTTCATCTATGTGCTCATGAACTATCTATTGTTGTTCTTGGTGTTGTAATTGTTGTTATATGTTTTGGGAATCTTCTTGGAGTTAGAAAATGGATTAATGACTTAAAAAGATGAGTGGTTCATGGGGGTTGAGTTAGATTTTAAGGAATGGATGGAATTCGAATTTGTTGAAGTTAGGGTTCAATGAAGATGATTTAAAAGGGTTGAAATGGGTAGAAATGGTAGTGATAAATAATCTAGGGTTACTTGGTTTTGGAGCTTACATGTTTGTTTGGGACTTGGAAAAATGAAGGTGTTCTTGAGTGTTCTTGAATAATCAATGGTAGAGGAAAAGAAGAACTAGGGTTAAAATCTGAATTGGGCTGGCTGGAGGCTTGGGCGGTCGCCCAAGGGGGCTGACGGCCGCCCATGATGGCGATGGGTTAATTGGCTTGGAAAATCCACTTGGGCGGTCGCCCATGTGGTGAGGGCGGTCGCCCATGTTGGCAGGAACATTTAACATCTTTGGAAACCCACTTGGGCGGTCGCCCAAGTGGTATGGGCGGTCGCCCATGACCCTGAACCAACCTTTCTTAAATTGAACTAGGATCATTAACAAGTTTGTTTGGCCACTCATAAATGGTGACTCCCACCCAATAACAATTAGTAGAACCTAATCAACCCGGATACAAATTGATCCTCTTTAACCTAGGTTAGAGTAGGATACCTTGGCTTGGCCATGACCTTTATTTAGTCGAAGTGGAAGTGTAGGAGTAGCTAAATATTGTTCGGGAAGTGGTCCAAACTTGAGAAGTAGGTCTTGCACTTTTATTAAGATTATTCAAGGTTGAGTAATGACTTCGTAGGGTTGGTTTATGATACTTGGTGACCTTACTTGCCCATACTCGGTGTAGTTAGCTTGAATCATGTTTAAAACCATAGGCCACACTATTGTATTTAATGTATATATATCACTGTAGCATGATTATCCCAATTGTGGATTATTTGGTATATGGTTGTGTCGTATTCCCGTTGTGGATTCTACGGTATGTTGCTAGTATTGTATTAGGTTGTGGATTACTTGGCATGTTGATTTCATTGTTCCCGGTGTGGATTATGTGGTTATATTGTTACCTTAAGTGAACTCATATTCATTTGGTGATATGATGCATAGTGTACTACTTAAATGTTGCATTATGATGTTGGTTGAACATGAGTATATTTTACCATGTTGCTATAGTATTTATCCCCTTTGTGGATTACTTGGTATTGTTATATTATTATCCCGTTTGGTGGATTATCTCAAGTATCTATCATGTGCTTGAGAGTGTTTATGTTCGGGTGGGTATGATGGATGCCAATCAATTATGGATTTGTTCTATAAGTGATTGAAGGTACATCATACCGGTGACCTTTCCCCACTCTGTGGCCACGGGGTGGGGCTGTGCTAACGACTGTATTGACCCAAAAAGCTTTACAGACCTGTTGCGATCGTTGTAAGGAGGGACGATATTATTTTTGGATATTCTAAAATAGGTATCCTTTCTTATATGGATGGTCTGGGGTATGAGTCCTATAAGAGGTGAATGTGCTGGAGGCAATTCACCAAAGAGTGGAGTTTTACTCCCACGTTGTACGACTTATTGTTCAGACGGGAAAAGGTAAAATGAGGTAACGTAAGGTGTTTACCGCTTTTATAATGTGTTATGTGCTACCATGCTATGTGTTGCACTTTGTTGGCATCTTGCTGCATATCATAATAGCTCATTGAGATTTATTCTCACCCCTCTCCCTTTACTGTTTTAGATTCCGAGACAGGTGACCCGAACCAGTGAGGCCGGGGATATCATTGTGGACTTTTGCTTTTGGGGCTTGACAAGTTAAGTATAGGAGTGGGTTATTAGGAGTATTGGTTAAGTATTCCTCCTTTATAATTTGTATGGAAAACCCTTTTGTTAAACAAATGTTAAGTAAGGTTTCCGATGTAATTGATCGTATTACGGTTTATTAAAGTTGTGGCTGGATTTCCTCTAAGTAGAGATATTACCGATTTGTTTTCTTTGGAAGTTTGAAAAGTGGTTTTCTTTTAAAGTTAAATAAATGTTTTAAAAATTTAGATGGGTTTTCTTAGTTTGAGCTCCCTTAGCTCGGGACACGTGTTAGGTCCCGGGTTGGGGTGCCCACACTATGTGCGAGCCAATCTTCAAACTGATGAAGAAGAACGCCGACGTTGAATGGAACTCAGAATGCCAAGATGCCTTTGAGAAAATAAAAGCATACCTTGTGAGTCCTCCGATTCTCTGTCCTCCCCACGAGGAAAAGCCACTGTTGCTATACCTAACTGTGACCGACACCGCAGTTGGAGCCATGCTCTGTCAAGAAAAGAAGGAGTCACGAGTCGAAAACGCCATCTACTTCGTCAGTCGAAAGTTTCAAGGCAGCGAACTCAATTACTCAGCCCTCGAGAAAACCTGCGCAGCTCTGGTATGGGTTGTCGGGAAACTACGGCACTACATGCAGTCGCACACGGTACACTTGGTTTCCAAAATGGACCCAGTCAAGTACCTCTTCGACAAACCATCTCTGTCAATGAGGCTCGCCAAATGGTCCTTCTTCCTAGCGGAATTTGACATCAAGTACGTAAACCAAAAGTCAATCAAGGGACGGGCCATGGCTGAACAACTGGCTGATTTCCCAACCGACGAGGCTCGAGGCCCCGAACCACAATTTCCAGACGAGGGAATCTTCGCAATCGAAGGCGAAAATCGATGGAAACTGTTCTTCGACGGAGCGGCCAACAAAAAGGGAAACGGCATCGGTATGCTCTTGGTAGATCCCAAGGACGAGCACACCCCAATTGCTATAAAGCTCAATTTCGAGGTAACCAACAATGCCGCCGAATATGAAGCCTGCGCTGCTGGACTACAAGCCGCACTCGAGAGGAATGTCCAGAAACTCGAAGTTTATGGGGACTCAGCCTTGATCATCAACCAAGTCTCCAACAAGTGGAAAACCATAGACCCAGGCTTGCAAAAATACCATGCCTGCATGGAAGACCTCATCACACAATTCGAAGAGGTCACCTTCCACTACTTGCCAAGAGACCGAAACAGGTTTGCAGATGCCTTAGCCACCTTGGCTTCCCTTGTGGAAATCCCTGAAGGAAAAGCGATCAAACCCTTCAAAGTCGGGCGAAAGGAAATTCCTGCCTACTGTTGTGAGATCGAGCCAGAACCTAAGCCCATCAATGAGCCATGGTATAACCAGATCTTCCAATACCTCAAGAACGGGGAAACCACCTTCATGAACAAGGAAGACCCACACACAGAAGGGGTCAAAACCAAGAGCATCATGGCCCTAAAACGCCTCGCCTCTCACTTCGTCATCCTCGGGGACATGCTATACAAGAAACGCTACCATGGGCCACTCCTACGCTGCATCAGCCAAGAAGAAGCAAACAAGTTCATGAACGAAGTCCACAATGGGGCTTGCGGTCCCCACATGAACGCCAGAGCCCTGATGCAAATCATTCTCAGGATGGGCTACTACTGGATCTCCATGGAGGCAGATTGCATCCACTTTGTCCGAAGCCGCGACAAGTGCCAACGGTTCTCCAACCTCAATCATCGCCGCCCCACGATCTCTACCGCATGACTACACCTTGGCCCTTTGCCACTTGGGAATTGACGTCATCGGGAAAATCGCTCCGCCAGCAAAAGAACGGTCACGAGTTCATCTTAGCGGCCATCGACTACTTCACCAAATGGGTTGAAGCTAAGTCCTACAAGGTACTCACCTCCAAGAAGGTCGCGCATTTCCTCAAGGAAAACATCATCTGCCGATACGGCATCCCTAATGAGGTCATATCAGACAACGGCTCACACTTCGAGGGGGAATTCGACAGATCACCGGCTGAATTCAAGATCACACGCCACAAATCTTCTCCCTACCGGCCACAAACAAACGGCGCCGTGGAAGCAAAAACAAAACCTCGAACGGATCATCCGAAAATGACCACCCGAGGACGAGATTGGCCCGAGAAGCCGCACCTTGCACTTTGGGGCTACCGCACACGCCGTAATGCCACGGGAGAAACCCCATTCGCCCGACATACGGGATGGAAGCAGCCCTTCCCATCGAGCCGAAATTCCCTCACTCCGAGTGCCGCTGAAAATGACGTCAACGAAGTTGAATGGCTCCGGCCGACACGACGAATTGGCTCGCTAGACGAGCGACGACTAAAGGCCATGGAACACGTCCGAGCCTATCAAAGCAGATGGCTAGAGCTTTCGACAAGAAAGTCAAATCCCGAGACATCAGGGAGGGCGACCTTGTACTCAAAGAAAAGCCTCCCACTCGAACCAACCCACTGGGAAATTGGGAACCCACATGGATCGGCCCTTTCGTGGTTCAAAAGATCTTCTCCGGAGGCGCAATGAAGCTGACAGACCTAGACGGCAATCCCTTCATGAATCCAAATAACGGAAGCAAACTTCGCAGATACTTCGCCTAAAGAAGAACAACCGTGCATCTCTTGGCACTCCATGTAGTGTCGAACTACGCAGACCCGAGCCCTCTAGTCCGGGGAACGTAGGCAACCTTAATTGGTCCGGTCTAAAAATACACAAAAAAGTCAAAAGTTTGAATGTCAATCAAGACCTCCATCAAGCTACGCACTTTTCAAGAACACGCCCCAGCAGTCACCTTGACCAAGTCAAACGACGGCGGCAACATCAAAGGACATCCGAGGGTCACTCAAAGATCAAACGACCGACTCATGTCCGCTTCTAAGCCAGGCTTGTCTTCGCCCTCACGCGCTTCAAAAAAAGAGAGCTCGAGCAAGGGCTCACACAAAAAAAAAAAAATATATAAAAAAAAAGAGCTCGAGCAAGGGCTCACAAAAAAAAAAAACAAAAGAAGCTCAAGCAGAAGCTGCAAAAAGAGGTCAAGAGCCCGACGCCCACAAGAGGCAAGGAAGCTGCAAAAAAGACCGTCAAAACGACTTGTCAGGGGAGCATTCAACCTCTCAGCCAAGCACAAAGCCTAAGCAAAAGGGATTGCCATCATGGCCCATGCTGCTTCAGTCCGCAAACGCAACAGAAAAGTCCAAAGACGGACGCCGACAAAGTGCACAAAAGAAACAAAGGCAAACAAGAGATCTTGCGTCTCGACAAAGCTTTAAAAGTAAATCACAAATCACTAACGGTTACAACATTTGTTGATGAGTTCAAGCACGGTCTACTCTCAAGTTCACAACATGCTAAAAGACAGCTTAATACATTTAACTAATAATGTGTTTGCAATGCAATGAATGGATACCTAGGAGGTCATTCCGCGCCGTCTGCGCTTGTCCCCTCGCCATTCTTTTCTTTCTTCCCTCGTCCCCGGCGAGTCTTCTTTCGCTCCACGTGAACCAACTCGCGTCTCTCGCCCGAGATCCGGGTCCTCCCCGTAGAGTCAAACAATCCAAGAGCTCTCGTGGCTTCATTCGCCCGTGCTTCGGCTCGGATCTCCTCCCCGCGAGTCCGCAAAAGAGGACCTCTCCCCGTCGCCTGGTCAACTCTAGTCTCGTAGTCAAACAAAGTGTCTCCCGTCACATCCAAAGGGTCGACCAGGCTTCGGCACTCCTAAGGCAATAGCTACTACGGCAACCGGGTCCTAATCGCTACACGCCCGCTCTCCAAGACCACTGGGATCGCCCAACACGCCGCTCATACCAGCCGTGCACCGAGTCGTCAATACGACGCTCCCGACGTCTAAGGAGTACCACAGAGGGAAAGAGGAATACTTCCATACCCTCGTAAAATACAAGAAGGCACCCGAAGCCGCCATACAAAGAGGAACTACCTCCGCAGCAGCAAGGTCATCCCAGCCCCAACAAAGGCTCCTCGCTTCATCCCAAACTGCCGGGAAACAAGCGACGGAATATAGAAGGAGGACCAAGACAAACCTGGAACTCGACAACGTAGGACCCTTCCCGCAAGATCCTCCTAGTATCAATCCTCCAGCTGAGGAACCCACCAATGATCTCGATGCGTACCAAGCCGTGCCATCCATCTCTCCCAGCGGACCGATCCATATCCAACACAAGAGGTCGCCGAGCAAATGACCACGGGCTAAACGACGCCTGAGCCTCGGGCATGGCTCGAAGTCTCTCTCGCAGCCCACAAGGTGAGCAAAGCGGGGCTTCCCCTCTCATGAACCGATCCCCACGCGACGGTCAATACCATGAAGAGTCTCCCCCAGCACCAACGGGACAATATCCTCTCCAGCTCTGCAGTGCCCAACCACATCTAGCAAAGCGCCATCACAAATGCCAAGGGAGCTGACCATGAAGAGCGTCGCTATCGTGCACAAGGCAAATGCGTCCCAAGAGACATCACTCTCATCATCAACCATGAACCGCTCTGGCAGCTCAGAAATGTCGATATGACCCGAATCAAGGATCATGCCCTGCACTTCTTCCAACGAAGTACGAAGAAAGCCTGCAAGCTTCACGCTCACCGCAGCACCACCAATCAAAGGAAGCGAGATGGCCTCCACCTCCGGTCCTCCAATCAAAGCCCGAAAATCCTCAAAAGTGGGCACCATTTCATTATAGGAGAAACAATACACATGCCTCCTAACATCCCAGAACTTCGCGGCAGCCCGCAACAAATCCCAATCAGGAACCAACTCCTTAAAAGACCAAATCGAGCAAAGACGAAACCTTACCTCGAAAGCCCGTCTCTGATGCCTCATACGGCGCCGCATCCACGTTTTCAGATGCTCAAGAAAGTGTGCTTGCCTCTCCTGCGAAAGCCTCGGCAAAATTCTAGGGACGTACGAAGAATCCATGGCAAAAATGGAGGTTCCTAGAGAAAATGGGGAAGAAAGCTCGAAAATGGCTGCAAATGGGGAAATGGGGAAGAACCAGACACTGGAAAGCATTTATCTCCTTCCCAAAAGCAAGGTTGGTCCGTACGGACCTCTTTGCATGCTAAGTATGTCCGTACGGACCTCCTTGCAAACAACCCATTTCCCAAAGCAAACAAGACAACAACCACCGTCCTCAAACCTTGCTCCAAACTGCCCAAACACCTGCCAAAGCCATTCCCGGCAAACATACACTACCCACAAACGCACTCTCAGCTCACGTGGCATGCACAAAAATATAATAATAATAGCAACCATTTCTAGGACAAATCCCGGGAATCACAAAAATGACATTACATCTTAAAATAAAATGCTGTTTGCCGTGCAAATATGAGTGTTTTATTACAGGAATATCAAATGTCTGTTGCTAAACAAAAAAAAAAGAGAAGATATGGAAAGAGGGAAAGCAAATGGACCCTAATCCGACTCTTCAAAGATCATCATCCTCGCCAAGGTCCTCCGTGAGAGAAGTCGGGCATCCCGTGAACTCGCCCGCCACATCCTCGTCATCGAATACCGAGCCCCCGCCGGAGGCCGCCACTCAAAATAATCCGAAGGATCAAATCCGGCGAAAGGATCGAAGAAGGAAGGCTCGACGGATCCCTCGCCCGCGGCATCCCGAGGAGGGAAGAATCGAGCAAAGGGCCGCTGCCCCGAGCTCCTGAAGACGTCCCGGCATCCATGCTATGCCGCCCTCTCGAAGGTCCCTCCTGCTGCGGCTCCGGCTCGGCTCTAGGCGGAGGAACGTCTACAGAATGCCTCGAAGGCATAGGCTCGTACGCCGGCACGCGTCGCGAAGACCGGCAAGATATCTTCGACGCCATCTTCTTCGCAAACGACCTCATCGCCACATAACGGCGAGTCAGCATATCATAGGCTCTCCCTGACTCCGCACCAACAAGCAGCCAAGGAAACGCTCAGCAATACAGTTATACTCAACAACAAAAAGAGAAAAATACAGAAAAGATGCCAAGATGGAAAAGAGTCAGCACACTCACCGATCTATCGGGATCCACTCTGTATGCAGCAGGAGCCTGCTCAGGAACGGGTACAGACACCCTCCTCCTCGATCCGTCCCCCCGGACATACGTGAAATCCGGCCCCGGCATCGGAACCTCTGGGGGAGCCTGCGGGCCAGCCTCTCTCTCCCTCGCCAGTACCTGCGGCGTCCTCAGCTTCCTCCTCACGAAGGCCCCGTACTCCTCTCCATACAAGATGAACTCCTCGGCGCCCACACCGCCAAGGTACCTCTCAAAATCGAGCACATCCATGTCCCGGGAATCAAGCATCCCAAAGGGAGGGTCCCTCGGAGCCACGGGAAGCACACCGGGGCCATGCTGCCAGAAGACCCGCTCCCCCAGATACATAACGTCGCAGGTCAAGCCCCGCAGCATCTTCCGCTGCGCTGTCACCTCGGGAGCCCCCTCAAACTCATCCCCCTCATACCGAGCCCACGGGAACAAAACAAACCCCTCCGGGCTACCCCTCTCTAGACGCTCCTGCACATCCCCGTAGGCGATGGTGAGCTTCCCCGCCGGTCCTCCTCTTCCTCGCCGTACGAGCCTCACTTTCAAAGATAGCAGATACGCAAAGAATGCCCCGGATCTCTATCCCACGGGAAGCACCGAAAACCTCATAGAACCACACCTCGTGACAAAACAAGAAGGCTCAAGGCAAAAGAAAACGGAGAAACGACAAGTTGATAAATCAAAAACAGCAATAAACTCATACCTCCAAAGCAAAGTCAAAACAATGTGCCAATGAATCGCCACACCCCGGCTAAACCGGTCCAAGGAGAAGTAGAGCTCGGCCAAGCTCGCTCGCCCCAAGCAATATCACAAACTCTATCCAGGTCAATCAAGCTCTCCAACAGCAAAGGGAGCCGCGGTCGCATGGTTCGAGAACAAAGTCTCTGACAAGTGCATACCACAAAAAGGAGCGCGCCACCGCTTCCGCCGTCACCCGGCCGGTACTCCCGACATAGGCCCCAATGCCGGCCGTGATCTTCGCTCCACGTCGCTATACAAGATCCCTGTGCCCCCGCGAGGACGAGGCTCAAAGCCCAAGAAGCTCGGTCAACACAACATCGGAGATCATATCTTCCACCGCACCGGCCCTCCTTCAAGGAAAGCCCGGTAATCGCAAAGAAAGTCTGGCCGGCGTCACCGTCACCTCTCCCCAACTCGCATGGAAGGTGTGGGTGGTATCCCACCAATACTCGGAAAGGCCAAGGAAGACGCTCTTGTTCTTCCTCGTGTCGAAACTCCGGCCAGGTTCTCTACGAACACCCCTGTGCCGTAAGCGTAGACCAGCCTCCTGGGACTCGGCCTACCATCCACGGAAATATCGGGCATCCGCCGCCACAGCCAACAATGCCTCGAGCGATCCCCGAGTCTTCATCCTCTTGGCCTTCCCGCCATAAGCCCCGCATCCCGCAGTAAACACAAAGAAAGGTACGTCAATCATATTTAATATAAAACAAAAGGCACAAAAGTCCGTCCCAACACGGAAAGCCATGAAAATAACCCGTCACAAAACACGGCACACATTGCACATATTTTTCACATATATCCCGTCACAAAACACGGCACATTGCACATAATTTTCACATACATTATACATATAATTTTTCCCATGCACCGTCACAAAAACACGGCACACACTGTACACATTTTCTCAAAAAAAAAAGGGGGATTAAGCCCTACACGACACATTTTCAAAAAAGTCCGTCCCAACACGGCAAAGGCACATATAACCCGTCACAAAAACACGGCACATATTGCACATATTTTCCCCACAAAGTCCGTCACCCAAAACATGGCACACACGGCACACACACATATGCATAACACATTTTCAAAAAATCCGTCCCTACACGGCACACATTTTCAGACAAAACCCGTCACAAAACACGGCACATGTCACATTTTTTCAAAAAAATTGTCACTACACGACAAACCTTTCTCATAATGTACATACATAAATAGCATACGGTACAAAACACCAAAGCATGCATTAGAGAGGCACTTTATTTTCACAAATAAAAGCTAATCTACACATTTCTCCGCACAAAATACACATACCCACAATTTTTTACATGTCCATTTTCAACAATTCATCAAGAATTTCACAAAAGGCATAAAAAAATAACAAAAATTCAAAAATGCGAAAAACTAAAATCTAGTTCTAGCATTCAAAAATTCGAGCAGGGAATCAAAACGGAACGGATTTCTTACCTCCCCGACGTTCCTAGAACGACGATTGTGCACCTCCGGATTCGGATACAAGACATCCGGTTCTTCGAAGATGGAACGAACGAGATCCAATTTCTTTGAAGCTCCATCCGTTGCTCGACCACCTCGATCGCGTTGACGACGACTCCTTCGAGATCCTTCACCATGGCAAGCAATTCAAGCAAAAATTGTTGATTTTGGTTAACAATGGAGGATTTTCTCTCTCTCTCTCTCGCCCGGTTCACGCATCGGAAATGGGAAGAAGGAATGGGGATGCTCGGCATTTAAACCCGGTCAAAACCTGGGAACCGTAAAAACCAAGGTGGTCCGTACGGACCTCTTGCAGCTGTTGGTCCGTACGGACCTCTTTGCAAGGGGTGGCCAAATTACTTTCCCCGCTCTTATAATCTTTGCCCCCGGCCGTCCTAAGGCCTTTTCCAAAGAAATCCAAGTGCGTAATGGTCCCTAACCCTTCAATTCAATCCCCGGCCACAACGTAAGACCGGTCTCGCCCACTCCAACGGCAATTCAACCACCACTGGTAAGACGGGTCCTCGCCCACTTCAACGGCAATTCAATCCACTGCCGTCGTTGTAAGACCGGTCCTCGCCACTCCAACGGCAATTCAATCCCCGGCCGTCAACGTAAGACCGGTCTCGCCACCTAACGGCAATTCAATCCACCGCCGTCGCCGTAAGACCGGTCTCGCCACTCCAACGGCAATTCAACCACCCTAAGCAGCCCGTAAGACCGGTCTCGCCCACTCCAACGGCAATTCAACCACCACCGGCCGTAACGGCCTCTCGCCCACTCAACGGCAATTCAAGAAGGAGCCCACCTCCCAAGACGAATATCAAGGCACGAGACGCTCCCAAAACGCCCGACGGCAATTCCAAGAAGGAGCCAACACTCTCCCAAAGCACGAATATCAAGGCACAAGACGCTCCAAACGCTCAACGACAACTTCAACCACCGGCCCTCAAAAGAGGTCCGAAGTCATCTTCCCAACAGAAAAGGGCCCCTACAAGGTCATGCATCCCCAAAGAATTCAAGCACCGGCCGTTGTAAGCCCGAACCTAGCCCACTTCAACGGCAACGCAAGCACCGGCCATCAAAGTAAGCCCGAGCTCCTCCCCCAACAAGTCAAAGTGGAAGTCATACAAGACCGCATATCCTCAAAGACCGACCATCATCCTTGCCCACTCAACGGCAAAACAAGCACAAGAAGGAGCCAACACCTCCGAGCACAAGTCCCAAGGCACGAAGCGCTCCAAAATGCCAAATGGTGAAGCAATCACCGCCGTCATCCTTGCCCACTTCAACGGCAACGCAAGCACCGGCAGCCATCGTAAGTCCAACCTTCTACTCAACATGCAAAACACAAAGGCATCTACGCCTCTCGCAATCAAAGCACAAGGCGCCTATGCCTCCACAATCGCGGCTAGAAGACGATTCAAAGTCTCGCGCATAACATCAATCGCCGGCTAGAAGACGATTCAAAGTCCTCCCGCATAACATCAACCGCCGCTAGAAGACGATTCAAAGTCCTCGCGCATAACATCAACCGCCGCCGTAAGACGATTCAAAGTCCTCCCGCGTGGCACCAACCGCCGGCTAGAAGACGATTCAAAGTCCTCGCGCATAACATCAACCGCCGGCTAGAAGACGATTCAAAGTCCTCCGCATAACACCAACCGCCGCTGTAAGACGATTCAAAGTCCTCCCGCGTGGCACCAACCGCCGCCGTAAGACGATTCAAAGTCCTCACGCGTGGCGCAACCGCAATCGAAGACGATTCAAGTCCTCACAACTATCTCCGCCCTAAGGCCTTAAACCACCCGATTAGGAAAATCGTAAAATTTCCATCCCAGACACCACCACGTCCTCACAATTGACCTCGGCGGTCACCACATTTCAGACACCACCACGTCCTTACCATCGACCTCGGCGGTCACACAACACTTCAGTGGCACCACCACGCCCGCACTCACATTTCACGACCTCTCGAACTACGACTGTGCTTGATTCCCGCCAGGATACGTAGGAATCCTATCACAGGTCCACCATCGACCCATGCGGTCACCCAGACACCACCACGTCCTCACCATCGACCTCGCGGTCACACGACACTTCAGTGGCACCACCACGCCCGCATTCACAAAACACTCACCCCACACCCGAACTACGACTGTGCTTGATTCCCGCTGTGGATACGTAGGAATCCTATCACAGGTCCAGCCTACCGACCTAAACGGTCACACAATAGACACCACCACGTCCTCACACCGACCTCCCGGCCACATTATCTCCCAAAGACGCGATCCGACATTAGGACCCTTATCTTATCGGCGACCCCACTTCTTTCATAAGTGACGTCGTCGAGGGGCTTCGTAAGTACCCCAACTGATCACACCCTTTCAAACACACGGAAACACCGCACTCATCAACGCAGCCTCGACGACCCTCTCACTCAAAACCCTCTCTAAACCCCCAACCAAACCAAGTGGAGGAGCCTTTCTCGGGATAAAAAGGGACAAAAGGACCTTTTGGGAATTTTCAGAAATTGAAAAGCAATAATGGTCCGTACGGACCTCTTTGCTTTAATAATTACTGAATCTTCTTAAAGTCCACAATATTCCCTCAAATCCCGGGGAAAATGATTACCCTCATGCTTAGTTGGTCCGTACGGACCTCTTTGCATGCAAGATGGTCCGTACGGACCTTATTGCTCAGGGAACACCATAATTACGTAATATTCACCATCATCACATATTCCTCAAATCGAGGAAAACCAAAATTCTCGATAACAGTGTGAGGTCCGTACGGACCTCTTTGCAATTTTTTCCTACTATAAATAGAGGGCTCCCCCTCCCATTTTCAGACACCTCCCTCTTCTCTCTTCCTCCCTTAGCCTTCTGGCTCCCCTCTAAGTCCTTCCGAGGCATTTCCGGCCCCTTTCGGATCCTTCCGAGGCCTTCCGAGCCCCTCGTGGTGCTCCGGCCTCCCCGAGCGCTCCCGAGACGCTCCCGCCGCCCCGAGGCACTCGAGGTACTCCGAGGCCCCTCGTGGTACTCCGAGGCCTCGCCCGGTCTTTCCACGGTGTCCCGGCTCTTTCCGAGTCAAACCGACGATCCCAAACCACGCCGAAACTCCGCCCGAGTGACTCGCCACCACAACGCACGCCGAACCTCTCGCCCGAGTAATCCCGACGATCCCCACGCACGCCGAACCTCTCGCCCGAACGCAGCCTCGCAACATCAACTCACGCCGAAACTCGTCCGCGTACAACCGGCATCTCCCGAAGCAATCCCGATTCATACCGAACGCTTACTCCGACCTCAAACACTATTCCCCGAAGACAGACACAAACCAACATTGGTAAGGCTTCCTTCCATTACTATTTCAATACATTTCCACACATAGCATACAATGTAGACATCCGATACAAAGATGCATTTTTAAAAGCACACACACACACACACAACATTTAAAGGATATTAGGGTATCCGAAAGACTCGTTTTACGAGGCGACTCGGGTGAGCTCTAATATTCTAATATTCTCTTCCCGAGGAGTCATCTCGACCTCCGAACTCAAAATCTCATCACACAAAAATGCTTAAAATTATCTTTAAACCGATGCCCTTTTTCAATGTTTTGGGCTTAATAAAAACGGCGTGGCGACTCTACAAAATGCGAAAGCAAAACGGCGAGACAAACCGCTCCAACGCGAAAGATTGCCAGATGCCGGGGCTGCGAAGCCTATTCGGATCCGGGCTATTTCAGCTGCTTACTGTCTCAGACGCGCGATACACTCTGTCCTCACTAGCAAGGGACTCCGTCGCAACCAAGATTCTGAGCGTCCCCCGACTTGCCTAAGCCGCACCATCACTTATACGTTTCCCTATAACGGGAGAGGGTCAACCCCATTACAAACACTTTCGTCCCATACACAATCCCTCATAGAGCAACCGATACAGTACATATCTGTCACCAAGCCGTGCAAAACCCTCACTTCCCTATTCTCCCCAATGAGATGGACTTCAGGCAACCAAAGATTAATAATGCATAAGCAAGAGTCGAATAAAATGCAAAGTGTCTTGAGTGTTGTGTCTCCCCGCAGAGTACAATAATCGTGTGATCGTAGTTTGATCGTGAAGATAGCCCCTCGAATCACAATCTTGGACAGTGATTCCAAATCCCGCAGTGCGTACCCCGCCTTTATTATCTTCATCGACCCTCGACTCATCGACATCATCTCGAAAGAGCCCCACTTCTCGCCTTCCAAGCAATGCTTGTCAAAGGAAAAGAACCCCACCGCCCTAGAAACTGACAACAAGGCTCACTAGCCCCGACGACTCCAAAGCCTATTTTGCATGATAAACCGAGACAAAGAGTCCGCATCCGTCAATCTCCCTAGCAAGCGTCAACAAGTGGTAGCCTCACCCCCAAACAAATGCATGTCAAAGAAAAGAGCCCTACTCGCCACGTAACCAAAGAAATAATGCTCACCAAGTCCGACGACTTCAAAGCCTCGTGTTGCAAAGACCTTCCCGTGAATGGCCACCACGAGCATCGACAAGTGACAGAGGCCACAACCTTCCCAACAGAACCAATGGTAGCCTCGAGACCTTAGACAGCTACCTACCAACAAGCAAGCATACGGCCTAAGACCCTCGCAGTACAATAATCAATTGAGTCCCGAAGACCGGACCTCGGACCAAATCGGAGAAGAAAGAACAAAGCAAAAGGCATGTGTATCCGTGATGACTCCCAAGAAGAGCTCAATAATACCAAGCACACAATCCCAAGAAAGAATAGCCTCCCAAGCAGAGCACACCCAAGAAAAACAGCCTCCCAAGCAGAGCACACCCAAGAAAAACAGCCTCTCAAGCAGAGCCAAACCAAGAAAAAGCCTCTCAAGCAGAGCCAAACCAAGAAAAGCCTCTCAAGCGTAGCCAAACCTGTGGAAAAGCCTCTCAAGCAGCCAAACCAAGAAAAGCCTCTCAAGCGAGCTAAACCAAGAAGCCTCTCAAGCGAGCCAAACCAAGAAAAGCCTCTAGCAGAGCCAAACCAAAGGAAAAAGCCTCTAGCGGAGCACACAAAAAGAAAAGCCTCTCAAGCAGCCAAACCTGCAAAAGCCTCTCTCTAGCGGAGCCCACCAAGAAGAAAAGCCTCTCAAGCGGAGCCCAACCAAAAGAAAAGCCTCTCAAGCGGAGCCCAACCAAAAGAAAAGCCTCTCTAGCGGAGCCCACCAAGAAGAAAAGCCTCTCAAGCAGAGCCAAACCAAGAAAAAGCCTCTCAAGCAGAGCCAAACCAAAGGAAAAAAGCCTCTCAAGCAGAGCCAAAACCCAGGAAAAAAGCCTCTCAAGCAGAGCCAAACCCAAAAAAGCCTCTCTAGCGGAGCCCACAAAGAAGAAAAGCCTCTCTAGCGGAGCCCAACCAAAAGAAAAGCCTCTCTAGCGAAGCACACAAAGAAGAAAAGCCTCTCTAGCGGAGCACACAAAGGAAAAAGCCTCCCTAGCGGAGCAAACAAAGAAGAAAAGCCTCTCTAGCGGAGCACACAAAGAAGAAAAGCCTCTCTAGCGGAGCACACAAAGAAGAAAAGCCTCCCTAGCGGAGCACACAAAGAAGAAAAGCCTCTCTAGCGGAGCACACAAAGAAGAAAAGCCTCTCTAGCAGAGTACACAAAGAAGAAAAGCCTCTCAAGCGGAGCACAACAGAAGTCACAGGTAAGCACAGCAAAGGTATGAAGACACATCTCTACCCCTTTCTTGCTTGTAGTCAGTATTGGTAATTTCGAACTACGATTTGGCTTGATTCCCTTATTCAAGGGATACGTAGGAATCCTTTCTCAGAAAGGTCCAGCCATCTTTTCCCCGATTCACCTTCTAGCCCGTTGCCTTATCCCCGGATGCTCATTGGGATTGGACCTTATTTTATCGACAACCCCACTTTTTCCAAAAGTGACGTTGCCGAGGGGCTCTGTAAGTACGCCAATCCAATTCGCGATTCCTTTTTAGGTGCATTTTAAAATGATAAAACCGCACCAAGGGGCGTTTTGGTAAATTCCCGGTCCGCTCCGAGACTTCCGGAAATATTTTATATGTTTCTCGCGAAGGAAGTGTATTTTGGTATTTTTCCCGGATAAAAGGACCTAAAAGGAATGAATCATTTTGGACCTTTTGGGTATTAACCCGGAATGTTCCAGAACCTGGTTTTGGCGCCAGAATCGGTTATTGGCGTTCCCAGTCGTGCGACAACTTGAGGCATGGAAATTGGATACGTTAGGTCGTGCGACCAAATAATCCAATTTCCAAATCTAAATATAAATATCAATTGCCTCATTTTGTAGAGAGGGAGCTCACATATTTCACACACAACACACACTCCTTCTCTCTCAATACGTAATACTGAGATCTCACCTCTCTCTCTCTCTAACCTCTCTCTATACGCAGGAAGCTCCCTCACCGGCGATCTACACCCTCAATCATCCCCTTCACCCAAACCAACTCTCCGGCCAAATCTCAACCTAGCCTCTCCCTAATCTCCGATCTAACCAAACTTCTCAACCATCTCCCTCATCAATTAACCTCCGTCCTCAACGAGCCCAACAACAATCAATCGGCGACCTCTACCCAAACCTTCACCTGTTCTCTCCCTCAACACCGGTGACCTCGGCCGAGCTTCTCCCTCACCCAAATCTAATCGGTGACCTTCCTCTACCTCAATTTCCTCCCTCTCCAATGACAAAACCAATCGGCGACGACCCTCCAACCTAAGCCCGTTGATCGCGATTGCTTCCCCTGTTTACACGGACCCTAGACCGTCAACTATCCCCACAGCAACCTCGCCGACAACCCTTGTCCAAAAACCACCGGTATACCCCTTCCCCGATTCAAACCAATTGCCGTCTTCTTCCTCGCTTCCAAATCAATTCCGTTCCAAGCCTGTTCAACGCATACCACGTACCGGTAATTGCAAGCCGCTCAACCTCGTGAATCCGAATCTGTCCCGAAGCTGAAGCTGATTGAAGAATTCGATACCTAACTTGGTATCGAATTTGTGGACTACGAGGGTAACAAATTTCTTCCCTCACCTCTATCTCGCATTTTATTATTATTTGTTTCATTGCAATTGATATTCCCCGGACTTGATAATTAGACTCTATCCGTCCCTGAATTATCAAGTCCCAACTGCCGATCTCTCTGTTTAATTGCTTTGCTTGGTATTGTTGATATTCATAAATGTGATCGTGTGGGAATTGTTGCTTATTGGCGAAGGGAGTGTGGATCTCCCTATATCCACATCCCCTCGGTCAATCTATTGTATATTCATTGGTATCTGAATTGTTTGTATATTGTGATTGGGATTTGATTTGCTCTCAGTTGGATCTGTGCTTCATCTGTAAGGTTCCTGCAAACGGTAAACATGTGTCACGCGACACATTGTGCCTAGCACGTCCTATGTCACGCGACACATGGTGACCATCTGCAGAGGATCATCCTTTCAGTTGTAATCTGTTGGTCCTCGATGTAAAGTGGGACGTGGCCTCCCAGAGTCAATGGCCTATAAAGTTGTATTCCCCTTTGTTGAGTAATAAAACAAAGTACTATTATGCATTTTAATACATATTTTTGTCATACACACTTTGCACACACATTGAGATGATTTGAATGTTGAACATTGAAAGACTCGTCTGCGGACGAGGCGTGTTGGGTGAACTCTCGGTTCTTCCCAACACGTAACTTGACCCCCGAACCCATTTTCTCAAACAAAAAGGTTTTCAATGTTTCCTCTTAAAAATGGCGTGGCGACTCCTTTATTTTCTTTTTTCGGGCGAGCGCACATTCACCTTTCATCTTCTTTTCTTCCAGATTTCATATAGGAAGAATGTGAAACGGTTCGGGAGCACTTCATAAGGAGTTCAAGGATCCTTCTAGTTTATTCATTTTTAGACTCTTTAGTTAGTTATTTCAGTTATTTGAAAGTTGTAAGACTTTAAAGATTGTGTTGAGCTAGTGGATTGTACTAGCCGTTGAAATTATTACCGTTGTCCGCATTTAAGTTATTTCAAATTGTGGTTAGTGTTTGAATTATGGTTTTAGTAGTCGTTGGAGGTTATTTTATTATAAATTAAGTATTATTATTGTTGTGAAAATTCAGGGTCGTTACAGTTGGTATCAGAGCCTGGTTTTAGATCTTTGGGAGTTTAGAATGTGTGAGAATAAGTTTGATCTGAGTCTTAGGTTTGACCTTAGTGTCATTCTTGGAGTGTTTAGTGTAGATTGTTATGATAAGATTAGTTGGTTTACCAAATTATGAAAGTTTATAATGTTATTTCTTAGTGTATCAAAATCTTATCTATTTGGATTTATAACTATTTTCCCTTTTGCCATTTTAGGTTAATGGCGAAAAGAAGAGTGAGTACAAGGATCCAAAACCGGAGAGGTCGACAACAGAATCAGACTAATGATGTGAGGGAAGAGGATCATGTTGAGAATGATAACCATGAGGTTTCAGCTGAGAATAGTTCTAATCATAGGGTTGAGAATACCCAAATGCTCAGGATGGTAATCAAGCTAATGGGGGTAATGGTCAGGGAGTGCAGCAACCAGTAGCGCCGGTGACAGAATTAGTTCCCTTGTTGCAAGCACTTACAGGATTAATCCAGCAACAACAGGTTCAGCAGCAACAGGTTGGTGGTGTCCCACCTAGGCAGAGTAGTGATTTAGCAGAATTTAAAAAGCATACTAGCGCAACCTTTAGTGGTATTGGGGGACCTATAGCAGCAGAGGATTGGGTGCAAGAGATGGAAAAGACATTTGAGGGGATGCGCTGTCGTGAGAGTATCAAAGTGTCGTGTGCCACCTTCATGTTGAAGGAGGGGGCCTATGATTGGTAGCTTATGGAGAAGCGCAAACATCAGAATGACGAGTTTTTGTTTAATTGGGAGGATTTCAAGGTGGCCTTTTATGAGAAGTATTTTCCTAGGAGTGAGCAAATTCAGAGAGAGAATGACTTTATCAAGTTAGTACAGAAGGACAAGATGGTGTCTGAGTATGAGGCTGAGTTTGCACGTCTTGCCAAGTTTGCCCCTACTTACATGGCAACTGAAGAAAATCGCGTGCGTAGGTTTGAAGAGGGGTTAAAGCCTGCGATCAAGAGGGGAGTGGTACCATTTGAGCTTAAGACATATAAGGACGTGGTAAACAAGGCGTTGCTAGTGGAAAGAGGTCTTATCGAAGTGCAGGCAGATTGGAATGACAAGCATAAAAAGAGAGATAGACAAACCAGTTTTCAGGATAATAAGGATTCAGGAAGTCAGGCAAAGAAACAGGTGACACAACGTACTGATGGTGCCAAGTGTAATGAGTGTGGGGGTAATCATGAAACTCAACGTTGTTATAGAATCTTAAAGGCGTGTTTCAACTGTGGGAAGACCGGGCATATGATTAGGGATTGCCCTGAACCACTCAAAGAAAGTTTCACAAAGGAGCGTGAGAACAAGGACAAGGGTAAGGACAACAAGGATGACTCAAATTCAAAGCGTACAGGAAGAGTCTTTACTATGAAAGCTAGAGATGATGACGATGCAAATTGGACAGTGGCAGGTACATTAAGTTTAGAGGACTAAACTTCTTTTAAGGGGGTAAGAATGTAATAACCCGAATATTATTGCATTTATTTGGTAATATTTTTTTCTTTTTCTAAATTTGTTATTGGGTTATTTGACTAATTGGGTTATCTTTTTATAAATGGACTAAGTTAAGTGGGTTAGTTTATTAAAATTGGGTTAGATTAGTTAAATCAAGTTGGACTAGGTTAAGTGGGCTTGATTAATTTAATTTGGATTATCTTTATTTAATTGGGCTAGGTTATCTTTTGGGCTTAGATATTAGAGACCCAAATATATATACATCTTTTAACAACCCTAGCAGCCTTAGTTGTTCTTCACGTAAATAAGAATTAGAGAGAGAAGCAATGTTGAGAGAGAGGGAGGCGGCACATCTCTGTTTGAACAACCGTGAGAGAGAGAAAGTGACCAAAAGAGAGAGTACGGCAGGAAGGAAGAAGGGAGTTCTTCATTGATTTGGGTTTCAACATTTGAGGTAAATGATTCGTTCCGTATCAATTATTGTTCTTAAATTTAAAGCCTAGAAATCCCTAGAAACTCTTGAGATTAGATTGGGGTTTTTATTATGAATATTGTTGATTAATTAAGAATTTATTTAAGGACATTAAATTTATCGGATCATTGATTAATTGAAAACCTAATATTGATTAAGATTGGAAAGCATGTTAAGTAAATTAGGTTGGACCTAATATGCATGCTAGGGTTTATGATGTTTGAAATTAGGGTTAGTGTGTGTTGTGTTAATATTTTTGATGTTAAAACTTGTTTACAAAATTATTTTGGGTAAATATTTGGTATCAAAAAGGTTTTGATTTTGAATAAAAGTGTTTTTGGTTAGAAATCTAACCAAGATTAAAAGCTGAAAATCAGTTTTTCAAAACCCTAGTGACCAAACTGTAAATCTGGAAATTAGGGGCTGTTATGTAATTTTTGAAAGTCAAGGGACTATTCTGTAAATTTTGAAAAGTTGAGGGACTGCTTTGTAAAAATCTGAAAGTTGGAGGACTGTTTTGCAAATCTTTGAAAGTCAAAGGACTTCTTTGTAATTTTAGAAAATTAAAGGACCTTTTTGCAATTATGAAAACTAAAGGAACTTTTCTAGGAATAAGAAAATTTAAAGGGACCTTTTTTGAGAGTAATGAAAAGTCAAAAGACCTTTAGGAAATTATTTTAAAAAGGGAATAAAAATGTTAGAAACCTAAGGATAGTTTGGGTAAACCCTAGGGGTGTTTTGGTATTTATGTGAAGGGTATTTGGGAAACTCTAGAAGTGGAAAACAACTTGAGACGGAGTTAAATAGAATTAACTCATAAGTTAGTGAAGTAAAATAAAGTTAAGATGGGACGGAGTATTAAGTAGCTATCCGTACTTAACGGATATTATTTATTTGTATAGATCCGATTGGAGTTAGCAATTGTTCGAGTACAAACAATCGAGGTAAGGGATTATACATCTTTAAGTTAATTGATTTCCGCTCCGTTTCATTGTTTAGGTTTCCGCATATTTCTTGGCAATGTACATTCATTTGATACGTAAAAGCTGACCTTGCGTCAGTATTTGTTTTGACTCCCTCGGTTACCGTTATTTGCTAATCTTTTGTTATTCGTTTGCTATATCATCCTTTTGGTTTCGTAAATACAAAATTTTGTTGTTATTGTGAAAGTTCGTATTCTGTATAAAAAAATGAGATTTAATATGATATGATTTTGTTCCATTAATGATCACTAAGTTGGATCACTAAGTTAGACAACCTGCTTTGGCGGGGTATATTTGATATTTTGGCCTTCGGGCAAACTTAGTTCACCGCTTCAATGCAGTAGTGGTGGAGTGTTCCGGATACACTGTTTAGGACTCTGCGGAGTCAACCTTTGTGCTCCTTGTGGGCTTTTGTTCCCTTTATGGGATTTTGGTTTGATAAGGTCAGTGGACCACTTATGTGATCATGATGTCTGTGAATGATTTGATTATCTACAGCTGGTATGGGACAGTTGTAGATAACTAGATCATTCGAGTAAACTTTGTTCAGCTTATCAGTCCTTTGAAATTCCTAAAAATCTGTGAGTGGTTTACTTAGTTAAAGCTAGTATGGGACAGTTTTAATTAAGTAAATCATTCGAGTCAATTGGAATCGATTTCGCCATCATTTGAAACTCTAAAATAATTGTCAACTCAGTTGTGTAACCGTTGAGAAATGGAAGTGCACCATTGGAAACGTGAACTCTTACGTTATATTATTTGGGTAGACATAATGGCTTGCTAGAGTCCGCTTATGTCTTTTGAGAGTCGATATGATCGAGCTCATTGCCAACATAATATAGTCCTATTGGGTCACACACAACTAGAATGAATTGACTAAACCAGAGGAAGAATGATTGAGAGAATCCTGATGTGGCTTAAGACATCGCGCGACAGAACTTGTCCATGGGACTCGTCTGGTCGTGCGACACTTTAAGCCACAAGAGGCGTTTACAGATTGGTTTCCTAATTTGATTAGGAATCATATACCATACTAATGTAGTATAAATATGAACGTCTGTCAACCCTAATCAGCTAACCGAATTTCTGAAAATAAAACCACAACAAATACTCTCAATATTCTTCAAGGTTTAAAGGATCTAGCAATCATCAAGAAATCGTTCTTGGTTCATTCGAATGTGTGGATACCGAAAGAGGGTCTTCGCTCGTTCAACGATCAAGGCCTAGAGTTCGAAGCTTGTATTCAGAATCACATCAATACATAGCTCAAGAACGGAAAGCGCTCAAGGTTGGTTATTACTATCTCATAGAATTCAATTTAAATTGTATAGAATGGATCCTAGGCTCTTTGGGTTTTATGTTATTAGATGCTTAATTCCGCTGCGCATGGACCCGTAAAACCCAACAATTAGGACTTTGAAAACATGTCATTTGCTAGGAAAAAGGGGGACTTTGACATGAACAGTAAGTTGACAAGAGAGAACTAGGTCAAGATGTATCAACTTTAGAGGAAGATCTCTAAGGTGGTCATGAGAAGACCATCCTTGAGACATATACTCAAGTGTATCTTATACATCTTGTGTGACCTATTTTGTGAGTCTAGATGATTTTCATCCAAGGAAAGAGTTCCAAGGTGAGCATCTTGGACATGGGGAGGGGGATTTACAAGGAAACAAGTAATATGGACCTTTCAAAGTGGTCATCTATGGAGATGGACTCCAAGATGACCATACTTTAGGTCAAAGAAGCAAGTACCAAGTAATGTAAAAAGGGAAATGGGGGATGAAAAGAAAGTAAAGAAAATGTGGAATTCATTAGAAGATCATCCATGGAAAGGGATTCAATGGAGGTCCTCTTGGATCCTTGGGACAAGAGGGAAAGGGAAGTCAAAACAACAAGTTGTAAGTAAGACTACATGATTTAAATATGGAGTAAGTGTATGAATGAGAGAAATATGAATAAAGAGAGTGAGGGTTTATCAATTTTCTTGGGTTTGTGTTTAGGGTTTGAAGGTTTCAAGGGGTTAGGAGTAGTTTCGGAGTGGATTTGAGGTTGGATTTAGTATGAATTTTGAGTTTTGAAGGTGAAAATGGCTGTTTGGGAGTGGATTTTGACAGCATAACTGTGGGCGCCTCCCAACTCCCGGAACCTAAAAACTCGTGTCCCAGGATGGAGGGTCCCAAAATATACTTTTATAAAAAAAAAAAACCTTTCTTTATATTAACTTGAAAAGTATAACAACCCATTTTCAAAACAATTTCAAAATAACCTCCCTACTCGAAGGTGAAATATAACCTGCTTCTACTGCTATAACCTGTATAATTTACAAGTACTACAACTTTAACAGCTTACACAAGCCCACTTTAAAACAAACTAATCCCAAGATTAATTACAACATAACATACTGAAAATGTTTTATAACAGTTTCCCAGTATAAAATAACCAAAACTACTCCCAACTCCCACACAAATATATACATACCTTGACAACCCAAAATACGATCCAAAATCCTTCCCGACCTCATCGGTATGGTCCACCTATCTCAGCTGAATCTAAAACAGTAAAGGGAGAAGGGGTGAGAATAAATCTCAATAAGCTATTATGTATGCAACAATATGTCACATCATATGCAACACATAACAGGTTCCTCACAATCACATTGAAAAAATAGTAAACACTTTACGTTACCTTTTCCGCCTGACCAGCAAGTCCTACAATAGGCAACACATAAACAGGTTGCTCATATAATATGCAACACACACAGGTTGCTCAACTAATATGCAACACATAACAGGTTACTCCATATCACATTAGTAAAGCGATAAACACATTCCGTTACCTTCTCTTTACCTTTCCCATCTGAGTCATATGTAGTACTACGGTGGGAGTTATACTCCTCTCATTTGTGAACTGCTGATGCATATCCACATCTTATACGACCCCTTGCAGAGATCCATATAAGCTGTCGCGCTATCTTGTGAATGGTTCATACATATCCACAGAAGTTGTACCCCCACTCCGTGGCCACAGAAGGGGGTGAATGGTCACAAGTATAAGGAAATCCAAGCACCTTATGAAATATATTCTCATAAGTGACCGTACTCCCTATACCCCCAAGGCTCAGCTAATACAACTACATTCAAGCACATAACAGATACTTGAAATTAAGTCCACCCCATAGGACATCAACACACATATATATAACATGGTATTGCAACTCATGTTAAACCAATCACAATAGTGCACATATATTTCAACACTATTGAATAACAACAATCCAATGACATGTTATTAATACTCATGCTCAAACAAATGAAACAGTACAACAAGTATTTAAACACTATGTGCACAATCCACCATGAATATGCACTCACATAGGGGCACAATGTATATCCAATAAGCCCTACATATCCATGATTAACCCAATGAAGTAGTGCAACATATATTTCATGCACTATCTAAACCAATAATCACCTATAGGTAACCACGTAGAGGTATAATATAATATAAGTAGCCCTACGCACCCATGTCATAATGTTGAACACTTTCTATAAAGGTTCCAACCAAGCAATCAGTGTATTAAACTTTCTACACATTATTTGAACCAACAACCATGTAAATATAATCACATAAGGCTCCATGTATCACATACGAGGCCTACATATTCATTACACATATATAATCCAGTAACAGGGTATGGATACTCCTGCCCAAACCAAGGAGGTAGTGCAACAACTATTTAATGCACTAATTAACCCAATAACCATATACATGTAACCACGTAGAGGTATAATGACATACAAGTAACCCTACACGTTCATAATATAACATTAGACACCTTCTATAAAGGTTTCATATGCAAATACCAAGTTTTATCAACTTTGGTTCAAGTTTAACAATTGTCTTTCAACCCTTTTTGAGACAATATTTAAAACCTTTCTCATTATCCATTTGGACCATTTAAAGTTCCATAGTGTAGTACTAAAGTTGTACTAGAATCATGGTTGAAGTGTGCTCAATTATATACTACGTAGACTAGGTGTTCAACGCTTAGAAAATTGCTCAAGGACTGCAGGGTAGGGCACGACTCGTGCCCTATTACACCCCCACCAGAGTCAGTCGTCCCCAGCATGGCACGACTCCTCCCAATCCAACCAAGACTGTCGCACGACTTCTCTTAGCATGGTCACGACTCGTGCTAGTGGGCACGAGTCGTGCCCAACACCAGAACCTGCTGTACAGTTTCAAACATCAGCAGTTCAAGGAAGGTTACTAATTCCCTATATCTTCTTTCCATTCAACTCAACTTTACCCAGTTTTAAACATCATAACAAGGTTCCAAACACATAAACATACTCCCTCCATGCTATATAACACATCTATAACCTTTTCCCATTTCAACTTAACCCATGATATCACCCTTTTTACATAATCATCAACCAACTTAATTTCTTTTCATTCCAAACACCAAGTGAAGGATCCAACCTTTACAAAACTGATTCATAACATCATAATAGCATCATAATACATGTTATGAACAGTTATTTGAAAGAATCATAACAACTTACCAAATTTTATCAAAATAAAAGGAAGATATGATCGGCTCTTCTTGCTTTATTCAACTCCCTTAGCAATAATTTGAAGTCGGAATCAACAACAAAGCAACAGGTGAATTTCTGGAATTTTATGAAGATCAACTAGTGTTTAGGACTTCTCTAGAACGTAGAGAGAATAAGAGAAAACTGAGGAAGCAAATAAGCTTCTTGGAGAAGCTTAGGATGATATGTATATAACCATTTTACATTCTAGCTCCTCGAGGTTTCAAACAACTACAAGCCACCACCTTGAACTTATAATTACACATAAGCTCCTCAAACTTTTTATAACACTTTCATTTAAAATTTCAAGTGTTATCATTTTACTACACAAATTTCCCATTTCTTTTATTTAGACATTATTTTAAAAATCAATGTAATAACATCTAAATTCACATAGTTCATCACAAGTCTCAAAATGAACACGTAATCAAACCAAATGTGAAAAAGCAAAGGATGAGATGCAATGTAAACCCAACCCCACGTGGTTCACGTGTGACCAAAATGTGCCTAGGTTTAGGGTCGTGACACTCACTCCCCCTTAAATAAAATTCATCCTAAATTTTAAACATACTTACCTGAGTGCTCAAATAATCACATATACTACTCAAGCATTTTGAATTCTCAAAACCCAAGTGGCTTTCTCAATGATATGATTCTTCCACTCAATTCAACTCAACCTGTATATCCTCGGTTGAAGAATTCAATATCGGGATAGGATCATAAAGATACTTCCTCCCATACCAAGTTCCATATAGTGACAATTCAATACTGAACTGATAGCTGTTGATATACACAAATTTAACTAAGGTTAAATAAACCTCTCAATATAAGAAAAATCCATCACATACACATGCAACATATCCTCAAAATCTGTATAGTTCTCTCTGCCTCCCCATCTATCTGAGAGCAAATTGCAGAACTGAAACTCAGCTCAGAGCCCAAAGCCTCATACTAAGTCTTTCCGAATTGCAATAGGAATCTCGGATCCCAATTTGCTACAAAATACGGATTGGTACTTCGTGAAATCTATCAAATCTCTCGCCTCTAGGATTATGCTAACTTTTCCATTCCATACTTCAATAATCTAGGTAGAAATGACCCAACTTGATCAATCTATCCACTAGTACTCAAACGCATCCATCTTCTTCAATTCAGGATCAATTTGTGGAGTCTTCTTAAGATTCCATAAACTGTAGGGATACTCGAACATTTGCCATTTATGTCTTATCATGCAATTCCCAAGACCAAAATGTTGACAGTAGAGCCTTTCGGCTAATCGCATCTGCAGCCACACTAGCTTTCCTAGGTGATATAAAATAACGCCATAAATATCTTTTAATACTTCTAGCCATTTCTCTACTTGTTATTCAATTCCTTTTAAGTAACCAGGGACTGCAACTCTTCTGGTTGGTAAAAATCTCAATTTTTAACTTCATATAGATAATGTTCCACTTAGGTAACACAAAAGAATCACAATCAATTTCATATCAAGAATAGGAAAAAATCTGATCTGTTAGTGCTCACTTCCTCGAAGTATAAGATATTCCTTTCCCATTCTGCATAAGAATACAACCCCAAACCTTTCTTTTGACGTGTACTAACATCACAAAGTCCTCACATCCATCCGGTAGGGTAAGGATTGAACTGTAGTCCATCTATTCTTTAACTCTGCAAAACTAGTTTCACCCTTTTGCATTCCATATCAATAATATCTCCTTCCGAGTAAATTACCCTTGAAAGTCCATCAATTATTCTTTGGTAGCAACCTATCAACCCAGAAAACTACGGGATTCTAACACTGTCAAAGGTTGTTCCATTTGACCAAAGTCTAGATACTCGAGAATTACTAACCATGCCCAAGCTTGAGACTCTAAGACTCAAAGTTACAATCTCCTCGAGCCACAACTCACACTTACTGAATTTCGCAACCAATTGATTCTCACGAAAAACAGATACATAACTTACAATTAATTCCCCTAATCTCTTCATAACTCTGAATAACTCAAGATATCGTCCATAAATATTATCACAAAGTTATCAGAATCAGGTTTAAAAACTCTACTCATCATATTTACCAACACATCCGGTGCCCTTCCATAAGGTGCTTTTGGATATGACAATAACCTGACATTAAATCAATACGAAATTCGACTGTCCTAACTGGCAGCATGAAATACTCTGAGGAAAACACCTCACCAATTCAATTACCACTGGTAATTAAGATATTCCAGGTGGCTTTTTATTCAAGTCTAACACAGAAATCAGATAACATTCACATTCACATTCTTTAGACCATACATTTAGGTCTTTAATGCATATATAACATAAGTATCAAATAATGACTTATATGCCTCAACCACAAACAGAGGCAATCAGACATAGAAAAGGAGACTCGCTTTTTGCGACAGTCTACCCAAACACAACAACTACTTAACCACTGCAGGCCAAGTATAAAAACAATATCACGAATTGGTAATTCTACCAAATCCACTGGCAATCCATGCCCACATATAATCATGTCATAACCATGATAATCAAAGAAAATTCGAGGTACTCTCCCATAGGGGTTGAAACCTCTATCACCTAACATAACTCTTAGGCCATTTATGCAAGTAAAAGCAAAAATCCAATGCCTGATGAGTGAGTTTTATACTCATCCATTTAATACTTTATGAACTTATTCTTAGCTTAATCCTTGAGTTTTGTGTGTTTTAATGGTTTTTGTTAGTGTTTATTTAGTTTACAGGGGTTCAAGTGAAGATTGAGCAAATTAGAAGCATTTTGTGCCCACTTTGGAAGTTCGTGGGCCAAAACTGTAATTTTTTGAAGTGCAGGGACCTTGTTGTAAATTTGGAAAGTTGGGTGAAAATTTGATTTTCTAAAAGTTCGGGACAGATTGGAAATATGAAATTTCAAGGATAGTGCAACATAAATTTTTATATTGTCCAAAATGTGAAAAAAGGCAACGGTGTAATTATGGGACGAATCGAATCTAAAATGGTACAAGGAATGCTGGGCCAACTGGCTTGCCAAATGGAGCAAGATGGCCGAGGATCACAAGGGCCAAGGCAGGCAGTGGCCGGCCAAATGGAATTGAAGAGGCCGAAGGATTGCAGGAAGGTGTGGGCCAATGGAGGACTGCTGGCCGAAGGACTTCAGTTGGGCCTAGTTTGGGCTGCCACGGTGACTGTTCATAGTTTGGGCTGCCACGGTGACTTTTCATCTTTTAAAACCTACTAGGAGTATATAAGTGGCTGCCGTGGGTATTATTGTTTGAAGAAAAAAAGAAACATAATTCTGTGAAAAAAAAAATCATCATATCAGATTTTCATTTTCTCATTTTCATTTTTTTGGTGTTGATCTGGTGTTCCATGGGTAACTAAACATCTAATTCTTGGGATTGGAGGTAACAATTTTATACTTTAAGTTTTAATTTTCATCATTTTCATTGTAGACTTGGGATTATCAAGTAGTTTTTAATGGAATTTTGGAATATGTATGTTGCATGCCATACTTGTTCTTGAATATTGTTGAATTATAATTGTGAACCGCCAAATTCTCAATTGTAATTAGTTGTTGCTTGATAATAACAATTTGTTGACTCCCCGCCAAAAGATTCATAAGAATTGTAGTTCTTGATGTTCTTCTTTTCTAAATGGGTTTCCAATTAATCTATGAACGGGCCAAGGGAATAGATTAATTGGAAACACATGATTTCAAATCACCCGCCTAAGTGTCCCAATCATAATTTTGTAAGAACGAACCCCAAGTATACTTTGATTGATAATTATTGAAATTTGTGCATAATTTTTAACCCAATCCCGGGAATTCCATTCCATTTTATATTATTATTAAAATCTTTTCTATAAAGAATTTAGTCATTTCTTCAAAAGCATTAGTTTTTAAAATAACAAAACCCTCGTTTTTTATTAAATCTTTGTCATAGCAATAATTTTTCTACTTTGAATATGCGTCTTGGTGGTTCGACCCTACTTACCCTATCTACAAATCAATTGTAGGTAGTTTGAGTCGGAATTTATTTTTTGATGTATTTTGAAACCTCTATCACCTAAGATAACTCTTAGGTCATTTATGCAAGTAAAAGCAAAAATGCAATGCCACATAAGAATGGGATAAACTGGGATCTATAAAAGTATGACCCCTAATTCGTGAGACAGGTAATATACCTTTAGTAAATGGGGAGGAATCTATCTCTTCATAATCCCAAGCTAAGACTCGACATTAGACTTTCTCCTTTGCTTTCCCTTCCATATCTCTCTTTGTACCACCACTTTGTTGCCCTCTTTGTTGGCCACTGCCTGATGTCTGTCCTTGTCGAAATCTAAATCTAGGACAATCTTTTCTGATATGCCCCATTTCCCCACACTTCATACATTTCCCTTGTTTTTTCCAACACGTCTCTTCTGTTTGTCCAATCCGCTGGCAAAATTTACAAATCATGCCAAAATGTTGACCAGATACTGGGTGAGCCGTAGAAGCTGCGATCTGTACCCCTCGAACACTTTCGGAACTGAAGAACTTGGCTGTCCTCTGATCAGTCTGGAGCCTTATCCCTGATACTTTAACTTGCTTCATCCCTTTTCAATCCTCCTTGGTGCTTCTCAAGGTCATTCTCAATCTGAAACGCCCTATCCAAGGTCGTCTGATAATCGACAAAGGCATAAGTCGATAATTGTTTCCTCAATTCGGGTCCCAAACCTTTTACAAACAGATAAACTCTCCTCAATTCAAGGGGTACCAAGTGAGTACAATGCCAAGCTAATTTCATGAACCTTGCCGAATACTGAGCTACCGTCATGGATCCCTGTTCCAAAAGTAAGAACTCCACCTCTATCTGATCTCGGGTAACCATGGTAATAAAATAATCCTCAAAATTTCGAGTGAAATTATCCCAAGTTTGGGGCGTATGATCCCGCTCCCAACTTTCCTGTAAAACTTGCCACCACTGATCCGCTGGACCTTTCAGCTTAAAAATGGCACACCTGACCTTTTCTTCCTCAGGAATTTCCAGGGCCTCAAAGGTTTTATTCATTGCTTCTAACCATTTTTCTGCCTTCCACGCATTCGGATCTCCATTGAAGCTTGGTGGATTCATCCTTACAAAATCCTCTATCCCAGGTTTTGGTCGTACCTCAGGTTACTGTTGAGCTTGTCCCTGAGCTGGCATATTTTGTAGAAAGACCCTGAACATCTTCATCATTTCTATATTCTGGTCTCCTCATGTTCCCATATTATTCACATTTTCGTGATCCCTTTGTTGGTCATCACCAGTTCCCACCATTGAACAAATTCCTGCATTCAACACTCGGTGTCAGATATCACACGCTCCCCCTTAGGCTAGACATCTACCCTTGACTTCTAACCTGGGCTCTGATACCAATTGTGGGCGCCTCCCAACTCCTGAAACCTAAAAACTCGTGTCCCAGGATGGAGGGTCCCAAAATATACTTTTTTAAAAAAAAAAAAATTCTTTATATTAACTTGAAAAGTATAACAACTCATTTTCAAAACAATTTCAAAATAACCTCCCTACTCGGAGGTGAAATATAACCTGCTTCTACCAGCTATAACCTGTATAATTTACACAGGCCCGGCCCTAAGGCAAGGCAAGTGAGGCCATTGCCTAGGGCCTCCAAAAATATACTAATAAGTAGGGCCACATTTTATAGATAATGTATTATAGTGTCCCAGTGGTCAATGGCTCAAATGTTAAGTTATTCCCCTCAGCCCACCCAGGTTCGATTCCTGCTTTCTAATTTTCTTCTCCATTTTACATTTTTGTCTCTATTCTTCTAATTTGGCCTTTCTTCCACAATAGACTTTCTTGAATTGTTTTTATTTAAATATAATTTGCAATTATCTTTATAATTGTAAGACTATTTTGTAATTATCATTAAAATTTTATTGCAATATTTCTTTAAATTACTTATAATTAACTAAAATAAATTATTTACAATTATCATTTCCAATGCTATTGATCATCTACCATTGGGGATAAAAAAAATGAGAATCCTCGCCAAATTCTTGGCCTAGGGCCCCATTTACCACAGGACCGGCCCTGAATTTACAAGTACTACAACTTTAACGGCTTACACAAGCCCACTTTAAAACAAACTAATCCCAAGATTAATTACAACATAACATACTGAAAATGTTTTATAACAGTTTTCCAGTATAAATAACCACAACTACTCCCAACTCCCACACAAATATATACATACCCTGACAACCCAAAATACGATCCAAACTCCTTCCCGGCCTCACCGGTATGGTCCACCTGTCTCAGCTGAATCTAAAACAGTAAAGGGAGAAGGGGTGAGAATAAATTTCAATAAGCTATTATGTATGCAACAATAAGTCACATCATATGCAACACATAACAGGTTGCTCACAATCACATTGGGAAAACAGAAAACACTTTACGTTACCTTTTCAGCCTGACCAGCAAGTCCTACAATAGGCAACACATAAACAGGTTGCTCATATAATATGCAACACACACAGGTTGCTCAACTAATATGCAACACATAACAGGTTACTCCATATCACATTAGTAAAGCGATAAACACATTCCGTTACCTTCTCTTTACCTTTCCCATCTGAGTCATATGTAGTACTACGGTGGGAGTTATACTCCTCTCATTTGTGAACTGCTGATGCATATCCACATCTTATACGACCCCTTGCAGAGATCCATATAAGCTGTCGCGCTATCTTGTGAATGGTTCATACCTATCCACAGAAGTTGTACCCCCACTCCGTGGCCACAGAAGGGGGTGAATGGTCACAAGTATAAGGAAATCCAAGTACCTTATGAAATATCTTCTCATAAGTGATTGTATTCCCTATACCCCCAAGGCTCAGCTGATACAACTACATTCAAACACATAACAGATACTTGAAATTAAGTACACCCCATGGGACATCAACACACATATATATAACATGGTACTGGAACTCATGTTAAACCAATCACAATAGTGCACATATATTTCAACACTATTGAATAACAACAATCCAATGACATGGTATTAATACTCATGCTCAAACAGATGAAACAGTACAACAAGTATTTAAACACTATGTGCACAATCCACCATGAATATGCACCCACATAGGGGCACAATGTATATCGAATAAGCCCTACATATCCATGCTTAACCCAATAAAGTAGTGCAACATATATTTCACGTACTATCTAAACCAATAATCACCTATAGGTAACCACGTAGAGGTACAATATAATATAAGTAGCCCTACGCACCCATGTCATAATGTTGAACACTTTCTATAAAGGTTCCAACCAAGAAATTAGTATATTACACTTTCTACACATTATTTGAATCAACAACCATGTAAATATAATCACATAAGGCTCCATGTATCACATACGAGGCCTACATATTCATTACACATATATAATCCAGTAACAGGGTATGGATACACCTGCCCAAACCAAGGAGGTAGTGCAACAACTATTTAATGCACTAATTAACCCAATAACCATATACATGTAACCACGTAGAGGTATAATGACATACAAGTAACCCTACGCGTTCATAATATAACATTAGACACCTTCTATAAAGGTTTCATATGCAAATACCAAGTTTTATCAACTTTGGTTCAAGTTTAACAATTGCCTTTCAACCCTTTTTGAGACAATATTTAAAACCTTTCTCATTATCCATTTGGACCATTTAAATTTCCATAGTGTAGTACTAAAGTTGTACTAGAATCATGGTTGAAGAGTGCTCAATTATATACTGCGTAGACTAGGTGTTCAACGCTTAGAAAATTGCTCAAGGACTGCAGGGTAGGGCACGACTCCTGCCCTAGGGCACGACTCGTGCCCTATTACACCCCCACCAGAGTCAGTCATCCCCAGCATGGCACTACTCCTCCCAATCCAACCAAGACTATCGCACGAATTCTCTTAATATGGTCACGACTCATGCTAGTGGGCACGAGTCGTGCCCAACACCAGAACCTACTGTACAGTTTCAAACATCAGCAGTTCAAGGAAGGTTATTAATTCCCTATATCCTCTTTCCATTCAACTCAATTTTACCCAGTTTTAAACATCATAAAAAGGTTCCGAACACATAAACATACTCCCTCCATGCTATATAACACATCTATAACCTGTTCCCATTTCAACTCAACCCATGATATCACCCTTTTTACATATTCATCAACCAACTTAATTTCTTTTCATTTCAAACACCAAGTGAAGGATCCAACCTTTACAAAACTGATTCATAATATCATAATAGCATCATAATACATATTATGAATAGTTATTTGAAAGAATCATAACAACTTACCAAATTTTATCAAAATAAAAGGAAGATATGATCGGCTCTTCTTGCTCTATTCAACTCCCTTAGCAATAATTTGAAGTCGGAATCAACAACAAAGCAACGGGTGAATTTTTGGGATTTTATGAAGATCAACTAGGGTTTAGGACTTCTCTAGAACGTAGAGAGAATAAGAGAAGACTGAGGAAGCCAATAAGCTTCTTGGAGAAGCTTAGGATGATATTTATATAACCATTTTACATTCTAGCTCCTCGAAAACAACTACAAGCCACCACCTTGAACTTATAATTACACATAAGCTCCTCAAACTTTTTCTAACACTTTCATTTAAAATTTCAAGTGTTATCATTTTACTACACAAATTTCCCATTTCTTTTATTTAGACATTATTTTCAAAATCAATGTAATAACATCTAAATTCACATAGTTCATCACAAGTCTCAAAATGAACACGTAATCAAACCAAATGCCAAAAATCAAAAGATGAGATGCAATGCAAACCCAACCCCACGTGCTTTACGTGTGACCAAAATGTGCCTAGGTTTAGGGTCGTGACAATAACAGTAGGTTTTCAAATTTTTTGGCCCCCTAAAAATTAAGAGTGAAGGGTTGTATTTATAGGTTGGCTGGATGACGATCTTATCCGCGTGGATAAGATTGTAGGTACAATCTCATCCGCGCGGACCATATCAGCAGTGTGCTTGGTCCTGTGCAGAAAGCAGTTTTGGCTTTTTGTTAAATGGTCAATATTCTTTTTTATGGGAAATAACAAATTTCCAGCGAGGTATTTGTCCATTTTTTATTCCTAAGAGGTCCTTCCTCATTCAAATTGTCAAAATAATCTCTAAAATGCCCCTAAATGATCATAAATCATTAATTTGGGCTGACGAAACATTAACGACCCAGATTCGGGCACTTACACCTTCTTTCCTATCAGTTCGGCAATCTACGCTTTCATTTCCTTATGTTATTCCATGAACCAAGCCAGATGAGGGTCCAGTGGCGAAGCCGGAGTGTTCAAACCATTGACCGATTCGGAGAGAGGAGTTACCATTGGTGGCACGCTGGTGGAAGGGATGGCAGGGCCTGGGGCATAGGTATAAACCTGCCCTTGGCCCGAATTACCCTGGGGAGTGTAAGTAGGAGCCATAGCATAAGGATAGAACCCAGTGGCCTGCTGCTGATTCCCAATGGGTAAAGAGGGTGGAGGCAGACCAGAAGTGATCGGGTAGCTTGGGTTCCCGGGATGAGACTCATAGGGAAGCTTGAATGCGGGTCATGGCCCTTGGTTGATGAATTGCATGCCTGGCTGGGGTGATGGTGTATAACCGGGAGGATACTGTGGTCCCGATGATTCTGATGAGACAGGGATGGGGGCTTGCTGGTCTATAGGGACTTGAATGAGGAACGGGTTTGTGGAGGCTGGTGAGGCACTGGGAGCTGCTGGACCAGTATCATTTTGAGGAGGGACACCTGACTGTTGTCCTAAACCAAACTGTGGCGGCGGCATTCCAGTTATTCTTTGCGGCACTCTGACTTATTCTTTGTGAAGGCCCAAACTGATATGTGCCCGACTGCGGAGGGACCCCAACTTGCTGCGGCATTTCGAGGTGCCCCCAACCATGGGAAGACATTCCATACTGACTATGTCCCCACTGAGGGACTACAACCGGCTTGTCCGCGGATCAGTATGGGTCCATTGGATCGTGAGAGGAGCCGGTGACCCATAGGTCGAGGAGCATGGGCTCCGGCAGTGGTACCATAGGAGGCTGGTGGTGGAATCCTGGTGTAGTCTGGGTGACTGAGAGTGGGATTAGGGTCATCCTCTTCCTCCTCTATGGTGAAAGTGTCATCAGGGTGGAGACTGGCGGCCAAGCCGTGGCTCCTAATAGCCTCCAGAAGGCTGTTCATCTGAGCTTCCTGTCGTAGTCTCATCTGTTCTGCCAACTGATTCCACTACTCTGTTTGAGGAGTCTCGGGAGGCAGAGTGATATTGTTCCCATTGTTACCAGTTGATGCAGACATTGTGAAAGCCGGAGTTGAAGTGAATGATGAAGCTGACGACGCGCTTGATTCTTCCCAACTGACCAGACGGTGACCCGGTGTCTGTACCCAAGCTTTGCTAGGTGCTGCGGGAGGAAGATATAAGGGAGGTTCAAATTTTGGGAGTTGAAAAGGGGTAGGTGTTTGTGAGTACCCCAATCCAACTCGCGACCCGTACAAGTGCCTTTTACACAATAAAAAGTGCACTAGGGGCGTTTTGGTAAATTTACATTTTATTCTGGCACCTTCAAGGACTTTCCTTAAGTTCTTTTATTGAGATAATACCTATAGGGAATTAATCCAAACTTTTGGACCTATAAGGAATTAATCAAGGAAGGTTCCAAGCAGTTCTTTGGCGCCAAAAGACAGTTATGGCTCATGCTGTCACGCGACACATCGTGCCATGGGAAATGGAAACGCAAAGTCGTGCGACAGACTTGGCCACTCCCATGCAGCTATAAATTGAGGCCTCCTCCTCCCATTTCTTGATCCCTCTTTTGAAAACCCTATTGTTACTCTGCCAAAATATTGGCGTACACACAGTAAACACACACAATCTCTCTCTCTCTCTCTCTCACCTATAACCACCTCTCTCTCTCATACAAATTCCCTATCCAAATCTTCCTCATACAATTCAGAGATGAAGATTAGTTTTCTGAAGCTGATCTGAAGATTCCTATATCTAACTTGGTATAGGAAACGTGGACTAAAAGAGTAACGAACTATCTCTCTCTACTTCTCCCTTTTTCATGCAATTCACATGCAATTTCCATACATATATGATGTAATTTGATCACCAAGATGATTATGGATCAATCATATCCATACTCTCTTGAGTGTTAATTTGTGATCTCAGTGGTCTCTGGCATACATATATGATATAATTTGATATTGATGTTGCCTTGTTCATTCTGCAAGTAAAATTTGTAAAGCCTCTGCAGATTGGCATCCTGTGTCCCGCGACACACTTTGCCAGGCTGAGTCCTGTGTCATGCGACACACTTAGCCAGGCATGTCCTGTGTCACGCAACACATTTAGCCATTTTGTAGAAGCTGATTTTCCAATTATAATATGTTCTCAACTTTTGTATCTCGGGATGTGGCCCCCCGCTCAAAGTGGTTCACAAGATATAATCATCTCATATTATCAATAAAAATGCATTTATTCCATTTTGTCTCACACATGGCACACACTTGATTGAATGTAATGGATGTTAGATTAGAAAGACTCGTTATGAGGCATTTTTGGTGAACTCTTTGTTCTTCCAAAGATGTAACCTGACCCCCGAACCCATATTTCTCTTTTCAAAAGGTTTTTCAAAGTTTTCCTTTAAAAATGGAGTGGCGACTCTCAAATTTTTTTTATCGCGTACGTTCAGTGTTTGGGCTCAAGGCTCATGCAACATGCAGTTATTTGTTTAATTTACTTAAAGCGCGTTTTCTTTAACCCTATGTGGTTGGAAAAGATTGCTCCTTTTTTTTTTACTACTCTAGGTTCTGGATCAGTGGGACCTATCACTATGCCTATAGACCCTCAACCTGTAACCTCGAACAAGGGTTCCATAGGGCAAGTGGGTCCCATCGAACGAAAAGGAAAATGGACCTAAGGTATGGCGGATCATGAAGTCTTAACGCGCATTCGATGCAATTTACGGGCAAAACCAACATCGAGGGTCAAGATCGAGTCAAAGTTGCCTGACATAAAGTCGGTATGATCTCGACTATTAAGCGTCCACGAAGGATCTTGACTCGTTATTGGTTAAGCGGTAATTAAACATGAACTGGGTGTTAATCCTTGATGACTCGGTGCCAAACCGAGAGCCAGTGCATAAGCCGTGCGGGTCAAAGTCAAAGTCCGAGCCCCAGTCAAGATCGAGTCAAAGTTCATGACGGAAAATTGGCATGACCTAGACTGATTTAGGTCCATAGAGGATCCTGACTCAGCACGTTGACTAGGGTTTGACCGACACGAGGTATACACTGATGCGGCCTGACACGGATCAGACCAAAAACCAACCAAGTCTCGGACAAAATGTGTGTCACGGACAAGTGCAGGGTAGACACGAGGGTAAACCAATGGTTGTTTGGGTCGTCCCGTGCTCGCATCAAGAGGCATAGTAAGGCCTCCCGGGCTGCTACTGAGATTTCTCGGGTTAAGGACGTAGTGTGCAGTGTACGGTCAACGTGTGCGTAGTATGCGGCAGTCTAAATTCTTTTTTTTTTGAGTAAAAACAGGGATTTTCAAATGTGTCTTAAAGGCATGATGCATGCGATTTTTTTTAAACAATTTATTTATTATTTTTTTAAATGAGACTAGTACGTGGCGTTGTTCTACCATAATTTATCCCAGGCCTCAATAATGAAGCATTTCACAGGAAGGTTAATGGTTTCCAGTCTATATACTAAGTATCATTTTTTTTTCGAAAGCATGTAAGCACATAAAATTTGAACAGTTAAAGGAATTGATCCAACAGTCAAAATTTGACTTTCCCGGGACGGTCAAACAGGTAACAACGTATCATGGCAAAACATATACACACGAAAACACACACACACACACACATACAAAAGTTTCAAGTGTTGTGACGGAAACTTGACCCACAAAAGCCTTTTTTAAAAAAAAAAACAAGTTTTATTTATTATTTTTGAAAACGAGTTTTTTTTTTTTTAAAAAAAAAAAAAAGCTCATTACTCCCCAGCGGAGTCGCCACTGTGATGTACCCGATTTTCTTGGCGCCCGATAGAACTTTTGGGAAAAGTTTGAAAAGATTTTTTTTGGATTGGATTAATCTTTATCGGACTTTGAAAAATCAACGGAGTCGCCACGCCATTTTTAGTTTAGGGGCCAAAACTTTGAAAAATGCCCAAAATTAGAGAAATGAGTCCGAATGTCACGTTACATTCCGGGAAGAACGTTTGGCGTTCACCCGGAATGCCTCGTATGACGAGTCTTCCAAACTTGAAACTTTGTGTGTGTGTGTGTGTGTATGTTTTGAAAAAGACTTTGAATTGAAAGGATTTTCTGGAAATAACAAAAATACAAGGGACTGGACTGAAAAACAATTTAAAACAGTGACTAAACTGAAAATAACAGAAACTGGAAATTTGTTTGCAGATGACAATGTCATCCGCGTGGATGATTTTGTAGTACAATCTTATCCGCGCAGACTAACATGCAGTCTCAATATTTAAAAGTTTCTTAATCAGTCACTATAAATTTCAGAAACTTAACTGGATTTACAGGACTTAACTGGAAACTGTAACTGAAAAAATAGAAAATAAAGGGATGTTTGGATTTTAGCATCCATGCTTGTCCTCTCTTTCCCTAGACTTTGATTAGTGGTCATAAGTGATGAATCCACTCTTAATCAAGCCATCCTGGGGGTACATTAGGACTTTGCAAGCATTTCATTTGCTAGGAAAAAGGGGGATTTTGACATGAAAAGTAAATTAACAAGAAAATTAGGTCAAGATGTATCAACTTTAGAGGAAGATCTCTAAGGTAGTCACAAGAAGGACCATCCTTGAGACCTATACTCAAGTGTATCTCATACATCTTGTATGACCTAAATATGTAAGTCTTAAGGATGTTCATCCATGGAAATGGTTCCAAGATGAACATCTTAGACTATGGGGGGGGGGGACATTTACAAGGAGGTAAAGGCTATAGACCATTTAGAAGTGATCACCTATGGAGATTGACTCCAAGATGACCATCTTCTAGGTCAAGTGAGCAAGTATAAGCTAGGAATGTAAGGGGGACATGGGGGAATAGCACAATAAAAATATGGATCCTTTTAGAGAATCATCCATGGAGATGAACTCCATGGAGATCCTCTTGGATCCTAGGACAAAAGGGGAAGGAAGGTAAACAACAAGTGAACCAACTATTCTACATCATTTATGTATGAAATGTATGTATGAATGAAGGAGATTTGAGAAAGGAGAATAAGGATTTACCAATGTTTCTTTGGATTTGTGTTTAGGGTTTGAAGATTTCAAGGTTTAGAAGTGGTTTTGGAGTGGATTTGTGTTTGGTTTTGGTGTTAGATTTGTGGAAGATGAGTGTTGAGGGCTATTTTGAGAGGGAATTTTGACAGAGTAACAGTAAGATTTCGGAATTTTTTGGCCTCTTGAAACTGAGGGAGAAGGGCTGTATTTATAGGTTGGCTGGGGTGCAATCTCATCCGCGTGGATGACTTTGTAGGAACAATCTCATCTGCGCGGATGGAATCAGGAGCGTGTCTGGTTTTTGCAGAAAGCTGTTTTGGCTGTTTCTATTTAGTCAATATTCCCTTTTTTATTGGAAATGACAAATTCCAGCGAGGTCCCATGCCATTTTCTTATTCCCAAGAGGTCCTTCCTCATTCAAATTGTTAAAATAATGTCCAAAATGCCCCTAAATGATTATAAATCATTAATTTGGGCTGACGGAACATTAACGACCCAGATTGGGGCACTTACACAAGGCTAAGGCCGACCAAGGCCAAGGCCACGACCTATTTATGCTTGAAACCCCAGCTTCAGCCTCCTCATATATAAGGCCAAGACTGAATGTGCGCTCGCCCGAAAAAAATCGGTTTTCAATGGAAAAAAGTTAGGAGTCGCCACGCCATGTTTTAAGGTACACTTTGAAAAACCTTTGAAAGTGAATGGGTCCGGGGGTCAGGTTACGTGTTGGGAAGAACCGAGAGTTCACCCAACAAGCCTCGTCCGTAGACGAGTCTTTCTAATTAGACATCCAAATAAGTCAAAATATGTGCAAACAATGATAATAGACAAGTGCGGTAAAACATGAATTTTATTAAATGAATGAGATTATTACAACTTGTAGACCAATTGATCAGGGAGGCCACATCCCATTATAGCAAGGAGAGCAGATTACAATTGAAACCAAATCTTCTGCAAAGGACCACTTATGTCACGTGACACAGGACCTAGGAGGTAGGTTGTGTCGTGTGACACCAGTGATCACCTTGCAGAGATTCTACAATACCCAGATTACAGCAATCTCATGAACACAAAGCATGGTTACAGAATAGATTTGAACATCAAAAGCAGCACAGTCACCTCAACTGGGTGACAAACAAACTAGATAACATGACTTACAACTAAAAGGGTGATCTCTGCATATGGACACAATGTGTCGCGTGACACAGGACACACTTAGCCCGATGTGTCGCGTGACACAGATTGTCTATATGCTGAGATCTTACATATTGCAACCAAAATCAACAGAGATCAAATTAAATCAAACCACACCATCTATACAACTCAGAAACCAACTGATTCATAATGAATTGACCAAGGGGATATGGATATGGGGAGATCCACACTTCCTTGGCCAATAGAGATCCAATTCAATGAAATCACATCATGAACAATACTTAATTCAAGCAAAACAACTTTAAACAGAGAGATGGCGATTGCCACTTGATAATCAGTGCAGATGGAGATTAATTATCAAGTGGAAGAGCAGGAATTATGAGAATTGACAAATTATGGTAGAAAGAGAGAGGGAAGGAGGTGTTACCCTTGTAGATCCACCACCACTACACCAAGTCAGGTGCAATGACCTTCAATTCAGCTATAGTACGTGAATTGGTGTGTAGGAGGAACCTCTGAACTTGGATCTTCAGTTGGTATGTGGGTCTATGTGAGGGACAAAATGAATTGGGTGAGAAGGGTTGAATTGGAAGGGAATTGGTGTATATTTTGGGTGGAAGGAGGAGAGAGATACGTTTCTGACTGAATTTTGGCAGAGTGACTTTGGGAGGTTGGAAAGGGATCCATTTCTGAGAGGGGGAGGGTCTTATTTATAGCTGCTGATCATGGTCACATAGTGTCGCACGGCATTCTGTAACCACTTTCCAAGGCCTCGAGTTGTCACGTCACACAAGGTGTCATCAACCGTTTTTGGTGCCAAATCTGGTTCTGGAACATTCTGGGATAATACCCAAAAGGTCCAAAATAGATTTATTCCATGTAGGTCCCTTGGTACGAGCAAAGTACTAAAAAGTACTTTCTTCGCGAGAAACTTATGGAATGTTCCCGGATGTCTCGGAATAGACTGGGAATTTACCAAAATGCCCCTTAATGCAATTTTATCGCATAAAAATGCACCTAAAAGGGTTGTGAATTGGGTTGGCGTACTTACAAAGACACAATTTTCTTTCTTTTTGATATCAATGTGGGATAAGTCACGGCCAAGGCTAAGGCTGGCCAAGGCCGAGCCAAGGCAAGGCCAAGGCTAAGGCACAACTTTTTTTCTTTTTGTTTCAATGTGGGATAAGTCACTGCCAAGGCCAAGGCTGAGCCAAGGCAAGGCCAAGGCAAGCCAAGGCCGGCCAAGGCTGGCCAAGGCAAGGCCAAGTCCAAGGGCCTCATCAGTCAATGTCATCAGCAACTCAGGAACAGCAAGCCTTTACACTTAACGTCGCGGGATGAGACGGGATGGGCGGGACCGCACTATGTTGTCCCGCGACGGAAATGGGACGGGACAAAACGGGACAGGACTAAAATATTCCATCCCATTTGTATGGCGGGATGGGACGTCCCGACGGGACCATCCCAACTTGACGGCTCTATTTTCAAATACCCAAAAAGTCCTCAAACTTGAAGGTTAGGTTGAATGGCCTGTTCTGCAATTTTACCCTCTATAAATACAGCCCTTCCCATTCAGTAAATGGTGAACAAATTTTAACCCTCCTACCTAGTTGTCTCGGTTCTAGCGCCCCAAATCCGTCCAAAAGCCCCGGAAATGTCTCGATTTGCATGAAAACAACATTTTTCCAAGCCAAACACGATCCAAACACCTTTTCAAACACCATTTTGAATCCAATATACGATCTCTCGAGATATAGAGTCAAAACCTAGCCATTGGTAAACTCTTACTCTCAATCTCTGTTTCATCTCTTTTTACGCGTTTTACGCTACTTCTGATCCGATTAGAATCTTTAAAATGTAGACACTATGTTGTCTACGGGTCTTGAAGTGATCCTCTCTCTATCACTTTTATCCTTCGAAAAGAGTGATTTAGGGTTAAAACGGAGATCTTGACCCGTTTTATAAACTTTATCTATTTATGTCATTTACCGTCCGAACCGTTTGGTTCGTTGATCGTCATTTCTATCATCCGAACCGTTTGGTTCGTTGATCGTTATTTACCGTCCGAATTGTTTGATTCCTTGATATTATCAATTACATAACACTCTTTACCTGAAATTACCCGGATCCGAATAGGCTTCGCAGCCCCGGCATCTGGCATCTTTCGCGTTGGGGCTTTAGTCTCGCCGTTTGTTTTCGCATTTTGTAGAGTCGCCACGCCGTTTTTATTAAGCCCAAAACATTGAAAAAGGGCATCAGTTTAAAGATAATTTTAAACTGTTTTTTGTGTGATGAGATTTTGAGTTCGGAGGTCAGATGACTCCTCGGGAAGAGAATATTAGAATATTAGAGCTCACCCGAGTCGCCTCGTAAAATGAGTCTTTCGGATACCCCTAATATCCTTTAAATGTTGTGTGTGTGTGTGTGTGTGCTTTTAAAAATGCATGTTGTATCGGATGTCTACATTGTATACTATGTATTGAAATGTATTGAAATAGTGATGGAAGGAAGCCTTACCAATGTTGGTTCGTGTCTGTCTTCCGCTGAGGAATAGTGTTTGAGGTCGGAGTAGCGTTCCGGTACGGATCGGGATTGCTTCGGGAGATGCCGGTTGTCTGCGGACAGAGTTTCGGCGTGAGTTGAGGTTGTAGGCTGCGTTTGGGCAGAGGTTCGGCGTGCGTAGGGATCGTCGGGATCACTCGGGCAGAGGTTCGGCGTGCGTTGTGGTGGCAGGAGTCACTCGGGCAGAGTTTCGGCGTGGTTTGGGATCGTCGGTTTGACTCGGAAAGAGCCGGGACACCGTGGAAAGACCAGGCAAGGCCTCGGAGTACCACGAGGGGCCTCAGAGTACCTCGAGAGTGCCTCGGGGCAGCGCGGGAGCGTCTCGGGAGCGCTCGGGGAGGCTTCGGAGCACCACGAGGGGGCTCGGAAGGCCTCGGAAGGATCCGAAAGGGGCCGGGAGTGCCTCGAGAGGACTTAGAGGGGAGCCAGAAGGCTTAGGGAAGAAGAGAGAAGAGGGAGGTGTGTGAAAATGAGGAGGGGGAGCCCTCTATTTATAGTCCCAGATTAGGTGCAAGAAGGTCCGTACGGACCTCCCTGGTAATCCAGTTTTTTGGTTTTCCTCGATTTGAGGGAATATGTGATGATGGTGAATATTCTGTAATTATGGTGTTCCCTATGCAATAAGGTCCGTACGGACCATCTTGCATGCAAAGAGGTCCGTACGGACCAACTAAGCATGAGGGTAATCATTTTCCCCGGGATTTGAGGGAATATTGTGGACTTTAAGAAGATTCAGTAATTATTAAAGCAAAGAGGTCCGTACGGACCATTATTGCTTTTCCAATTTCCTGAAAATTCCCAAAAGGTCCTTTTGTCCCTTTTTATCCTGTAAAGGCTCCTCCCTTGGGTTCGTGGGGGTTTAGAGAGGGTTTTGAGTGAGAGGGGTCGTCGAGACTGCGTTGATGAGTCTGCGGTGCTTCCCGTGTGTTTGAAAGGGGGTGATCCAGATTGGGGTACTTACATTACCGTCCGAACCGTTTGGTTCGTTGATCGCATCCTTTACCGTCCGAACCGTTTGGTTCGTTGATACCGTCAATTCAATATTGTCATTTACCATCCAAACCGTTTGGTTTGTTGATCGTATTTACCTTTAACATCCGAGTCAAGAAATTGACTTGTCGATCATATTTCTTTACTATCGTCTTTATCAAGAAAAAGGGTAACGTTATAATGCCCGGTTCAAAATCAAACTCTTTCCTTTACTGCCGTTTTGTCAAAAAAGGGTAACGTTATAATGCCCGACTCATTTCAAAGTTTGCCATTCAAACTCCTTTTCAATCCAAAGTTTGCCATTCAAACTCTCCTTTTCAATCTAAAAGTTTGCCATTCAAACTCCTTTTCAATTCAAAGTTTGCCATTCAAACTCATTTTCAAACAACAAGCACAAACACACACACATGCACAATTTTCGAGGAAGGTAGAAAGACTCGTCAATACGAGGCATTTCAGGTGATCTCAAATTTTCCTCTTCCCGAGTCATAACGTGACCTCTGAACCTAACAATCTCTGTTCAAAAGCATTTTCCTAAGTTTTGACTCCTAATAAAAATGATCCCCTTTCAAAAGTCTTTTCCTAAGTTTTGGCTCCTAATAAAAAGGATTCCCTTTCAAAAGCCTTTTTCGAAGTTTTGGCTCATAATCAAAATGGCGTGGCGACTCCTCTTTTTCCCACGAAATTCAAACCGCTCGCCGCCCTCGCAATCCGGGTAATTTCAATTGTGTGTATGGTAAACATAGAAGGATGAAGTTTGATACTGCAGTACATAGAACCAAAGGTATCGTGGATTATGTTCATTTTGATGTATGGGGTCCTACGAAAAATATTTCGTTGGGTGGAAAAAGGTGGTTCATCACCTTTATTGATGATTACTCTAGAATAGTTTGGATATACCCCATGAGACACAAGTATGAGGTCCTTAGAATTTTTCCTTGAATGGAAGAAAATGGTGGAGAACCAGACGGGCAGAAAGATTAAGAAGCTGCGATCAGATAATGGTGGAGAGTACAAGTATGATCCATTTTTGGAAGTTTGTCGAGAAGAAGGTATTGTTCGACACTTCATTGTTCCTGGTAAACCACAACAGAATGGAGTTGTAGAAAGAATGAACCAGACATTGGTGCAAAAGGTTCGATGCATGTTGTCCCAAGCAGGTTTGAGTAAGGCATTTTGGGCGGAGGCTCTTAGCTATGCAGTTCACTTGGGGAATCGATTGCCTACAGATGGAAATGGAGGGAAAATACCTCTTGAAGTATGGTCTGGAGAACCAGACACAGATTATGACCAGTTGCACATATTTGGATGTCCGGCCTACTATCACGTTGATGACTCTAAGTTGGACCCTCGAGCAAATAAAGCCAAGTTCATGGGCTTTAGCAGCAATGTCAAGGGTTTCAGATTGTGGTGCCCTGAAACTAAGAAGATTGTTAAGAGTCGAGATGTGAAATTTGATGAATCAGTGATGTCCTTTAAGAAGGAAGAGAAAGAGACTGGTGCTCCTAAGCAGGTAAAGAAGGTAGCATTTATTCCTGTTGATAAACCTGTATATGAGACTGTTGAACATGTGGAAGAGGTCCAAGAACTCAAATAAGTTGGAGCAAAGCCACAATGAAGTTGAAGATCAACATAATAATGAGCAAGAGTACTCTATTGCAAGAGATAGACCACGAAGAGAGATTCGAAGACCTGCTCGTTTTGATGACATGGTTGCATATGCTCTTCCTATGATTGGAGGTGTTCCCGATAGCTATAGAGAAGCTATTCAGAGTTCTGATAGTTTGATATGGCAAGAGGCTATGGACGAGGAAATGAAGTCCTTGAAGAAAAATCAGACTTGGGATTTGGTGGAGCTTCCGAAGGGTAAGAAAGCAATTGGGTGCAAATGGGTGTTTGCAAAGAAAGAAGACACACCTAATATTCGCTACAAGGCTCGATTAGTAGCAAAGGGTTATGCACAAAAGGAAGGGATAGATTACAATGAGATATTTTCTCCAGTTGTTAAGCATTCATCTATCCGGATTTTGTTGGCGTTGGTTGCTCAATTTGATCTTGAGCTTGCACAACTTGATGTGAAGACAGCTTTCTTACATGGAGATTTGGAGGAGGAGATCTATATGACCCAACCAGATGGTTTTCAAGTTGCTGGTAAGGAAAATTGGGTTTGCAAATTGAAGAAGTCCTTGTATGGACTTAAGCAGTCTCCTCGACAGTGGTATAAGAGGTTTGATCAGTTCATGGTGGAGCATGACTACACTCAAAGCCAATTTGACCATTGTGTGTATTTTCGTAAACTCAAAGATGGTTCCTTCATTTATTTGCTCTTGTATGTTGATGACATGTTGATTGCATCCAAGAGCAAGGTGGAGATTGATAAATTGAAGGGTCAGTTGTCAAAGGCATTTGATATGAAAGACTTGGGTATAGCAGAAAAGATACTTGGGATGGAGATTAAGCGAGATAGGGGAAATGGTAATGTTTGGTTGACTCAGTCACGGTATTTGCAAAAGGTTTTGACAAGATTTGGTATGAATGGCTCAACAAAACCTGTTCGTACGCCGATCGCTCCTCATTTTAAGCTTAGTATGTTGATGTGTCCTAGTTCAGATGAAGAGTAAATTCAGATGGAGAAAGTTCCTTATGCAAATGCAGTTGGTGCTTTGATGTATGCTATGGCTTGTTCCCGACCTGATATTGCTCAAGCTTTGAGCATAGTTAGTCGTTATATGCACAATCCTGGAAAAGGGCATTGGCAAGCTGTTAAGTGGATTTTGAGGTACATTCATGTTACTGTTAATGTTGGTCTCAAGTTTCAGATAGTGGAAAAACTTGAGCTTGATAAACTTGTGGTTAGTTATGTTGATTCCGACTATGCTGGTGATTTGGACATGCGATGATCTACAACTGGTTATGTGTTCACTATGGCTGGTGGACCAGTTTGTTGGCGTTCTACGCTTCAGTCTACAGTTGCATTATCTACCACTGAGGCAGAGTATATGGCAGTTACCGAAGCTTTTAAGGAAGCTATTTGGAAGTACGGTTTGGTGAATGACTTGGGGATTTTGCAGAAACAGATTGATGTGTATTGTGATTGCCAGAGTGCTATTTGTTTATCGAAGAACCAAGTACACCATGGCCGGATGAAGCATATTGATGTTCACTTTCATTTTGTTCGTGAAATTGTTAATGAAGGTGACATTCGGTTATTGAAGATTGGGACTGCTGATAACCATGATGATATGTTGACGAAGGTGGTTACTCGAGACAAGTTTGAGCATTGTTTGGGATTGATCAACATTGGAAGGAAATAATAACCGGTTAGTTTGGTGGCAACCAAAATCGGCTATGTGGTTGGGAACTTTCGCCAAGGTGGAGATTGTTGGATTTGGCTCAAGTTCATATATATTTGGTCCAAGTACATTATCACATGTGATCATTATCTATGTGGTACATGTATGGATGTTGTTTGAGTTTCCAATGAAACTCTTGGTGTTCTCTCTTCTCTTGGATACATCCTTATCATGGCTGGTTTGTGCCTATATATAGGCTTGGCTAGGACTCATTCTAGCATAGTGGCAAATTGCAATTGTGTGAGAAACACTTTGAGAGAGAGACACATTTGTAGTGTGAGACGAGTGTGAGTGATACACTTTGTAAACACTTTGTAATCACCTTGATAATAGTGATTTTGTTTGGTTGCCACCCGTGGACGTGGGAGGACTTCTCTGAACCGCATAAATATTGTGCCTCATTTGTTACTTTGTTTGAGGGTGTGTGGGTTGCAAAGATCCGTTTCGCATTTGTTTTCAACATTCTACTCAAACACTTGGGGTTTTTTTTGTTTAAAGCCTATAACCCGGCAACACCCTTGTAGATTTGTTTCGTTTAAACTCGCTATATCATCGCCTAAAATCTCTAAATGGTGTAGCGAGTTCGTTAGTAACATAATTAATTTAATTACGACAAATTCCTAAATGCTTTACATAATAAACTCGCTACTTGGTGTAGCGAGTTTAAGCGAATAAATTTATAAACTCACTAAATCAAGTAGCGAGTTTCAAAAAAATGATCATTTTGGAAAATAGGTTCAAAGGTTTGTCATTTTGAGAATTAATAATTAAAAAAGAAATTAATTGAGAAAAAAAATCATTCTAAATGTTCATTTACTCTTCTACTTTTTTTTAAGACCATGAGATTTGATGTTAAATACACTAATAAAGGAGACATTAATTTGGAACTATTTGAAATGCAACAATTATCTTGGGATTATAGTTAGTGATTGGAATTTGAAACCATTTGAAATGCAACAATTTGGCTTCTTTAGCAGTTTTGACTGCTCGGAATGTTTCTTTTGAAATGTCTAATATTATTACAAGGAAAGAGGACTATACAGAGCTGTGGCTGAGCCATATTAAAAAAAAAAAAAAAAAAAAAAAAAAGCAAAAAAACTTCAGGTCGGTTAAATCACGCCATCCATAAAACACTTTTACAAAACTATTGCTATCAGTTTAATGACAGAACAAATAATAGAAACTTTGAATTATTCACACACACAAAAAAAAAGTGTATCCCCTTGAGCTAAAAAGGGATTACTTACAAAAGCCAATATAGTGGAATGACAAAGAACATCACCCATGTATGTTGTTTGAATCTTCTCTAGTCTGCTGGGGGGTATTCTTGAAGATGATAATTCTCTGGAAATGTTTTGTGTTACTCTATTTTCCTCTGCTTCTTCTGTATACCTTGAAAGAATACAATCGCGGAAGATGCTACCATCCCAATCAAGTACCCGCCCATAGCTCCGTAACTTACACAAATTGGCCATTCCTATATAAAAAAAAAAAAAATCAATGAATTTTTCAAAGGCATCAGAACAACAAGGCAATCATGCGTGAGTGAAAAATATAGCACGGCTATTTACAGCAGAAGAAAAATGACTACTAGTCTTGTACATTGTTCCCATAATATCAACACCATCAAGGATTAATATTCAGCCATGGCCTTTAGATCATTCAAGAACCCATGTGAGAAGCAAGGAAAGAGAGAACCCTACCTGCCACGGTCTTTCCCAATCAAGCGGCATGGGCCAGGCACCAAACCAAGCTCCAATTACAGCACCATGGGCAGGGAGACATATCATAAAATCTACACATCCAGTTGGACTGCAATATCACATTGAATAAATATTCAGCCAGACGGATGGTAGGAGGTCACAAAAGTTACTGATATTGATTTCTTTTTTGTGGATAAATAATAAACCACCAAGATGCGGCTGAAATTCAGAACAAAGTTAATTATGTAATAGTGTGAGGGAACTCACTTTGTGTGTGCAAATATTTGATGCCAATCATTCCAAGATGAACCATAAACAGAAGAAGCAGGGACAAACTGACATGAAAACATGCCAGACATGCATCATTAACATGAAAATACATAAGAGACCTTGCAGGTGTCTTAAATAGTTGGAGATTAAAAAGAGAGAGACATAAAAATAGGTGATTTTAATCTTGTTTCATTGCTTTTAGAGCAACAAGCAAAAAATCGCTACAAGAACATTGCTACTGAAGGATAACCTAGATTAAATCTGAATTGTCGAGCTGAATAATCCTTATTTAATAATTTGTGAATAATAATCACGAATACACTTATTTTTTACCTCATAAGATTATTAGTGAACATACCAAAAGTGTCGAGTTGGGCCAAGTAAGCATAGCCCAATCCTAAAGGCAGCCATTGCCCCAACGTATCAAGAGGGTCAGGTCCAATCAATGCAAGGCCCAAAACTCATGCCAAATATCAGTCGACTAAGCCCAACGTCCGACCTATTTGGTCCCGACCTGACTTAGCCCGACCTTATAATCCATACTCTTACACGGGTACGATCCATGCTCTACCCGTCAGTCAGGTCGACCCTTCTTCAAGTGGCGACCTCGACCTAATCACTCAAGCGTCGAGCTAGCTAAAGTAGACTTGCATGGTCAAACCTTTCCATAACCGCATCCCTACAAATCAGGGGCTGTTCCAAGCACGTTCTCATGACAAGTAACTGCCGCTAGAATCTCGGAGCACATATCGCTCCACCAAAAATACAACAACCATCACCTATAAATACATCATCACTACCAACGGTGCAAAGGTAACTGCCATTTTGTATTCTGAATTCATTATTCAATACATTTTGAGCTTTATTCAACTGTATTCTTACTCTCACGCCCGAGCGTCTTCGCCGGAGACACATCCGGCTAGTCGTGGGTTCGATTTCGGAGTCAAGGAGCTAGGTGATTAATCTTGCCACGTGGAGGATTATTGATAAGCACAATTCTTGCAGCATCAGTTTGGTTCCATTGCCGGGAATCGTGCTTTAGCTTGACCTCGAAAAAACTCCCTCAACCTACAACAATGGTGACTTCAGACGGACACGTATCTGAGGCTTCACTTGGGCATGAAGAGGAAAACAACAACAACACGAACGCAAACGCTGAGAACCTTAACTTGCCTCCTCCCCCACCGAATCGTCCCCATGGTAGAGCCGCCGCTCTACCGGTGTTGTTGATGGCGAGAGGATTGCACGACACAAGGAGAGGGAAAAGGCATATGGATGGGCGGAGTTCCACCTCCTCCAAAACGTCCAACTGCTCGGCTTAATGTTGGAAACGGGGCGGTCCCTCCACCAACCCCATGAGCAAGAAGGAGATGATGTTGGAGCGAGCCCCAAATTCTCGGCCGACTTGATAGCCGTGGAAGAGGCGAAACGGGCCGACGTACGCTGAGAGAGTGGCCCCTACTCGGGTTTCCAATGGGCAACGGGCCGGGAGTGTGAGGCCAAATGAAGGTGTGGGGCGAGAATGGTGAAAACATGATAGTGCAACGAGCTCCTACTATCGTTCGTGTGCCGAGTAACGACCTGGGGCTAGCCTCGCCGAAATAGGGAGCGGGAGGCTCGGTCGACTTAAGGACGCGGCTTAACGGCCCCGTAGAAACGAGACGGGTTTTCGCCGGCCCGGGAGACGCGAGAGGTCGGGGGTCTCATAGAGACGAGGAATGGGCGCAGTCGCACAGTAGGAGGAGAAAGGCGCAGTCGCCACATGGAGATAACAGCGCGGGTCGCCGTCTCGGGAATGAGAGGCGCGGGTCGCCCGTAAGGAATGGCAGGCGCGTAGGTCCCGGTTCGATCGAGAGGGCTCATTCTCGCGAGATAGGAGGAGTAGACAAGTAACTCCCCCTAGAAGCGAAGGTCGAAAGGTCGAATCTTTGTTCCCAGTGCAAGAGATGAAAGACCCGACGCCGAGAGAGTGGTTGTTGATGAAAAGAAGTTCGAACGATGGGAGGAGGAGAAGAAAAAGGAGATTGGAAAGGTCGAACGAATTGATTTTGCTCTTCGACCTTTATCCAAAGAAATCAGAGATAGTCGGCCTCCTCCTACTTTCAGGTTGCCTCTTCTGGAGAAGTATTCGGGGTCGACTAATGCAAGGAGTCATATAGCACATCTGGAAGCCACGATGTGTTTCGTCGCCAATGAGGACGACAATATGTGCAAAGCCCTCCTAAGCACACTCACCTGGGGCGGCCTTAACTTGGTTCAACGGTCGGCCGCGGGTAGCATCACCACTTGGACATGCTTCAGACAAAGTTCTTGGATCGCTTCTCGGCTGCAGGAGCTCGGAAGATGGCTTGTCACCGATCTGAATAACTTGGTGCAGGCGAAGAATGAAAGCTCGATGAGTTACTTCACCAAGTTTAAGGAAATGGTTGATAAAATAGAGGAAGACCTCACCGATAGGGAAGTCATTAATTGCTTCCGAAACGGTATTTCCTCGCGAGGCATGGATTATGAACTCACGGTTCGTACAGTAACAACTCGACAGGGAGTTGTTTGAGAAGGTGTATAATGTCGCTCTTTGCCAAGAAAGGAAAGAGAAAAAGAATGGTAAAAGCCCCGAGGTGGAGGTCGGCGATGATAAAAAGGACTCCAACAAGAATGGAGGAAACAATAAAAATGGAAAGAAGAACGGGACTAGAGGCAACGGAGAAAGTGCCCGAGGCTTTCACTCCCCTTACGGTGAGTCGAACGAGAGATTATGAATGCTTTGTCGAGCCGGCTCCTCTGTCCCAGTGAACCCGAGTGCAATAAATTTAGAAGGGACAATAGGAAATATTGTGACTACCATAAGGGCCTTTGGTCATCTCACGAGAGGATTGCTTGGGATTGAAGCGTATCATCCGAGAGAATGGTCGACAGGGGAGACTCGAGGCTTACGTGAAAAGGACTCAACCGGGTGGAGCGGCAGCCGGCCAGGTGGGCCAAGCAGGGACTCAGTAACCTAGATTGAACACAGGGGGTCATTACTGAGCAAGCAAGCAGCACGGCCATCAAGCACAAGATCTTCCAACTCAATAAGGCCCACATGTGTGCCTCCAAGAAGAGAAGTCGAGAGATGAAGCGATCGGCTTCTACCCCCGTAATTGGCAACTAATATGGCGGCTAGGGAGCAAGTTCTCGTCATCCCGTGTCTCATGACGGATGTACGACGAGCGGACTCTTGAGTCGACACGGGGGCTGCAAGGATATTTTGTTCTACAAAACTTTTAAAGAAATGGGTCTTAATGATGAGCGGTTGGGGAGATATGATGGTAGGTTGGAGGGCTTCACCAACCATCGAGTTGATGCTAAAGGCCGAGATAGAGCTCGGACGTCGATCTAGGCCATCACCCCCAAAGGATTGTGTCAAAGGTACAATTTATTGTGATTGATGTAAATAGTGACTTCTGTTGCCATACTTGGTATTCCTGGACGAGGTCGCTCTTGGAATGGTGGCATCGATCCCTCATCGGCCGAGTCAAGTTCCCACACTTTCTTTGGAATAGAGGCTGCGTACAAGGCGCGGCTCGGGCTTACTGGACCCATGTTCTTCGGGAAAGAAAGAAGAGAGAACTAGAAATCGAGACGCAGACGGTTATTTAAAGTTGTCTCAATCCGGTCGCAAAACTACCGGATCGTCAACAATCACCGACGTGGAAGAGTCGACCTATCGCTCAAATGACGAGGTCACGCTTGAGTCGACACGTCACTCTAACACCACCGACGCCGATTCAGATGTAGTTATGGTCGACCAAGTCATCATAGCAACCTATGCCTCCAGCCTCGGCAATAACTCTGGGGCCACCACCACCACCGCCGAGGTTGCACAAGTTAGATGATATGATAGCGTAAGAAGCTCCACACCCGAGGGCCGAGGAGAGACAAAGGGTCGGAGATAATCATTGAGACTCTACAATTCAGGGGATGGACCGTGAGCTAGAAGTCATGGACGAGCTAGAGTCAGTAATCACCAACCTTTCCTACCCCGACCAAAAAAATTCAGATTGGGAAGCGGTATCGGTTGAGGAGCGAACGTAAATCATCGAGCTACTCAAGGAAAGTAATGATGTCTTCGCATGGAAGGTAGAAGACATGAGGGGAATCAAGGAAGAGGTCGCTGTTCACGTACTTCAAGTCAACCCGACCATAAAGCCTAGACCCCAAAAGTTGAGAAGTTTTGCTCGTGACAAGGAAGAGGCTATCAAAGCCGAGGTACAAAAACTTTTGAGTGCGGGGATAATCAAAGAGGCCACTCATACAACGTGGTTGGCCAACGTGGTCATGGTGAAGAAATCGAATGGCGAATGGCGGATGTGTGTCGACTTCACCACTCTCAATCTAGCTTGCCCAAAGGACGCTTATCCCCTTCCTAGAATCGACAAGCTAGTCGACTCCATTCTTGCCACTCAACCCTCGCCTTCCTCGACGCTTATTCAGTGGTACCACCAGATTAAGATGCACGAGGACGACATAATCAAGACGGCATTTCAAGCGGCAGAGGCATCTCACCTTGCTCTGGCTTGATGCCCGTTTGGATTGAAAGAACGCAGGGCAACTTATCAAAGGATGGTGAACAAAGTCTTTGCTTCTCAAATTGGCCGAAACATGGAGGCCTACGTCGACGATATGGTCATCAAAACAAAGACTGACGTCACGTGGTCGACCTAAAGGAAACGTTCGCCAATTGGGAGAGCAAACGACATGAAGCTCAACCCCAGAGAAGTGTGTATTTGGTGTAGCTGCCGGAAAGTTCCTTGGATTTATGGTATCTCAACGGGGCATAGAGGCTAATCCGGAGAAAATCAAGGCCCCGAGTCGATACGAAAGCCCCCACCAAATCAAAGAAATGCGGCGACTTAACGGTAGAGTAGCGGCTTCTGTCGTTTCATATCTAAGTCGGCAGAGAGATCTCTCCCTTCTTCAAAGCTCCGAGGGGGACGAAAAGCTTTGAATGGACGACCGAATGTCATTCGTCGTTTAAACAATCAAGGATTACCTCGCTACTCCACCTCTCGCAAGTAGCCGACAACCGGGAGAGACCTTGTTTGTATATCGTACGCTGGAGACAAGTCGGTCAGTGTTGTGAATATAGCCTCCACACCCAAGCAAACCTACAAGAATAATAATCGCACACAAACCAAACACAAGAAATCAATGAAAAACGTAAAAGAACACAAGAAATTGTTAACCCAGCTCACCAATTTGATTTCGCTACGTCTGGGCACTACCAAGCCAGGATCTTGCACTATGTAATTAGAATTTGTGTTACAACCGAATTGGGGGCGGAACATTGTTTATATATGACCCAGGGTAGAGTCCAAAACCTAAACATACAAGGAAACCGAGATCGTCGAAAATCGGGCCGAGCGCGGCCGCTCACCCGAGCGCGGTCGCGCAACCCTCCGTAAACCTCCAACGCCTTTGTAAAATCCCCTGGCCAGCGGTCGCCTCACTGCGCGGTCGCGCCTGCCCGCAAGTCCAACGCTAAAAACCTCCGGCGGGACGCCACTTCCTTCGCCAGCCGCCTCAAGAAAATCCCCGAGCCATATGTTATCGACCAAGAGCGCGGTCGCGCACGCCATAAGCGCGCCGCTCGACCCTTAAACTCGCTACGAAATTCTTCCCCTTGCTTCGATGTCTAGCCCAATTGATCCTCTATCCCAACAATCTCCCACCTAGAGATCAACCACACATATAAACCCTGTATCCGTCTTCAACTCACCCTTGGTGTCCTCCTAGTGCTCACCTCGATCATGGTAGTGCCATCCCCCTCTCTCATTCTTCAAGCCCAATTGAAGCTTTGCACAGCCTTCAATTTTTCAAGGTTCACAACCTTTGTCAACATGTTAGCCGGCTTTTCCGATCCCAATATCTTCTCAAGCCACAAAGTCTTCTTCTCCAAGAGACGCCCGATGTAGTGAAACCTCGCCCAATGTGCTTCGTCCTCGAATGAAACGCCGGATTCTTTGCCAAGTGAATTGCGCTCCGACCGTCACCGTAGAGAATATTACCACTTCGCGTCTTCCCAAGTTCACCCAAGAAGTTCTCGCAGCCCAAACCATCTCTTTACTTGCTTCCGTCATGCCACATATTCTCGCTTCTGCAGTGATCGAGCCACGATCTTTTGCAACTTAGAAGCCTGTGAGATTGCTGTACCACCCAATGTAAACACATAACCCGTAGTACTTCTCCTCTTATCAAGATCACTTGATGCCAAGTCCGCAACAACATAACCCGCTAACACCACTTCCTTGCTCGAAAAACATAGAGCCTTACTAGCAGTACCCTTCAAATAACGTAGGATCCACTTAACCGCTTCCCAATGTTGCTTTCTGGATTGCCCGTGAACCGGCCGACTACTCCCACCGCATGTGCAATGTCCGGCTCAGACACACCATCGCATACATGAGACTCCCACGCCCGAAGCATATGGAGTTCTCTCCATCTTGTCACGCTCTTCCTTGTTCCTAGGCGAGTCCCTCTCGGATAGCTTGAAATGCAAACCCAATGGCGTCCCCTGCTGGGCTTCGCCTCTTCCATACAAAACCTCGCTAAGACCTTTCTCAACATATTCTCGCTTGTGAAAGAACCAACTTGCCCGACTCCCTATCCCGATCAATCCGCATGCCCAAGATTTTCCTTGCCTCTCCCAAATCCTTCATCTCGAACCGCTTCGACAACCGAGTCTTCAACCTCGTTTACCTCTCTACCGCTAGAGCCCTCTATCAACATGTCGTCCACATATAACGGAAGATAATATACCCATTGTCCGTGTTCTTGAAGTAGCAACAATGATCCGCCTCACATCTCGATAAAATCAATGTCGTGCATGAATCCGTCAAATTTCTGTACCACGCTAGGAGCTTGTTTAAGGCCATACAAGCTCTTAGTCAATCTATGCAAACTAGCTCCTCGCTACCCTTAGACAAAATCCTCTCGCCGTACCATGTAAATTTCCTCCTCCAAATCCCCATGAAGAAAGGCCGTCTTCACATCCATCTCGTTTCTAGCAAAGCAAGTCATCCGCCACTACTATCCCCGTAACCATTCTCGATAGTGGTCATCTTCACAACCGGAGTGAATACTTCGGTGTAGTAAATACCATACTTCGCCGAAACCCTTTAACAACCGGCCTTGCCTTGTAACGCTTGCTACCGTGCGCTTCCTCCTCGATCCCGTAAACCCATTTGTTATGCAGGTGCCTTCTTCCCCTTAGGTAGTTCAATAACTCCCAAGTTTTGTTTGCCTTCAATGAGACCATCTCATCATCCATCGCAGTTTTCCACTTATTACAAAGCACACTACGAACCGCTCCGCATAACATTCCGGTTCCCCATTATCTCGTCAACAACAAATAATAATTCGAAGGAGTATACTGTCGTGTGATCCACGCACTGGCTGGATCTACGCAGCCTGAATATCCGGTTCCGGAGTACGTGGTTCATCTTCGCGACCTCCCCGACTACGGTCATCAGCGAACCGTTCGCTCCCACCCGAGTTAGGAATATCCACCTCTACAATTTCCGGCTCCGAACTAGTGTCATCGAGATGCTCCCTTCTGTCCTTATGCAAATACTGCTTCATTGAATACCACATCTCGACTACGAATAACCCTATGATTTTCGTCATCCCAAAACTTATACCCGAAGTCATCCCCGCCATACCCAATAAATGTACACTTAACAGATTTAGCATCTAATTTAGTTCTCTCAAAGGAATCAACATGAACATAAGAAACGCAGCCAAATACGCGAAGAAAGGACAGATTTACTGCTTGCCACTCCAAGCTTCCTCTCGGAATTCCATTCCCAATGGAACCGATGGTCCCCGATTGATCAAGAAAGCCGCCGTGTCAACCGCATATGCCCTTAACGTCTTCGGAAGTCCACACTTCAATCTCATACTTCTAGCCCGCTCATTCAATGTTCTGTTTCATCCTTTTCGCTACCCCGTTGGAAGTTGCGGTGTCCGCTTTGGAGTCTTCTCCATACGAATCCCATTCGCGGCACAAGATTCCCTAAACTCACCAAGCTCATACTCCCCACCATCAGTCTCGATCTCAAGCACTTAAGCTTAAGTCCCGTTTCGATTCTCCACCAAGGCCCTCCACTTCGAACACCTCGAAAGCCTCATCTTTCCCCTTCAAGAAATAGACCCAAACCTTCCTTGTAGAATCATCAATGAAAGTCATGTAATATGACGCACCACCTAGAGAGATGTAACCTGAGATGGCCCCCACAAGTCCGTGTGAACCAATTCCAACTTTGCTTCCCTCAATCCCCTACTCCGTCCTCGAGGAATTATTCCTCCCTTGTTTGCCAAACATACAATCTTCGCAGATCCCCACGCTGATCGTCTTCAAACCCGGTAGTAGACCCTGTAGAACAAAGTACCTTCATCCCCGTCTCACTCATGTGACCCAATCGACAGTGCCACAAATCGCATCACCCTCGTCGCCGCCACCGCAATACTATCTTTGGTGTTGTTCGCCAAATACAAAGTACCCTCCTTATTACCCCGAGCGATCTCACAATCCTCCTTGGTAATAACCCAGCCTCGCAGCCGAAAGTCACCTTGTAACCCTCTTCGTCCAACCGCCCAACCGAAAGTAGGTTCTTTTTCAAACCCGAATGTGTCTAACCCCGTTCGATGTAGAACCTTCCCGTCCGATGCTCCTATCCCGACATCCCCCTTCCCTTGATTTCCAAAGGCTCGCCATCGCCTAGATAGACCTTCCCGAAATCACTTAGGAAGTGTAATTATCCATCTCTTCCTTATGCCCGCAAGAGTGGAATGATGCCCCGAATCCAAAGACCCATGATTCTAGTGCACTACTAACACTTAGAACCGCACATCATCACCTTCGATCGCCACATTCGCCCGATTGCCCTTACGATTTGGACAATCCCTCTTGAAGTGTCCCAACTCCTTACAATAGTAGCACCGAACAGATCCCTTCGCAACCTTCGGTTTATCCTTGGTCTCATCGCCTTGCCCTTACCACTCACTCCGTTCTCCCTCGATTCGGTTCTCCCTTGTTTGCTAGTACCCGGCTTTCCCTACTAGTAGTAGCCTAAAGCCGAACCCGAAGTACTTGATGTCCCCAACTTCTTCATGCGATTTTCCTCACCTAAAAGAAAGTCTTTAACATCATCATATTTCAATTTTTTCTTACTCGCCGAAGCGTTGATTGCAGCCACCGTTCCGCTCCAACTTGCCGGTAAAGAAGCTAGCAACAAGCATGCATTGAACCTCGTCATCGAACTTGATCTCCACCGCCGTCAATGAATCTATGACATCCATAAACTCATCGATGTGCTTAGCCAAGGATCCTCCCTCTTGCATCTTGAGACTACCCATCTTACGTATCAAATCAACCTTATTTGCAGCAGAGACGGAGTTTCAAATCTCTCGGCAAGATAATCCAATAGCTCCTTGGCGGTTGTCGCCTTCCTGGTAGTCTTCGCGATCCACTTTGACAAAGTAGATCTAACCACCCCTAAAGCCTTCCGATCCACGAGTTCCCATTCTTCCTGATCTTCATCTTCCGGTTTGACACCCTTCAGAGACTTGTAGAGATCCTTGTTGCATAATAGATCCTCAATCTCGCATCCTCCAATATCCGTAGTCGACCCATCGAATTTCTCAACCGCCCGTTTGTCTTTGCCCATTCTTGATTGCTTGAACAACTCCGCTCGATCTTGGAACCACAAGCTCGATACCAGCTTGTTGTGAATATAGCCCTCCACACCCAAGCAAACCTACAAGAATAATAATCGCACACAAACCAAACACAAGAAATCAATGAAAAATGTAAAAGAACACAAGAAATTGTTAACCCAAGCTCACCAATTTGATTTCGCTACGTCTGGGGCACTACCAAGCCAGGATCTTCGCACTATGTAATTAGAATTTGTGTTACAACCGAATTGGGGGGCGGAACAATGTTTATATACGACCTGTGGTAGAGTCCAAAACCTAAACATACAAGGAAACCGAGATCGCTGAAAATCGGGCGAGCGCGGCCGCCTCGCCCGGCGCGGTCGCGCAACCTCCGAAACTCCAGCGCCTTTGTAAAATCCCCCGGCGCGGTCGCCACTACGGCTGTCCCGGCGCGGTCGCGCTCTTGTCCGGTAAGTCCAGCGTGTGACAAAACCTCCCGGCGCGGACGCCGCTTCCCTTCGGCGCGGTCGCCATCAAGAAAATCCCCGAGCCATATATGTTATCGACCAAGAGCGCGGTCGCGCACGCCATAAGCGCGGCCGCTCGACCCGAAACCCGCTACGAAATTCTTCCCCTTGCTTCGATGCCTAGCCCAATTGATCCTCTATCCCAACAAAGTTGCAGCGGTGTTGATTAGAGAGGGACGAAGGGCTTCAAAAACCGCATACTACGTCGGCCAAGGCCTTATCGATGTGGAGAGCGCATACTACAATGCCGAGAAGGTCGCTTACGCCACTGGGCCGTGGCTTCAAGGAAGCCGCGAGCTTATTTTCTCGGCTCATCCACCGTGGTTCTTACAAATGCCCCCTTAGAAAAATTCTTCACAAGCCGAGAGTTCAGGTCGACTTCTCAATGGTCAATTGCCACTTACCGAATTTGACATTGAGTATCGACCTCGAAAGGCGTTAAAGCTCAAGCTCTACCGACTTCGGGTCGAGCTTACGTTCACCAAGGAAGACGACGAGCAATGAGCTCCAAAAGAAAAGGCTAAAGTGGAAGGAGTCGTAATCCTGTGTCGCCATCGCCTACCCGACGATTTGTTGGAAGGTCTATTCGGACGGATCGGCGACCAAGAATAGCAGCTGAGCCGGGATAGTGCTAATTGAACCGAGAATGCGGGACAGACGAGGAGTCATTAAGGTTCAAGTTCGATGCTTCCAATATCCAAAGCCGAATACGAAGCCTCGATAGCAGCCTATAGAGTACGCCAAGTGTTTTGGAGCAACTAAGATCACGGCTTACCGTGATTCACAATTGATAGTTAACCAGGTGCCGAGGCGAGTACGAGGCGCTTAGTGCCACGCCGATCAAATACGTGACCGGTGAAGGAACCGATAAAAGATTTGGAATTCTGGAGATTCAGAGAATTTGACGAGAAGACAATGAGCTAGCCGACCTCCTCTCGAAATTAGCCACTTCTGATGAACCACATGATGAACCTATCTCCTTCCTCGAAAGTCCAAATTTGCATGAAAGAGAGTAAAAATTCAATGCATAGAGGATCCTCAAGAAATTGGACTCGGGAGAAGTGTTGGATCGAGGAAATGAAGGCATACTTAGAAAGTGGTGAGCCTGCCAGTGACGAGAAGAAGGCTCGAGCTATCAAAAAGAAAGCTCCAAGGTATGTCATTCAAGGAGGCGAATTGCTCGTAAGATCTTATACTCGACCATTACTAAAGCGCATCCACCCTCAAGCAGGTCGCCCTATTGATACACGAAGTGCATAGCTGAATTTGTGGCGGACACCGGGGCCAGACTTTGCCGACAAGTTAATCACTTTGGGGTACTATCGCCACACATGAGAGCCGACACTCACAACTTTGTTCAAAGAATGTGATCAATGTCAAAGATTTGCTAACTTACCTCATGTGCCGGCAAGAACCGAGCGGACTCCGTAATTGCGGCTCGCCATTCGACACGCGGGTCGTCGACCCGATTGGACCCTTCCTCCCGCCCGAGGAAACCGCAAGTATGTGATAGCCGCCATGTACTACTTCACCAAACGGGTTGAGGCCAAACCACTAGCTCGCATCACGTAGAGGAGAATGCTATCAACTTCATCCACGACTTCATTTGGTGTCGATTTGGTTTTCCTCGTGCTATAGTGTCCGACAATGGTTTACGCTTCTCCCAAACCTTCGAAATGTAAATGAATCGAGTAGGATCAAACATTTGAAATCGTCTGTCGCCTATCCTCAAGGAAATGGACAAGCCAAGAAGAAATAAACTTGTTCTATCTTCGCTCAAGACAAGGGCTCGTAGTGTCGACGAAACAATTGGTTGGACGAACTTCCCTCGCTCTTCGGGGCGCTTCGTACAACCACTCTGGGCCTACTGGGAAACCCCTTTCGCTCTCACTTACGGATCGAGGCCACGGCACCCGCCGAGCTCGCATTCCCTATCGCTAGAGTGACCTTCTTTGATCAAGAGCGTAATGATACCAACAGATCGATCGACTTGGACCTCGATCGACGAGAAGCGAGAAACAAACTTACCTCCGAATGGTCAACTACAAGCAAATAACTAAAAGTTATCACGACAAGAAGGTCAAGGCAAGGTCGTTCCAAGTTGAGATTATGTGTTGAGAAAGATTGAGGCAACGGGTAGAAGGACCCAGCAGAATAAGCTATCTCCTAAATGGGAAGGTCCCTATGTGGTTACTCGAGTCGTCAAAGAAGGAACCTACATGATAGCTCATCCCGGAGGAGAAGAGTTGAAACATCCTTGGCACGCCACTCACCTCATCAAATACTACTTTTAGTTTTCGCTTCAAAGTTCAAGTTTGTGGTAGTTCTAGTGTCAAATTGATGTAAGCATGTTCCATACTTCAAATGAAAAGCGCAGCTTCATTCCATCAAGCATATTGTTACACTAACCCCAACAAGCTCGACTCTTAGGCCTTCGTTTTAACAAGCTCGATTCTTAATCGCCTTTGTTCATTTAACAAGTCCGACTCTTAGTCGACTTCGTTCTAACAAACTCGACTCTTAGTCGGCCTTGTTCTAATTAGCTCGATTTTTAATCGCCTTGTTCAGCTAACAAGTCCGACTCTTAGTCGATTTCGTTCTAACAAACTCGACTCTTAGTCGGCTTTGTTCTAATTAGCTCGATTCTTAATCGCCTTGTTCGCTAATGTGTCCGACTCTTAGTCGATTTCGTTCTAACAAACTCGACTCTTAGTCGGCTTGTTCTAATTAGCTCGATTCCTAATCGCCTTCGTTCATTCAACAAGTCCGATTCCTAATCGACTTCGCTCTAATTAACTCGACCCTTGGTCGCCTTAAATAGTTTGAACAGATTAGATTTATAATCAATCTCGTTCCAAAGTTAATCAAGTCTCGAGGTCGACCAAAGCATCATAGAGTCAGACGACCTCAAACTTAAGATAACTCGTCGCCCTACTAAATCTAACTCGACGCTTACATCCAAAGCATACAACATGCAAAAAGAGAAGTCAGCTACGATTAAACATAAGTAAGTCTCCCAAAGTGGGCCAAGACTTATTTAATTAAAACTACAAAAGTGCTATGCCTCCCAAAAATAGGGCCAAGGCATCTAAGTATTCATAAAGACAAAAACAAGAAATGTTTGGGACTTGTTCATTACATAACCAACAGTTTCAAAATTTAATCTTTGGGATCGCCTTCAACTCCGACCACCGGTAGCCGCTTGTTTATCCACGCTTTCCTCCCCGCCTGGGGCCGATTGGTTTACTTGACTCGAAACCCATGCCTGAGTATCACCATCAAAGGCCGGGTGAGTCGCTCTTCAAGCTCGGCTAAAATGGTACTATAATTAACTTGAGCGACAGTGAGGAGGAGTCCAAACTTCGCCTTCGGCGGCCGCGTCATCTTTAGCTATGATTTCCAAGTCATTGTCATTGTAAGGCACCAAGCTATGTCCCTTGCCGAGCCGCCGTATTATAGGGATCTTCTGCAGCCCTATCGGGCAAGTTGCTCAACCGAGATATCAAAAGCAGGATCCACTGTAATACGTCGAGCCACGCGTGCTCGACCTACATCCTGCAAGGCGCCGGCTTCCTCGCGACATTTACGAGCAATGGAGCTCGCCACTTTCTTTATAAGCTTTCACAGCCTTCATCTTTGGCAACCTTTTACAAGATTGCTCGCCCAGCCCCCATTGTTGTCGAGCAAAGATTCGCTTCCTCCTGCTTTGGCCAAGGTAATCGGAACCTCCTCCACTGCTTGCTTTGCGACTCAAGATCAGCCGTCACCTTATTTTTCTCCTCCTCGAGACGAGCGAGTTCACCGTTGGCCTCCCCTAAGCTCTTCCAAGCCTCCTCCTTCAATTTGATTTCATTATCCTTCAAAAGTTTCAAAGCTTCATAAGAGTTATCCAAGTCCGAGCACTCCTCCTTCAGCCTTGTCAAACTCCCTTTCAACTTTGTATGGTCTTCTTTCAACCGAGCTTGATCACCTTCCAGCCTTCCCCAGCTTCCTCGTTCTTACGAGCCAACATAGTCTTGGCTAGCTTTTCCTCGCTCCTCGCCAGCCTTTCCAATAAGTAGTAGCCAGCTGTGTCAATCATGGCAAGAGACTCGAAAGGATGAATAGGAGGAAGGTATTAAGTTTGGGAAACAGAATGGAAACCCGGAATAAGCGAGCAAAATAAAAGTAGCAACACAAGAGATTGCAAGGGTTACCTCGAAGAAGCTAGCCCGACCCTAGCTCGCAAACTTCGGAGTCGAGGCTTCGTAAATTCCATGATCAAATCCCGGTCAAGACCCTCCCGACCACTACGCCCCGTCCATACTCCGGCTCCGGGTACTCCACTGGCAGCTAATCCTAGTCAAAGGAGCCACATTACTTAGCTCGTCAACACGGATCGGATCAACTCGGCATAAGAAACCCGGACGGGAGAAGGCCGGGACTCCTAACTTCGCCTCCATTCTGGCTCATTAGCTGACCCGATCAACCGTCGAGCTCACCTCGTTTTCCCAATCTTAATCTTCTTGCTTAGAGGGGCCGTATCATCTTCATCATCCCCTCATCATCTAACTCGATCACTGCGACTCGCCTTGGAAACTTTTTGGCTTTGGATTTGGTTTTGATCGACTCACGAGTCCCGGTTTTTCTAGCATCCTTAGCCGGCTCCACTAGCTTGGCCTGATATGTTGGTTTCTTCAAAGATCGACCTCTTCCATTCCTCGGGCGACATCTCCAACTTGGTCCCTCCAGCCTCCTGGGGTTCTCCTCCATCGGTATAGAGTTAACAGGTCCACATCCACCGTCCGCAAAATATCATGACGGAGAACACCCTCTCTCTCCCTATGTTCTCTAGCATTGCCGCTCCACAACTTCTCTTGCTCTTCCTGATGTCAATGGTTCGGCCCATACTCGCTTCTTGCTCAGGAGTTAAAACTACACCAAAGTTGAAATGATCAAGGGTTAGGTCGACACATAAATTATTCTACATACAAGCAAAAAAGTTCTATGTACGAATTAAATATGTGTGAACTAATTATTCTACATACGAGCAAAAAGTTCTATGTACGAATCAAGTTCATAAATAAACAGCTTAGCAAAGGTAAAGAGGGATCAAGGTACAATGAATGGTCGAGCTCTTACCCCGAAATGTTCTACCCGCTCCTTACAATAGTCTGGCCTTCTTACAAAAGTGGCACTCTTTCTCAAATCGATCGAGCTCCCTCACGGGCGACCCAATCTGGATATCTCTCGACATCTAACTACCGGAACCACGGGCACTACCTCTCCTTCACCAACCATCAATCCAAATGATAAAATTATTCTTGTTGGTTCCTAGAGCATCCCAACCGATAGCCCCTTCGTAAACTCCACCAACTTCAAGGAAATCATTATGCCAATATGGGGCCCAAGAGGTTGTTCTCATCTACCTCCAGACAAGACCGGGCAATGGAAATTCCCATCCTCTTCTACTTTCCACCACCGCCACGCAAGAGTTCCATCCACTAGCCTTACCAGAAGATTGGCAAATAATTTGGGAGACTTTGGCTTCGAAGGAGTACTTATGCCACTATCCTTATCAAACTTAATGCTAAAGAACTCCTTAAACACCCTCATTACGGCTCATACCCTAAGAACTTACAAACCATAATGAAGCAAACCAAGCACTTACAGCTGTTGGCTCCTACCGGGCGGCAAGGCATCGCCGCACTCTAAGAACTCATTTATAAAGGGGTCAAGAGGTAATCTCAAGCCGCCTTCGAATTGGCCATAGTAGAAGGCTACCTTGGTAGGATCCTCCTCGTAGGTGTCCCCAAATTGGTTAAAGAAATCTCCCTACTATACAGTAACACTAAACTCCTTCCTATCAACCTCACAAAAGTCATGTATCATGCTTAAGCGAGATGGATAATTCTCGCTTCCCTCTAGCCGGCCTTGGAGGAACGTAGCCCTTTTCATTCCCGCCCGGCACCACGGTGTTCTCAAAGGCATCAACGATACGTGGGCTTGACGAGGTCGATGCACGAGCTTCACCTCGAGTCTCCATATCTCGTACAAGAAGAGGGGGAAACAGGGAATCAGCTTCTAAATGAAGTCTCAGGAGTCCTAGCAGACACACTAAGGGGCGACCTAGATTCCCCCTAAACCCAATCCTATTTCTAATGAAAGAGGGTTTATTGGCATCCTCGACGTAAAATACGCCTAAACGGTCGAGAAGCTCATGAAAGAGATGAAATGACACGACTCTCGAGTCATCCGTTTCTAAGGCACCCAAGTTCTCTCCCACCGGTAAAGTTAGTTCGGTGAATTGCAAGCCCCAACGGTCAAAATCAAAGAACACTCCTCTACGCTTATCTCTTTCCACTCTCCGTTCAAATGTTTGTAGACTCTACGATTGATACTACAATAACCATACCCACTCGGCCGCAACTAAAGGTCCTAGCCATGGATAAATCAAAGAAATTGCGAAAGTTAAAGCCCTAATTCTAAAGGACAAAGGAGATACCTTTAACAATGAGGGGGAACGGAGCAACGGAGGACGAAAGCACCAATTTATATCAAGGATCAATTTCCCTTATCGTCGCCTAATCACGCACGTAGTTCAGAGCAAGAAAAGTTGTAAATGGAGAAGGATTCTTGAATTTATATCTTCCCGAATTGGAAAGGGCAAGGGAAAATTCAAAATTAATTTTCCTAATTAATGGCGGAAACAGCTTCCTAGCGACTCTCAAACGTCAAAGTTGTAATCATTATGGCAAAAACGGCGCTCCTTCATCTTCGACCGTCCATCGCCGACGCCCAGATCGCGCCACGTCATCTGAGACGACTAAACCTCGTAACGAGTGTACACCTTCGAGTAACAACATTTGCCATCGAAAATTTCCTTAACTTCCTAGTCGACAAAGTCAACTCGAAAGTTGGGGGCCACCGAACATACCAAAGTGTCGAGTCAGCCAAGTAAGCATAGCCCAATCCTAAAGGCACCATCGCCCCAACGTATCAAGAGGGTCAGTCCAATCAATGCAAGGCCCAAAACTCATGCCAAATATCGCCGACTAAGCCCAACGTCCGACCTATTTGGTCCCGACCCGACTTAGCCCGACCTTATAATCCATACTCTTACACCGGTACGATCCATGCTTACTCACGTGCCAGTCGACCCTTCTTCAAGTGGCGACCTCGACCTAATCACTCAAGCTGTCGAGCTAGCTAAAGTAGACTCGCATGGTCAAACCTTTTCATAACCGCATCCCTACAAATCAGGGGCTGTTCCAAGCACGTTCTCATGACAAGTAACTGCCGCTAGAATCTCGGAGCACATATCGCTCCACCAAAAATACAACAACCATCACCTATAAATACATCATCACTACCAACAGTGCAAAGGTAACTGCCATTTTGTATTCTGAATTCATTATTCAATACATTTTGAGCTTTATTCAACTGTATTCTTACTCTCACGCCCGAGCGTCTTCGCCGGAGACACATCCGGCTAGTCGTGGGTTCTGATTTCAGGTCAAGGAGCTAGGTGATTAATCTTGCCACGTGGAGGATTATTGATAAGCACAATTCCTGCAGCATCAATTAGATTAATAGAAGATACTCACAGTAAATGCTGACATCAGAAGAGACCAATTAAGGGTCTTTTGGAAGTACCTGTAATCAAGAAGAAAAAACACAAATCGGTATAAGTTGATATAGAAAAGATGCAACATAACCCTCCCCCCCCACAAAAGACACACACACAACAGCGCATCTCACCAATCAAAAGTAGAAGAATCAGTAATGGGAGTTGAAGTTGAGGAAACTCTTGTGATTGCATACTTTTTCTCCCTAGTATTTTAAAGCAATCAGATGACACCCTTATTTCAATGTCTTCCACTAATCTACCACGTACTCTGTTTAAATGTTTGAAACTTCCTTTAATGTGGGGGTCAGATCTCAAGGCCCAACTCTGGACTGGCGGTGGAAAGTTTGCAGGAATGAAACTCAAGTGAATTGACTTTACATGTTAACTTCCTCCTCATCTAATTGTTCATAAAGTTCAGCAGCTTAGGGTATTTTGAGCCAAGTTAAAAGAAAAGGGGGGGGGGGGGGCAACGATTGGGCACCAATGAAGTTGCATTATTGGTTAATTGGTCTTAAAAGATACAGAGTCAATTGATATTGGCCAACATGGACAGAAGGGAAAATGTTAAAGTATCAATTTCAGAATTACCTCACATTCATGCGAGTGGTATTGAAATTGTATTAATTGTTGATATGTAATGAACTTTCGAAACCAAGGGTTCTTGACATGCAATCGAAGGCATTACAGTGGAGGTTGGACATAGAAGAAGGGAAAGATAAACACCCTCGATTCTCAGATATTTCCTCATGTAACCCTAGGTATTCAAGTGCAGAAGTTCCATACTAAATATTAAGGCCCTGCCAAACAGATTTAATTGCTTGTTGTGCAATCGCAGTGGAAGCAATTAAATAATAACCAAGAACACAATTGAGAAATCGAAAGAGAAAGAGATGTAATTGGGGTTATGAATTTCGGATGCCTTTCTTATTCCTGTGCAATAATCTGTATTTTACATAGGATACAATCATATATATATGAACCAAACCCTAGCCCAACAACAAAGACAACGAAAATAGAAAAGCCCGCAAAACAGCTCCAGCCCGTCACCCAGGCGCCCGCCCCGTGAAATCCCAGGCGCCCGCCTGGCGATGGATGCAGCAACCTTGAAGTCTCTGGAGCCGAGGCGCCCGCCTCGCATGAATCCATACGGCCGCCTCAAGATGTTCCAACCCTGATCAACTTACTGCCTTTGAGGCGCGCGCCTCAAGCCTAGCCAGGCGGCCGCCTCAAAGCTGCTGAAGCTCCCGTTTGCTGATGTTCTCCGCCGGGCCCTTTGCCAGGACATCGAGACATTACATCCAACATTGCTGATTCTGGTTTCATATCTAGGAATTGAGATTTCTTGACTCAGTTTATGAATCATTAGCACCCCCACAAATCAGTTTTGGAAAGGAGTATGTTAGTAATTAATGCAAGGAAGAGTTTCTAACTTCAATGGTAGTTCATGTTTGTTACTTGAAACTCAAATGTAATGAAAAGAGGAAAAGTTTCAAAGCTGACCACCAAAACAAGGCCTTGCTACTCTTTAAGAAGGGAGCTTAAAGTACTCACTAACACACCACTTTTTTCATTTGTCAATGAAATGTGGTGGATCATAAACAACCCCCCAAAAATTTCAAAGTCAGAATTATTAACCGCAATAAAATCAGACTAAAAGGAATAGAAATATTAACGTACTGAATTCCAACGGGTGCCCCCAATGCAATAGCTCCAAACGCATTCACGACAGCCCCTACAATTGCAAATATGCTTAAGTGTCTAGGAGGGTAGACAGAAAGTGAAAGCATCCACAACTTCTGACTAAAGGCAATTTTCATATATTTTTTATAGCAATAAAAACTCATTGGGAACGTTTTCCAGTAAAGACAGTAATCTCAGGTCATATAGTTCCATAATATTGTTCTGAATGAAAAATTATAAGAAAAGTCAAACACTACAAGTCTTCAAGGGCAAGTGAAAAAAGTTTCAGAAGTATAAACAAATATAACTTCATTTAAATATTCAAAAGAAATATTGAACTGCATACGAGGTTTTTTTTCTTGGAGTATCTTCTGAGAGTCAAATTGGTATCATAAAGTGGAGTTACATTATACTCTCTCTGCTTCACTCAAAATCTTTCACATTTCAAAGTCCGAATGTGTACATCAAATCAAATTTGACGTACATTACTTATGTAATTAGGTTATAAGATTTCAATCAATCCAAATTGTGGCCAATGTACACCCTTTTATATGCAATATACTCTGTGTGTGCGCAAATGAGGAACCCTTGTATCGAACAAAGGGAGTAACTTTTTCCAAAACCATAATTTAAGAGCATGAGTCCTCAAGTCCAACCCGTGGCCAATGTATACCCTCTTACATACAGTATAACTATGCGTGCATGAGTGTGCAATCACACGTGCATATTTGGGATAGATGTGAAGTAATAGCACAACAAAAGAAGGTGGGATTCAAGACTAACCCGCCGGAAGAGCCAAGAATCCTCGTCCCACAGCTTTCAAGTACTGCCAAATCAAAAAAATAATGAAAAGAAAAAGGAAGAAGAAAGATTTGATTATATACTGTATATATATGTATACATATAGCCAAACAAACGAAAATATAAAATCAAAATAAAGAGAAAATTAAACTGATATTACTGAACAATGATCCGGAGATTTTCGGAAAACGCTGTAAAGCAAGATCACAATTGGAGCCTCAATCACCTGCAAATTCAAAATTCCAAATTTGAAATTGATAAATAAGAAAGAGAAAACAACAGAATTATGATTAAATGGAAGGAATGAGTTGGTACCCAAATAAGACGGAGGGCTGGAGCTGGATCAGAAATCAAATGAAGAGCGTAAACGCGGGAAAGCCAAAATGCGGAAGCTAATCCAAAGCCGCATATTAGATGCAAGGCAAGAGCCTCCCATTGCGATAACAGATCGGCTTTTGACTCTGTGGAACCTTTGACTTGCTGTCCCTTCTTCTTCATCTTGCTGCTTCTGCTTTCGTGAAAATTAATGACGTTGAAACTTCAAAAATATTAATGTATCTCAATTTACAATCCCACCCAACATAGCAGTATCTAGTAGAGTCAAGCTAGTATAATTGTCACAGGGTTGGTAACTCAATTTGATGAAGATTTGTGATTCTGGTACCCTTGTTATCAAAACATGAATATGAAGTATTTCATTTAGGCTTAAATTGGATAGAACATTCTTGTATGTTTTTCATGAATTATCACTAGATTTGGACTCGCTCATTGTTAAAATTGCATTATTTATTCTCGTTGTTCATACTTCACGTCAATGTCAAAAGATGTCACTAGGGTTGTAAGTGAATAACTTTAAATGTATGGGTTAACTTTCATTTTTTAATTTATGTTTCCTGGGCACTTTCTCTCTCTTCACTCCTACCCAAATCTAATGTATCGATTCCCTTCCCCACCCAGCTCCACTTCCGCCATAATATCACCATAAGAATTCATAAACACCCCAAGCTCGCGAAATGCAACTTCTCTTTCCTTCCCTTTTGCTTTAATATTTCGTACAAACAGCACGCTGATTGGGCCATTTGAATGGTATGTGCCGATACCAGGGTGCACCATTTCGAATTTTCCGCACATCTTCAACACAAAATAACATAACCATCATCTTTCAAGCATTTTGTCAAACACCTAGCAGGCACCACATTCCATGCCCAATGGCCATCTCAAGTCAACTAAATAATACCCAACCCACATAAATAGAACAATTCCAACTAATACCAATTTCTACATCTGAAATGAAAATTCCATAAAGATGAAATCCTATTTCTAGAAATTAATTGTATCAACCAATAAAAGAATGACACAGAGAGAGAGGAGGATCGCTTACAAGCTACAATCAGGAGATCCAGGACTTCAGAAGCTGATCTTTGTTCTTGCGCGAGACTGGAAAGTGCCGGAGACAGCGTTTGCCGTCTTAACGGTCTTAAATTCGACCTCCTAAAATATCCGCGATAAATCTGGTGGGTATATTGAGTTTTTTTGTGTTGATTTTTCGGACCATCTCCAATCGTTGCGCCAACAGCCGTCTTTTTTATTTGAAACTAGCGGTAAGTCTGTGCTGTACACACGGATTGCATTTTACCTTTTATTAGTTTTATTAGCAAGTTGAAAAATAATAGTTACCTTATATAGTAACTATTATGATTAATTAATATTTTTAATAGTAATAGTTAACATATATATATAGTAATTATTATGATTAAATAATATTATTAATAGTAATAGTTAACATATATTGTAACTATAATACTATTATTTAACATATATAATAAATTAATACTATTTATAATAATAGTTAACATATATAGTAACTATTATAGTTAACTAATACACTTAATAGTAATAGTTAACTTATAAAATAACTATTACAGTTAACTAATATTATTAATAGTAATAGTTAACATACAGTATATAGTAACTATTATAGTTAACTAATACTATTAATAGTAATAGTTAACATACTTCCTCCGTCCCACTTCAATTGATACTTATTTCCTTTTTGATCCGTCCCACATCAATTGATACTTACCCAAAATGGAAAGGAATCTTCACTATTTATCTCACTCATTCTCTCTCCTATTTTACTTTTTCACTCACAACATTCTCTCTCCTAACTATTCCTCCCACTCATTCTCTCTCCTATTTTACTTTTACACTCACAACATTCTCTCTCCACTTTTTCTCTCTCTTACCTTTCCTTAATATATGTGCCCTTTTTTTAGTATCCATTGAAGTGGGACGGAGGGAGTATATAGTAACTATTATAGTTAACTAATATAATTAATAATAATAGTTAACTTATAAAGTAACTATTATAGTTAACTAATAATATTAATAGTAATAGTTAACCTATATAATAACTATTATTATTAACTAATAGCATTAGCTAATAAGGAGAATACCAAAAGTTATATAGATTTTGGGATAGTGATGACGTGGCTTCTTCAAAATTAAGAGTTTGCCTAAACTTGTCCACGTGGCGAATTCATAGCCCTCCTCACCAATTTTAATATATATATATATATATATATATAGATTTCTGTTACTCTTGAAACTCTTTTCCCTTTATTTTTTTTTTTTTTTTTTTTTTTTTTTGGGAATTACTACTTCCTCCTTCCAGTAAATGAAGCTAAAATCTTGTGAAAAACTAGTTTTTCGTAACATAAGAAAAAACTGTTTTTAAACACTAAGTCTAGATAATAAGAGCGATGAACAATGCTGAAAACTAATTTTTTCATAACATTTGGAGAAAATTAGTTTTTCATAAGATCTAGTCGTAAATGAATAATCAATTTTTTAAAAAAAAAAAATATTAGTTTTGAAACTTGACTAATAGTGATAATGATGAATGAAGAATTAAAAACTTATATAGTATAAAATTATTATAACAGTTAATGGAGTATAAAAAGAGAATGAAAAGATTATTGTAGAATTTTCATCGGTAATATTTGTAATATTTTAAGTATTTATAGTAATAATTAAAATTTTATATTCTTTTTATTATAACTGAACTAATATAAAACTAAAATAATAAATTTTAGTTTATATAATAAGAAATATATTAAATGAAAATAATTTTTATTCAATTGTTTTGTTTTTTTTTTGAAAAAAACAATTGAATAAAAATGTTAAAAAAATTATTTTCATTTAATATATTTCTTATTTTATTTTATATAATAAGAAATATATTAAATGAAAATAATTTTTTTAACATTTTTATTCAATTATTTTTTTCAAAAAAAAACATTTTATTCAATTATAAAGAAAAATTAAAAAGCTACTTTTAATAGGTCAATAGTTTCATATTATACACTTTCACCCCTTATTACTTTTATTAACCGATATTCATGGTACATATGAAAACATAACAGGCACAAAATGGTCCGTCTGTGTATGTAAATTAATGTTGCCTATTGATGATTCAGTCTGTGTATGTAGATTAATGTTGTCTGTTAATGATCCATTGCAGTAAATAGTAGTAGAATTCAGTGTATTTGTAGAGTGAAAGTTGTATATATAGCCTCCTTTGAGGTGCAGAAAACAGATGAAGGAAAATCTCTCCCAGTCGTGTTCTTCTCTCCTTTCTTCTGTTATTCTTCTCTACGTATTCTAATATGGTATCAGCCTAACCTCGATTCCTTGGCTATTCTTTATTCCTTCAAACCAGTCCTACCATGACTACGACACCAGAAACTAATGTATCAGGCACAACTCAGGTCAATACTACGACCAACACCCTCCCAATCTTCTACAATCCACCGCAATCATTGGGCAAACATACCTCACTAAAGAAAACTACGTAAACTGAAGCACCTTGTTCAAAACACTTCTTCGTACCCACAGTCTTCTGTTCGTAATCGAACCTCAACAACCACATGCAACTCTTGCCGATGGTAATACGAACCCTCAACACGCAGTATGGCAAAATGCAACAGATCTAGTTTGTGGCTAGATCAAGGGCACGGTGACACCGGCTGTCCAGCCATATCTCAATTGCAGTGTGACGGCGCCGGAAGCTTGGGTTGTCTTGGCGAAGAGATTTGGGGCTACACCTGCTCTCCAAATCGAAACCCTAAAAGATAAATTGCATGACCTCAAGAAGGCTTCTGACACCTCAATTGAAGACTATCTTCTCCCCGCCTCACAAATTGCCGACGCTCTCACTGCTGCCGATGATCCCGTCGACGATGCGGTCCTTATCCAGCGTATTTGTGGCGGTTTGGTTCAAGAATACAAGGAGTTTCTCACATCCTTGGCTACAATACATGCTCATAATCCTCTAACCATGGACATCGTGACTGATCTATTGCTCAGGGAAGAGATGTTGCTTCAGAAATTCTCCACTCCAATTGTTCAGACTACAGCACTGATTGCTGCAAACCCATCAGCATCTGGAACAACAACAATGGCAACTGGAACCATAATTTTGCTTCTGGCCGTGGGCAGAATTGGGGCCGTGTGGGTTTCTCACCTGGGCGTAGGGGTCATAATGGAAGTAATGGGCCAGGTATTCTTTCATCCCAAAGTATCACATGTCAGTGGTGTTTTCGAGTTGGACATGCTGCTCGTGACTGTCGGGAATGTCAGCCAAAATCTGCATACATGGCCTACTCAGACCCGTATATTCTGGATTCTGGTGCAACGAATCACATGACTCCGGATCCTACGTCCTTCTCCGGATCTTATCCATACTCAGGTACGGATGCAGTTATTATTGGTAATGGCTCTAAGTTAAAAATTTCGTACATTGGTAATTCTTCTGTAACTGTCAATAATCGCTCCTTCAATCTTCATAATGTTCTATATGTTCCACGCATTCATAAACCTTATTATCCATTCGTCAATTTTCTAAGGATAATAATTATTTTTTTGAAATTGACTCGTGTGGTTTTCGTGTTAAGGACAATCGGACGAAGGAGACTATCATTACTGGCAGTAATTCTGGTGACCTATACAAGCTTTCTTTCAATTCAAAGTCGCAGAATAATCCCGTCGCTCTCCTTGGTGAACGTTCGAGTCAGGATATTTGGCATGCCCGCTTGGGTCATCCGTCAACTCCAATTTTTAAAGTTTTGTGTCGTCAGTTTAGTCTACCATTGAGTCATAAAATAAAAGAACAACATTGTTGTCACTGGTGTCCGCTATGAAAGTCTAGTAAGTTGTCTTTTCTCCCAGAACATTTAATGCATTAAATCCTTTAGAAATGTTACATTTAGATGTTTGGGACCCTGCCCTCGTTCTCTCTATGAATGGTTTCCATTTTTATTTCTCCATAGTTGATGCTACTCTCGTTATGTATGGCTTTTTCCCATGACTCATAAATCTGATGTTACTCGTATATTTTCTACCTTTAAAACACAGATTGAAAATCAATTATCTCATCGTATTTCTGCCATACATACAGTTAAGACTATACAAACTGATGGGGGTGAATTTACAAGTCGGGTGTTTACATCTTTTCTCCAAAGAGTGGGTATTAAACACCAAATTACATGTCCCTATACCCCACAACAGAATGGTGTCGTCGAACGCAAACATCGTCGTATTGTAGAAATGGGATTGTGTCTTATGGCTAAAGCCAAAGTTCCTTTTAAATTTTGGCTTGAAGCATTTAATACTGCCGTTCACCTTATAAACAGACTTCCAATGCGTCAACATAAGTTTGTGTCTCCCTATCAAAAATTGTGGAAACGCAAACCAGATTATCGTTTCCTTAAGGTATTTGGTTGTTCTTGCTTCCCGCATGTCGTTCCTACCAATGCGTATAAATTTATGCCAAAATCAATTAACTGCATCATTCTTGGTTATGATAATGTTCATAAAGGTTATCGTTGTTTGGACTTACTTAATGGCAAAGTTTATTTATCAAGACATGTGGTATTTGATGAATTGAGTTTTCCTTGGCAAGAAAATGCAATAAATAAACTGTTAACAGGTGAAAACGGAGCACATTTCGGTCCTTATGTTCACTTGGATCATACCGCAGCTGTTCCTATTCGATCCAGCCCATCTACCAGCTTCACTACAGCAACAATTATGCCGTCTACTCAGTCTGGTCTCTCTCTCTCTCATCTGGATATACTCAGTCAGTAGGACCTGCTCCAGTTCAGTGATCCTCTCAATCCAGGCCCGTATTCAATAACAGCCCCGTGCCCCTGCAGCAGGGGTGTGCAAGAAAACCCGAACACCGAAAAAACCGTGTCGAACCGAAAAAAACGAGCCGAAATTACCGAATAACCGACTAAAACCGAATTTTGCAGTTTCTTTTTAAGTAGAAACCGAATTTTTTCGGTACGGTACGGTTTTTCTATTTGGCTACCGATATGAAAAACTGAACCGTACCGATTATACTAAAACAATGTTGTTTTACTAGTATTTTTGGAAGTTTATATACTAATTTATATGCATTTCACATTTAATCACATATTTCACTTACTTATCTAATTATGCACACTAAAATAAAATATTCATTACTTGATAAAGTGGTTAATTAATAATTCATTAATTCGTTAACATGTTTTTACATGTCTTTATTTCTCAACTCTTTATAAGTTCATGATTTTGCTTGATTTTTTTTTTTAAATAGGCAATGTTGGAAAAGCATAAAAAAGATGAAAAAGTATAACAATGGTAACGCCTTTAAAAATCGAAAAAAAAAAACCGAACCGATTTACAACCGAAACCGAAAATCGAAACACCGAACCGAATGAAAACCGAACTCAAACGGTTTTAATATTCAATAAACCGAAAGTATTCGGTACGGTATCGGTTTTATCTCAAAACCGAACCGAACCGTACCGCGCACATCCCTACCCTGCAGCTTCCGACTATGTCACCAACTGCCACTGCAGTTTTGCCAACTAACAATGAAACACCGTCTGATTCTCCTATCTCCCATGACACCCCTGGTACTACATCATCTGCCAATGGTTCTACATCCAGTTCTGAAGCTGTAAGTTAGCCTACCTCCTCTTCCGATACAGGTGATGCATCACATACTCCTCTCCGTTACCGAACATTGTCAGAGTTATATGATGTCACTTCCAAACATACATTGTGCAGCGGTGCGATTTTAATGAACACAGAGCCGCCACTTATTATTTATTTAGAAAAATAATAAGAAAAACCTTTTTGATAATTAAAAGAGATTCGAAGGTTCGGGGGTTAATTTATGGGATGGGAAGGTCGTGGAGCACCCATTCCACCCAATCCGAAGATTGGTCTTGCCAATTGAGTATTATCAATCAAAACAATATAATAATTAAATAATAACAAGAAAATCCAATTTAATTTCCTAATTAGGAATGTCGGGTTGTATGCTTTAAGATCGCCTCCATGGATTGAAGGGACTCTAGGCTAACCCTTTTGATGGGATTACACTACTCTAAAAGCAATTAGAGGGATTGAGAAGAAGATTTGTAAAAATATAGGAGTTTACCTTATGTTTAGGGAGTATTTGGTTTAGAACATGGTTCTAAATGTTTCTTCCTCCTTCCTCGGTCGAGAAATGATTTGGACGGAGTTCCGCCTTAATTCTAAGATTGAATCTTGGTATTCTTCGATCAACAAGGTTGATGGACGAATTTGGGTGTTGTTTTAGAGTGATTTGCAGGAGTCTTTCAAGGAGAGAACCCAGTAAATTGTTTGTCCTCTGAAATACCAAAGTCATCTAGTATTTATAGGGGTTGAATTACTTGGTCACCAAGATTAGGAGACTCAAGTGGATTAGGATTCCTTCCAAGGAAGTTTCCAGAACTCTAAAATCAGTAGAGACTCGAATTGGATAAGAGTTATAAAGAAAAGAGGTTGAAATCGACAAGGAAAGTGAATCTGCACATTCTGCAGAGGGGATGTCTCGCGCGAGACACGTATGCCCCGCGCAGGACAACTAGTCATTTTATCATTCTGTCCTCTTCAGTTATTCCGTTAGTCGGTTAGGTCCAAAACTAACAAGGTTAGATAGAAACTTAACGAAACATGACGAAACTAATATACTTTCATCAAAACACAAAAGAGAGATGAAGAGTAGTGTAATCTTATATTTATTGATTCAGAGTGTGGTGTCTACAGAATCCCTCGGCGATAAGACTTATGGAAGAAGTCATGTCGTCGATAGAAAAGACATCATTCTGAACATTGGGATGGTCGTGCCGCACGGCTGCCTACGTATCTCTATCGGAGAATCAGACCAAAACGTAGTTCGACTCCAAAACACTTAAAAGGCTGTTTTAGGTATTTTGAAAAGTAAATTTTAAAGAAAAAGGTAAGATCGTACTGAGGAATCAAAGACTTGACCCAATTCTGATAATACCCGATTTGTTGATGAAATTGTTGAAGTGCGCCGCCCAAGGTTACTGACGTAGCTGAGGTTGTTTAAGTGCTTTCGAACCATGGATAAACTCATATTGAGGAATCAAGGACTTGACCCAATTATGAAAATATCCGTTTTTGATGATGAGCCGCCCGAGGTTACTGACGTTGTCGTTGTTGCCGAGGTCACGAACTTTAAAGGTGCTGAGGTTACAGACTTTGTTGAAGTTGTCGAGATCACGGACTTTTAAGTTGCAGAGGTCACAGACTTTGTTGATGATCCACCTGAGGTCACAAGTGTCACTGTTGTTGCCGAGGTCACAAACTTTGTTGTCGTTGCTGCCGTCACAGACTTTGAAGTTGTCGGTTGAGGTGGAGGTTCTGTCAGCTCCTGTAATGCAAGGATATATGCATGCTGGTCTCGGATGGACCCGAATGATTCTTACCTTTCTGTACATGTTAGCACATAAAGATTCCAAATAGATTTTTTCAGATTTTAGTTGTTTAACTGGACTTATGTGGTGGTGCCCACGTCTATTCGTACAAATGGCCGGTTGGTCATTTTGGTTGTGAGTTTATGTATGAGTATATGGTATATGGACATGTAGGGACATTTGTATGGATTTATATTTGAGATGGGTGAACTATATGAGTGAACTTGTGTTTGACAAGTTGGGACCAAATCAGGTTTATACAGAATCTGTTCCTAGTCAGCGAGGTTGTCTCGTGCGAGAGTACCATACTGTTTCTTCATTGTTATAGAATTTTGATGAGTAACCTTGTGTGAACACATCTAGGCCTGTTGCAAATCTTCATTCTTAATTCTCCCTTGAATCGTGTCTCTAGGAGGTAAACGACTACAAATCTGTCGACTGTCGTAATGGCTTTATGTCCAAGTCTCTTTCCTGTCTCAAGCCCCAAGTTGCTTGAATGTGGTAGATGAATTTGTGAACAGGTTTGTGAAGCTGATCTCTTGATTTGAAGATGGTCGAAGAAGGCTATCCTTGTTGATTTGATTTGAAGAGGATCGAATGATGTTCGATGAAGAAGGTTGAAGAATAGTCTCCCTTTGTCCTTGAATTTTTTTCTCTTTTTTTTTCTTAGTGACGCACCATGGTTTTTGCCTAGACCGCCCTTTCGGGTTTTCAATCTAGCGGGCATCTCTTTTGCGTCTTTTTTTTTCTGAAAATAGTATGTTAACTCGAAGAGAACTCAGTGGAGAAAATCTTATCGAGGAGAGAGAAATGAGATCTCAAGTTAGTTGAGGAAAGACGGACTCTATTCTTTGGAAGGTGATTCAAACATTGACTCTTTGGAGAAGTGTATTCTCTAATGATGAGAGTGAGAAGCAAAGAGGAAAGCTCCTAATGCAGATTTGATTATTTTGAAGAGTTGAAGTAGAGATTGACTGGAGAAGGAAAGGTTAGGAAGCCCCAGTTTTGATGCTTGGATTTCAAGAGTGTGTATGAGAGTGGCTAACAGGAAACCTCTAGACTCAACAAGAAACGCTACTTGGATCAAAGATTTAAAAAAGTTTTTCTACCTTTTAATGAACCGTGCACCATCTAGAAATTTCTTAATAGTTTTGAGAAGAAAGCCAATCATTAGTATGACTTAAGGGTAAACATTTTTCTTAATACTGAAAGTCTTCTTCACTTGTTGTAAGAGGATGTTGAATAATCTTCATTCCTTTTGTTGGTATCACTTGACTCCTCTTCTTTGTGGAAGAGTCCTTCATGCATTTGAAGTTTTACCTTTATTGTGGGGGTGATGAAAGCTTGAGAGTTTTTTTTTTCTTTTTTGTACTCTCAAAGTTTTGAATTGAGTAGCCTCACTCTTCTTGGAATGAAGGCTGACAGCAGCACCTTTGGCTTTCTTCGTTTGTTGACCTTTGACTTTCAGTAGGGGTAATGTTTAGCACTTAAGCCTTCTAATGATAACTTTCATCTTAAATTCGTTTAGAAGTTTCTATATTTTGCGATGATTTAGGGAATGGAGGGTTCATTATTTTGCATGAATTAAATGATACTCATGAGGTAGAACAACCTTAGGGAAAGTGTTTAGGAAAAGAAAATGACTTTGATTAACGAAGAAATTAAAAACATACTCGATAGTTTAGATGACACAAACTAGAGGAGGTGAGAAGTACTAGAAGGACAGAACGACTCTTCGAGTTCATACTTGGAAATTTAAACCTAATCTACTTCTATCAAAGGAGAGAGGGAGAGGATAGTTGTAGCCCCAAAGTGGTAAGTGTAGATTTCTTCTTGGAGCTTCATCTTCTTCATGTATTATGAGGGAGAGGATTGGTGATGATGTTAGGACGTTCTAACTCTCCATTGTCAAAGAGATCTTGGATGATGTCCTTCAAGTAGTGGTAAGTGTTAATGTCGTGGCCGGTGAAGTTGTGGTACTTGCAGAATAAATGATGAGCATGATTAGGACTCATATCCCTAGGAGGACCACCTTCCCTTGGTTTGATCTTTTCATTCTTGACAAGCACATCGAAGAGTTCTTCTTGAGTGATTCCTTCAAGTTTTTCATAGTGCCTCTTCTTCTTTTCGGGAGGGAGAACAGCAGAATACTTGCCGGGATTGGTGCGGTTGAATGCAATAGTATTGACTAAAGCATATTTTACTTGTGGTGGGCTTGTTGTAGCGAAAAGTACTTTCCTTCTTTTTACTTTTTAGGAAGTCATCAATCCTAATTCCGGACTCATGAAGTTCATTGAAACTAGGAAAGTAATTACCTTGTGTTTAGGGAGTATTTTGTTTAGAACGTGGTTTTAAGTGTTTCTTTCTCCTTTCTCGATCGAGAAATGATTTGAACGGAGTTCCGCCTTGATTCTAAGCTTGAATCTTGGTATTCGTCGATCAACAAAGTTGATGGACGAATTTGGGTGTTGTTTTAGAGTGATTTGCAGGAGTCTTTCAAGGAGAGTGAAATTGTCACGACCAGAATCACAAGTGATATCCAAGGTGATAACAGCACCAACGATAGCACTTGGGATAGCACACACACACTTCGAAAATAAAATAATTTGTAAAAGAGATTGCAGCGGAATAAAAACACCAAAATTATTTTTTTCAAGTTATATAAATATAACTTGAGAGTGCCTCTTAGGCAAGACTTTATAATCACTAAAATGAATTTACAAAGCCGAAAATGTTCCCTATAGCTATAACAATTTTGAGCTCTATGGAACAAGAGATAAAGAACGGAATCCTATCCTAGCCTTCACACAACTTGATACCAAAGTAATCAAGTGCGAAATTACAAGGGATGAAGGACTAAAAGAACCAAACAAAGAACTCTATCTCTATATGCTTCGAAGGTGTGTTGGTGAAAATTGGCATGTCTTCAAATGAAACCGTTCAAGCATATTTATAGTCTTCAATTTGCTTGAAGGATACTCAATAAACAGCCTTGGGGCTATCTTGCACGTTGAGGGAGTGTAGGGAGAGTGGTTGAGGTTGTTCCTTAATTTTAGCTCCCACTTCCTCAATTGTAGCAACCAAGTTGATTTATCTCCAAGTCAAGCTTCCACGCCTTGTACTCCCAAGCTTTATCAACCTTGTACTCTTCTTTTATTCAGCAACAACTCCTTGACCAAGTCTCCACACGTTTTTAATTGTTGTTGCCAAAGTAACGATTTTATGCATAAAATGCATAAATCATTCCTTCCAAATTCCACACGTGTCTAGCTCTTTCTTTGATGCTATTGCACTCTGAAATATAAACATAAATCATAGACTATACATATTATATTAGCACATTAGTCCATTAAATAATAGACAAGAAATATTCAACTATATAAATTTCAGTTCAGGAAATCATCTGCGATATCACCTGAAATTTGGAAAATCATCTACGATATCACCTGCAGTTTACACTAACAATCTCCCCCTTAGTTGGATATTTCTTTCCAAACCTAATGTGCTGCTGTCCTGTAAGACAGAGCATAGAGACACAGTATAATATCTCCATAAAAATTAACTCCCCCTTAATCAAGGAGCTCATCCAAACAATGATTTATCATCATAAACTAATTTATTTCAAACTTTAAAAAGTTTTCGAAATAAACTAAGTTAAAATAAAAACCATAAACCATTGTATCAAAACATCATCCAAAACTAGCAAAACATTCTAGTAGTTAAAGTTTTAAACAAACCAACTAAAGTGTTTAGCAACCAACATAAACAAAATAAAAGAAAATTGTTTAGGGAACCACATCACATCACCAAAATAAAAGAAATTGTTTTTAGGACACCACAAATCAAGCCACCAACAAGATAGTGGCAACATCAATCTTCAAGTTTAAAAATCTTCAGATTTCAGTTTTCTTCTTCTTCATCTTCCTCCTGATCTCCTTTCCTATCACTTCCACCATCACTTGGGCCAGCACTGGTGGTAGCACCTGCAGTAGCACCAGCTCCAGAAGTTGCAGCAGCAGCAGATCCTCCCCCTGTTTGGGAAGAAATTTCATCAATGAAAGCATCAGTAACCTGCTTAAGCTTAGCCCATCCCTCAGCAAGTTCTCCCATTGCACTTGACTGTTTGTGCAAGAAGTTGATCACTGTTGCCTTTGGGATTGATGGACCAGTGTTGCCCAGAAGATTTATCATGTTGGTCAGAATACTTGCAGCATCAGTTCCTGCAAAAGTATTAGGGGCAGCACCTGGGGAAGCACTTGGGATATCACGTGAGATAGCACTGGGAAGAACAGGGGCTGTTTCATCAGATTTGTTCCAAGGAAGATCTTTTGTATACCTTTTACCCTTTTTCAGTTGTTGATCAATGGTATAATACTCAGGTTCAGTGGTGAAAACATCAGAGGCTTCAATGGGCAAGGATTGAAAAACTAAAACTTTGAAGATTAGAGAAGGATAGGGGAAAAAGCTTATGTTCATTTCTTTCTTTCTACCCCATGAAGCTAAGTGTTTGAACACTAATCTTCCAAAGTTAATCCTTAAGTTCTTACCCAATCTGTATAACACATTTGCATGCTCCAATGTCACAATAGGTTCATTTGTTGTAGCGAGCCAATTGAAGATGCACAATTTGTGAAGCACAGAAAATAGAGAGGTAAGCCTAGAAGCATGAAATTTTTCCTTTAAAGGCCAGGACTGCAGTTTGTTGTGAGTGAGCAATTTTACCATTTCATCCCTATTAACCCTAATGCTCTCATCATCTAAATTTGGAAGGCCTAAAACCTTGTTAATTAGGGCTGGAGTAAATGAATAAAATTTTCCCCTAACAAATACCTTCCCAAATTTTTCAGATCCTTCATCATCCAAATGAGCATGTAGGTTAGCAAAGAAATTTCTCATAATACTTTCAACAAACACAGAATGATGATTATTAGCTTTAAGAAAATTCTTCTTCTTCAAAAATTGAACCATTCCTTCCTTTTCTAACTAACCCTCATCTATATGCTTTTCTTTTAACAACCTCTTACTCGAATTATTCAACCAAAATTTCATATTTTCTTTCTTATAAAATTCCAAAGTAAGAAAGGGTTTTGAAAAAGCCATATCCTCTTCATTTCGAATAATCTCATCACCAGAATTATCACTAGAGGAACGAGTAGGAATAGAGGAGGGGGCAGGTGTTACCTCAGATGATATCTTCTTCTTGGTAGCACCTTTGGTAGCACTCACTGAAGCTTTGCCCTTGCCCTTCTTCTTCTGAAAATCAGAGAGAGTTTCTCCCTCTTCAGCATCCACCCAAGCATCAAAAGAATCCACAGAAGGTTCATTCTCTTTGTTGGCATCAAAATTCTCATCACTCACATGGGGTGAGGACACATTTAAGGAACTTTCTGAGACTTCAATCGGATCAGAGGTGATATTTGATGTAGCCTTGGACCTGATTGATCTTATACGGTTGGAGGACCTCCTCTTTGCAACTTGAGGAGATAGCTTGGATGTTGGAGCTTTCCTCTTCCTCTTTTCTTTTGATTCGGCTGGAATGAGTGTGACCTTGGAAATGCCATGTTCGAAGGAGGCTGTGGGGACAGAGGCTGGAACAATAGCCATTGTAGGAGGAGAAGAACTTGGTGTAATCATGGGAGATGTTTTCATGGCTACACGAGAGGCAACGGATGGGGCAATGCCTGGGGAGATATCCATTTGGTCCGTGTGAGAAGGTTCGACATTGGTTTTGGATGGAGATGCCATGGAGATTTTTGGAAATTTTTGGGACGTAATTTGACCTAGGTTGGGAGAGATGAAGACCCTGGAACGAGGGTTTAAGAAAGGAGAGAGAGAGGGTAACGGTTAGAGAGAGAAAAGGGAGAGGTAGAGTGAAAATAGGAGAGTGAGATTAGATAGGAAACATAAGTTTTAATTTGATTTGACTACTTAAAACCTATCTAAACTAACCCCTATTATTTCTCTCCATTAACCCTATCCACACGTTTTAAATTAACCCTAACCACACCTTTTTTTATAAAACCCTAACTATCTTTAAAATAAAACAACATGGTTGAAACAAAAAATAAAATGAAAAAATATATATATTTTTTTTTAAGTAATACGAAAAAAATAAAAAATGAGTAAATCAAATATTTTGCAACTAAGCCCGAAAATTATATGCACAAATCAAAATAAATATGGGTTAGTTACTCAACAAAGTTTATCAAAAATAAAGAAAACTTGTTGAAGACGTTTTCAAGATCTTAAACTCTTTAATTAAAAAGACTTTCAGATTTTGAAAAATTAATCAACAATATTTCGAAATAAAATAAAAAATTAATATAGCACACACTAATGTGTTAAGGCAATGATGGTAACACGTAGGATAACATATGTGATATAAATTCCCTTGATAAATATTTTTCATTTTCAAGCATAACAAGCTGAGCATTTTCAGGCACTTCATGCATAACAAGCTGAGCATATTTTTCATGCACTTTAGGCATAACATGCCTATATATTTTTAAGTACATTGCTTGTTATATAAAAAATCAATACACTTCTTTAAACAAGAAAGCATCGTAGTAACGAGCTCCGTACTTCGAGTTTTATTTCAAGTGTAAAGATAGAGTGAGTTTATGCCTTTCAAGTAGGGTACACTGTAGTAGCGAACTCCATGTCCCTAATACTAAGCATAAAACACCTCATATATTCTCATTGGCAAGAGTACATCGTTGCAACGAACACCGTGCCCCGAGCTCGAGAGAATAGTATGGACACATTGCCTTTGCCTTTTATTTATCAAAAAGAAAAGATTAGTGACTTTGTCACTTTAAGCATATGAAGGGGAATGATATCACACATGATAACCTAAGTAATAACCTACCATAGCAAAAAGGTCAGCATGTGCCACGGTTAGAACTAAGCTAACCAGATTAGAAGAATATAAAAGCAATTTATTTATTTATTTATTTTTTAAATAAAGAGAGAAAGAAAATACACTAATATACAAGTGTTACCCTGAGTGATAACATCACCTGGGGTAGCACAGACAAACAGACTCAGAGACAAACAGACTCAAAGATTACAAAGACCAAGAGATCTTTTCAAACTAGAAAATCTCTCGTGGTCTAAGGCCTTGATAAAGATGTCAGCCAGTTGATACTTAGTATCAATATGATTAATATTAATTAGGCCTTTATCTACCATATCTCTAAGAAAATGATGGCGTATATCTATGTGCTTAGTACGGGAATGTTGAACAGGGTTTTTTGAAATGTTGATAGCACTCAGGTTGTCACAGTACATAGTCAAAGAATTACTTTCTAGTCCATAATCATCTAGCATATGTTTTAGCCAAATAAGTTGTGAGCAACAACTACCAGCTACAACATACTCAGACTCAGTCGTGGAAAGAGAGACACAATTTTGTTTACGACTATACCATGCAACTAAATTGTTACCCAAGTAAAAACAACTCCCACTAGTACTCTTCCTATCATCCATATCTCCCGCCCAATCTGAGTCGCTAAAGCATACCAAATTGGTATTAGTATCCTTACTAAACCAAATTCCTAATTCACTTGTTCCTGAAATATATTTAATTATCTTTTTGACAGAATTAAGGTGTGAGACTTTAGGATTGGCTTGATAGCGTGCACAAACGCACACACTAAACATGATATCAGGACGACTAGAAGTGAGATAGAGAAGGCTACCTATCATAGAACAATATAAAGTAGGATCAACATCCTCACCTACTTGGTCTCTACCAAGTTTAAGAGAAGAACACATAGGGATTTTTGAACTTTTTGCTCCTTCCAACCCAAATCGTTTCACTAGGCTCTTTGCATACTTGCTTTGTGAAATGAATATCCCTTCATTTGTTTGTTTCACCTGCAAGCCTAGAAAGAATGTTAACTCACCAATCATGCTCATTTCAAATGTTGATGTCATAGCTTCTACAAAATCTTTTAAACATGTTTGAGAAGTAGAGCCATAGACTATGTCATCAATATAGATTTGAACAATGACTGTTTCTTTGCCATGCCTTAGGATAAATAAGGTCCTATCTGCTTCACCTCTTGTAAAACCATATTCAAGTAAGAAAGAGGTTAAGCGACCATACCATGCACGTGGAGCTTGTTTTAAGCCATATAAGGCTTTATCAAGTCTATATACATGGTTTGGTAGATGAGGATCTTCAAATCCTTTTGGTTATTCAATAAAAACCTCTTCTTTTAAATAAAAATTTAAAAAGGCATCTTTAACATCCATTTGAAACAAGGTAATTTTTAGATAACAAGCTATAGCCAAGAGGAGTCTTATGGATTCTATTCTAGCAACGGGAGCAAAGGTCTCATCAAAGTTAACACCTTCAATTTGGGTGTAACCTTGAGCTACGAGACGAGCTTTGATCCTTATAATATTTCATTGCTCGTCAGATTTATTTTTGAAAATCCATTTTGTACCAATTACATTAGTGTTAATGGGACGTGGTATTAAACACCAAACTTCATTACAAGCAAATTGTTCAAGTTCCTTTTGCATGGCATGTATCCAAAAATTATCTTTTAAAGCTTCAAAAATATTTTTGGGTTCTAAGGAGGAAACAAAACAGGAATATTTTACCTTGTGGTATATGGTGGACATGCACACATACCTTGCCATTTCACGACTACTAAAATGCCCCTTGTTCCTTGTTCGTACCCCTTCACTTGCTTCTCCAATAATCTGAGATGAAGGATGATCTCTTCTGATCCTAGCTGGTGGATCCCTTCTCAAATCTCCATGCACATTAGCATCATCATCTCGATTCATCCTTTTCGCTTGCTTTGGACTGGTTTTAGGTGATACCGGAGATGCTATCCCTTCAGTGGCAACACTTTGGTCAGCACCTGGGGTATCACTTACTTGATTTTGCTCTTCCAGCAGTATCAATGGAGATTCCTGCACTCCATCACCTGAAACACTTGCTAAGTCATCAAAAACAACGTTAACTGATTCCTGTATGGTTTTTAACCTAAGGTTATAAACCCTATATGATCGACTATCCTGAGCATATCCAAAAAATATTGCCTTATCACTCTTAGAGTCAAATTTAGCTAAGTAATCCCGATCATTTAGAACATAACACACACATCCAAAAGTATGAAAATAATGAACTTTTGGTATCCTACCATTCAAAATTTCATAAGGTGTCATTCTAGTACCAGGTCTTAGAAAAACTCTATTGGCCGTGTGACAAGCCGTGTTTAAGGCCTCAGCCCAAAATCTTTTTGAAATTCTTTTTGAAAACAACATCACACGAGCCATTTCAAGTAAGGTCCTATTTTTCCTTTCAGCCACCCCATTTTGTTGAGGTGTTTTAGGAGCAGAAAACTCATGTTTAATTCCTTTTAATTCACAAAAAGTAAAAAACAATGAATTATTAAACTTCGTTCCATGATCAGACCTTATTCTCATGATAAGAGCACAAAACATGTTTTTGATTTTAGCATGTAAGATCTTAAAATTTTCAAATGTTTGTGATTTTTCTTTCAAAAAATATACCCAAGTAAATCTAGAAAAATCATCAACTATTACAAAAGTACATCTCTTACCTCCTAAACTGTCTACCTCAACTGGACCCATTAAATCCATATGCATCAATTGAAAACAGTGAGTTATCCCAGAATACTCCTCATTATGTTGGGTAACACTATGGGTAGCACGTGTCTGTTTACCCTTGAGACAATCTTCATATATGATTTTCTTACTTATGTCCAGACTAGGTATACCACGTATAGCTTCAGCCTTAATGAGTTTCACAATGTTTCGAAAATGGACATGACCCAACTTTTGATGCCACAAGGTAGCATCATCAACTCTCACAGAATGACACACTTGTTTATCTTCAACAAGATAACAGTTATTACTTGATCTAGTACTAGTCATAATACAGTTATTGGTACAATAAAAAACTTCACAAGTGTTTTTATTGAATTTCACTTCAAGATTGTCATCACAAAGTTAGCTAATACTAATTAAATTAGTTACAAGTCCATCAACATGCAAAACATTTTTCAAAGCAGGAAATTCAGGTACATTTAAAATGCCTTTTCCTACTATATTACTCTTGCCACCACCACCATATGTCACACTACCACCTTGAATAGGTTCATAATCTTTTAAAAACATTTTTGTTCCTGTCATGTGACGTGAACAACTACTATCAAAATACCATGAGCCTTCAACATTGGTTTTTAATGCAGTGCACACAACATCACATATCAGGTTAGACTTAGGTTTCCATACTTTCCTACTTTGATTCTTTCTCCTCTGACTGGCAGTGATATCTGACGTGCTAGGCAACACTTCAGGTATCAAAGAGGAACTGGACTGTTTCTTTAAAATAGTTTTACAATCATTTTTCAAATGTCCAGTAGAGTAACAGTAGTTACATATTTTCACCTTGTCAGAAGACTTATCAGAAGAAATTAATTCGACATTGTTTCTTTCTTTAACAAAAACTATTTTATCTTCCTTATTAGCCAAAGTAGATGTAATAGCATTTAAGGACTCTTGAAAACTCATACCTTCCTTGAGTGGTTTGCTCAACCCAAGAATTGCATCCAACTTGGAAGAACTCGTGTTGAGTTTCTTAAATGTGGCCTCGGCTAGAGTAAGCTTGGCCTTGACTTTGTCCAGCTTCACATCCTTCTTTGTGAGTTGAACTTCCAATCTAGTCAAACCATCAGTCAGGTCTTGAACCTCTTTGGACAGAGAAACCACCTTCTTGTTCTCTTTCTTCCATTCGTCTAACAATTCTTTGCAAAGGTTCTTAAGACCACAAATGAGTTCATCCTTGCTGAACTCCTTACTTTGTTCACCCTCTTGTGAACTACCTGCATCCATGTTAACAGAACCCACAAAACAAACAACATTTATCAAATTAAAATATGTATACATGTTGGATGATATCTCAGGTGCTATCCCACTTTGGATATCACATGGGGTATCACTGACAGAATCCGAGTCACAATATGTGACCACCATTGCTATTTGATTTGAATCTTCAGATTGATTGGTCTCCTCATTCTCATTGTCACTGAGAGACACCCATAGGTTCTTTCCTATCTTCCTTAGAGTGTTAGCACACTCATTTGAGTAATGACCCCATCCAGAGCATGCATGACATTGGATTGATTCAAGGTACTTCGGATCAGACCTAGAATGATCTGATGATGCTCTTCTTATGGGACCACCTTTCTGAGTAGATGGAAATGTCCTCTTCGGCATTGAATTGTACACCTTGGTTTGTTGCTCTTTAGCCTTCACCTGCACATTTTCTTTGTTAAACTTTCGTAACATAGAGTTATATTTCCTAGCAAGCAAGGCAACACTGGCATCTTCACCAAATTCCTCAAAAATTTCGTCATCCTCATCAGTTGTCACACTGGAGGATTGAACTTGTAAAGAAATACTCTTGCCTTTTGAAGCTTCACTTTGCTCAGCAAGGTTTGACTCAAAAAATTTTAAAATGCTCATTAAGGAATTGATGTCCATAGTGGAAAGATTGTGAGCCTCTTCTATAGATGAAACCTTTATATTAAAATGCTCAGGGAGAGTTCTAATAGCCTTTGAAACCAATTGTTTGTTTGTAAAAGGTTTACCTAAAAGTTGACACTCATTAGCAATGTCAAACAATTTTTTAAAATAAGAGGAAATGGTATCATTTTCACCCATTCTCAATCTTTCAAATTTGCCAGTAAGACCTCTAAGTTTGTTTTCACGCACACTAGAATCACCTTCACAAAACCTTTGTAAAATATTCCAAGCTTCTTTAGCTGTGGAACTATTTTGAACAAGTTTAAAAATGTGCATGTCAACCCACTCAAAAATAGCATTAAGAGCTTTCTCATTATAGTTAGCAAGGGTGATCTCTTCATTAGTCCACTAGGTGTCAGGTTTAACCTGGATATCACCACCCTCATCAGGAGGTAAAAGTGGAAGAGAGTACCCATTAACTATAGATCGCCATGCTCGAAGATCAATTGATTTGATATGAGAGCGAAGACGAATCTTCCAATATGCATAATTCGAACCATCTAAAACAGGAAGACGTTTTTGGTTTGAATTTGCAGGATCATAAGCCATGACACCTAGACCAAGCACTTAGTATCGTCAAGTGACCTGCTCTGATACCAATTGAAATTGTTACGGCCAGAATCACAAGTGATATCCAAGGTGATAACAACACCAACGATAGTACTTGGGATAGCACACACACACTTCAAAAATAAAACAATTTTGTAAAAGAGATTGCAGCGGAATAAAAATACCAAAATTGTTTTTCTCAAGTTATATAAATATAACTTGAGAGTGCCTCTTAGGAAAGACTTTATAATCACTAAAATGAATTTACAAAGCCGAAAATGTTCCCTATAGCTATAACAATTTTGAGCTCTATGGAACAAGAGATAAATAACGGAATCCTATCCTAGCCTTCACACAACTTGATACCAAAGTAATCAAGTGCGAAATTACAAGGGAGGAAGGACTAAAAGAACCAAACAAAGAACTCTATCTCTATATGCTTCGAAGGTGTGTTTAATTGGTGAAAATTGGCATGTCTTCAAATGAAACCTTTCAAGCATATTTATAGTCTTCAATTTGCTTGAAGTCTACTCAATAAACAGCCTTGGGGCTGTCTTGCACGTTGAGGGATTGTAGAGAGAGTGGTTGAGGTTGTTCCTTAATTTTAGCTCCCACTTCCTCAATTGTAGAAACCAAGTTGATTTATCTCCAAGTCAAGCTTTCACGCCTTGTACTCCCAAGCTTTATCAACCTTGTACTCTTTTTTTATTCAGCAACAACTCCTTGACCAAGTCTCCACACGTTTTTAATTGTTGTTGCCAAAGTAACTATTTTATGCATAAAATGCATAAATCATTCCTTCCAAATTCCACACGTATCTAGCTCTTTCTTTGATGCTATTGCACTCTGAAATATAAACATAAACCATAGACTATACAGATTATATTAGCACATTAGTCCATTAAATAATAAACAAGAAATATTCAACTATATAAATTCCAGTTCAGGAAATCATCTGCGATATCACCTGGAATTTGGGAAATCATCTACGATATCACCTTCAGTTTACACTAACAGAGAAAAACCAACAAATTGTCTGTCCTCCGAAATACTGAAAGTCATCTAGTATTTATAGGGGTTGAATTACTTGGTCACCAAGATTAGGAGACTCAAGTGGATTAGGATTCCTTCCAAGGAAGGTTCCAGAACTCTAAAATCAGTAGAGACCCGGATTGGATAAGAGTTATCAAGAAAAGAGGTTGAAATCGACAAGGAAAGTGAATCTGCACATTCTGCAGAGGGGATGTCTCGCGCGAGACACGTATGTCCCGCGCGGGACAACTAGTCATTTGACCATTCTGTCATCTTCAGTTATTCCGTTAGTCAGTTAGGTCCAAAACTAACAAGGTTAGTTAGAAACTTAACGAAACATGACGAAACTAATATGCTTTCATCAAAACACAAAAGAGAGACGAAGAGTAGTGTAATCATGTATTTATTGATTCAGAGTGGGGTTTCTACACATTGCCGTCTGCATTTGTTGCTATTCAAAATGATCCTCTCTCTTATGAGCCACGAACATTCAAACAAGCATCTAAATTTCCTCGTTGGCAAACGGCAATGAAAGAGGAACTTACATCCTTGCATCGAAATCAAGCATGGTCTCTTGTACCATTTCAACTTCAGATGAATGTCGTGGGGTGTCGTTGGATCTTTAAGGTCAAATGAAAGGCAGACGGATCAATTGAGCGACATAAAGCACGACTTGTTGCTCAGGAATTTACTCAACAAGCCGGACTTGACTATGACGAGACGTTTAGCCCAGTTGTGAAACCTTCCACCATTTGAACATTTTTATCAGTTGCCCATTCTCGCAGTTGGGAAATTAAGCAACTAGATGTTCGGAATGTATTTCTTAATGGTGTTCTTAATGAAGAGGTTTACATGAAGCAGCCTCCTGGTTTCATTGATCCCTCTCGTCCAGATTCGGTTTGCAGGCTTCATAAGGCCCTATATGGGTTGAAACAATCACCTCGTGCGTGGTTTCAACGACTTCACGAGTTTCTTATTCGTCACAAATTCTTCAACAGTCAGTCTGATTCATCATTGTTCATTCGGCATACCACAGATTCCACTACCATTGTTCTAGTATACGTGGACGACATCATAATTACTGGATCATCCTCTTCCGCTGTTTCCTCTATTATTGATGATATTTGTGCAACATTTGACAGTCGTCGTCTTGGAGATCTAAGCTTCTTCTTGGGTCTTGAAGCTTCCCGGGATAAGGCGAAGAAGTTGAGTTTGTGCCAGAAACGATATGCCCTCGACATTCTGGATCGTTTCAACATGTCTGACTGCAAGCCGGCTTCTACTCCATCCGCCCCTCACTCACGGTTGTCAGCTCACGATGGCGACCCATTGTCTGATCCAACTACATATCGTAGTCTTGTTGGTGGTTTGCAATATCTCACTCTTACACGTCCTGATATAGCATTTTCCGTTAATCAGGTGTGTCAGTTTATGCACCAACCTCGTTCTACCCACCTCTTAGCAGCTAAGCAGATTCTCAAGTTCATTAAAGGGATGCTCTTGTTAGGACTCACCTTTTACCATTCATCAAATTTCACGATCTGCACATACTCTTATGTTGACTGGGTCGATGATCCTGATGATTGGCGCTCTACTATTGGGGCATGTATTTTTGTTGGTCCGAATCTCGTTTCTGGGACTGCGAAGAAACAAACTACAATGTCTCGATCTCGTAGTGAAGCCGAATATCGTGCTATTGCTACAACTACTGCTGCTGAGCTACGATGGTTTTCTTATTTATTTCGGGAACTACACATCCCGTTTAAATCTCTATTTCTGTTCTGTGATAATATTTCAGCTCTACATATGGCTCATAATTAGATTTTTCATGCTCGAACACGTCACATCGAGATTGATTATCATTTCGTTCGAGAGTTGGTCACTCGTAGGTTTCTGCAATTACGGTACGTCGCGTCCGATGACCAACTGGCAGATGTGTTTACCAAAGGGCTGCCTAAACCATAGTTTCTAGCTATATCTGTCAAGCTTTGCCTCCCTTATGGCCGTCTTACTTGAGGGGGGAATTAACCGTTAGAGCATAATGTATTCACATCAGGTTCATGGTACATATGAAAACATAACAGTCACAAAATGGTCAGTCTGTATATGTAGATTAATGTTGTCTGTTGATGATTCAGTTTGTGTATGTAGATTAATGTTGTCTGTTGATGATCCATTACAGTAAACAGTAGTAGAATTCGGTGTATTTGTAGAGTGAAAGTTATATATATAGCCTCCTTTGAGGTGCAGAAAACAGATCAAGGAAAATCTCTCCCAGCCGTGTTCTTCTCTCCTTTCTTCTGTTATTCTTCTCTGCATATTCTAATAACTTTCACCTCATCCAATTTCATCAATTTTTTAGGCCATGTAAGCATTATAATGAGTTAGCATGTCACATCATCATTTTTAACGATTATTTGAACGACATACTAACGAAAGGGCGACATAAAAAAATCGAGATAAAGGGGGATAACGAAAAAAAAAATATAATTTAAACTAAAACGAAAAAATAACTATAGGCCGGGACAAAATATAATTATCTCAAAAATATCCTCACTTCTTTACATTATTTACATTATTACCACTAAACAGGCAATGTGATTTGTTATGATTTGTCCGTCACAACTCAAACGGTCATTGTTACGTAACTTGATCCATAAGTTTCTTTTAGAAAAATCACTTCACCTTGAGTTCTTGATTAAATTGAAATGCTCGAAAAGTTCTTATAAACTAGTTTAATGATACATCATTAAAACCACATGCAGTGTTATACACTAATACTCCCCACCACCGGTAGTCGTTGCCCCCTCATCGTCGGCTGATTGCCGTCGTCCATTATTGATCGCCTCTAAACACTGCTGTTGTTGCCCACTATCACTGTCATTTATACGGTATTATGTCAGTTATACGGACAATTATAAAATAACTAGTAAAAGTCCGTGTCCGAGGACACGTGGTATATATTTTTTTAATTAAAAGTGAGTAAAATGGGAAAGGGACAACTTAGTGAGGATAAAATGGGAAAAAAAAAACTTTTGACACTATTCATACAACTGTTCATCCCACTTCCCTCATTTATAGTATAGATATAATATCAATAATACAACATATAAAATATGAGAAAAAAATTCTCAAATATTATAATACTCCCTCCGTCCCGCTTGAAATTGCACACTTACTATTTGTACGTGGATTAAGAAAAAAAATAATGATATAAATGCTGTGAGTGTAAAAGTAAAATAGGAAAGAGAATGAGTGGAGGGAATAGTAAATTATAATGGTATTGTGAGTATTAAAATAATGTAGGAGAGAGAATGAGTGGAGGGAATAGTAAAGATTCTTTGTCATTTTAGAAAGTGTGCAATTTGTAATGAGATGCCCAGTAAAAAAAGTGTGCAATTTATAGCGAATCGGAGGGAGTATATTTTTTTTTCGAACTTTTCGATCATTCTACCCCTATCGTTGATGGACTCGGCATGTCAAACAAGAACTCATGCTCAAAAGGGTCCAGGCTTCCACGTGTCCAATAAAATTGTAGGTCTCGCAACCGAACCCTTTAAATGTCCCATTCATCCCTAAGCGCCAAAATAAACACTCTTCTCTCTTTCTCTCTCTCTCTACGCTTTCTCACTCTAAAAAACGCTTTTGAATTGCTTCCGATCAAAAACCTCAACTCATCACACCAGGTAAAAAGAACCCTCCAAAACCCCTAGATTATTGCCCTTTTTCATCTCCCTTTATGTACAAATTCAACATGCATGTATGTCAAAACCCATCAAATTCTTCATATAATCAATCTTATAACCTCCCCTTTTGATTTCAGGTGTTAATGGTTGGTTGATTGATCAATTTGTGCACTTGAGCCGTTCGATGTTTTCCAGGTTTGAACATTATTTCACTTAAGATTCTTTAACCTGCCCTAATTTGGTATCTTGATCAGACTAGTCTTAGTGGGTGGAAAAGGATCCTATTTGGTGTCTTGATCTTTTAGCTTGGGAAAGGGTAAAAATGTTGTTCATTTGTTCTTCAGTTTTGAATTAGTTTTGTGTTTAGATATTTTTTATTCTGTTTCCTTGGTGTAAATTCTATCTCTAGTGATTGCATTCACCGTATTTGTATGTATGGGTCGGTTGTTGGAGGCTCATACTTTGAACATTGGTTTCCAAATTCTATTTCTCTCTTGAATCATTGGTTAGTCTAAGTATGCTACTGCCTTCAGGGTTTTGTAAAATTTTACCGTTCTATAATCCAATTAAATTTCTTGTGTTTGACGATTTGAATTTGGGGAGGGGATATTTCATTGATGGGAGATTTAGGGATTATATATATTGATGGACAATTGATCGGTGTGGTAGAAACTAGACTCATCTGAAGAAGTTGTAGATGATCCTGGCAACCTTGTTAATATGATTTTTATTTGTCTCCAACCTTGTTAATATGATTTTTATTTGTCTCCATATTTTTGATGAAGTACATTATCAGAATCGGTTTACAGATGTTTAGCACCGTGTTTTTATTGTGGAGTTCCCTTTTATTGATTATTGTATTTTGTAATCTACGGTATTCAGAATTAACTGATCAATGGGGAATACTAGACCACATGACAAGGACGATCCAGCTGTCTTTACTTCTCCTCTAGAGCATAAAGATGGATTCGATAATGGAGGTGGTACTTTTATGTCATTGCCAAATGCCTTGCTTCCTGTTATTCCTCATGTAGAGAGCACACAGCAAGAGATTCCCCAGGCTGATTTCATGATGCGGAATAGCTTGACAAATCCCAGAATGGCCGCAATTTCCACAAATATTAGTAGTAACCATCTGAGAACATGTAGTGTTTCTGATGTTCCGGTTCCTGAAGTCAACGTGAGAGGCCACTATTCCAATCAAGATTTAATGTTTATGGCTCATAATGCAAGGAATAGAGCAGGTTTTAGTAGCACCCAGAGCCAGCCAAGCAATAGGAATTTTATGCTCAGTGGCAATGCAGCTGGAGGTTATCAAATGGTGAGGCAAGCTGGAGAGGCAAGAATTAGCAATGTTAACCGCCCACAGACAAATGGATGCAGAGGCAATCTGACCATATCGAAACCCAAATATAGTACTCAAGATATCGCTAACAAACTGGAAGAAGCTGCTCCATCTTCACATGTTCAACAAACTGCTAGAACCTTCTCTAATCTAGGGCATAACATGGATGCTGGCATTCCAAGCTTCCAAACCAATGCCGGGGGGTTCCTAAATCCAGGGCGCAATGCAAATGGCCAAACCTTGTCAAGAAATGACATTGAAGTTATAGGTAGTGCAAATGTTGGTGCGGGTTCAAACCCATTTCAAGTTCCGCAGAGACCACAATATTCTATGCAGCAATATATGCCTACGCCTGGCGGTAGGAATTTAAGCTCAGTAAGTAATAGGAACGTCGGTTATTCAAATTTAGATGATAGGACCTTGCAAAATAATCAGCCAGGACCATCAGGGTCACTTGGCGGCAATTTAGCTAGGTTCCACAATTATAGACAAGCTGATTTGCCTGGACCAGCGTCCGAAACTGCTAATCCTACATTGATCCCCTCTTGGAGACCTTTAGACATGCACAGTCTTTATGATTTAAGTTCTCAGAGACCAGCAGAGTCCGCTATGAATTCTTCTTCGTTGACACTCAGTGGCAGTTCTACCAGGTCAAATCGTGCAGGTGAGCCACTGCTGTTTTTTCTCAGCCTTTAATTATGTTGTTAACTTTATTGTGTTTTCCGCTCTTGATTTTCTTGGTCCTGGAACCGGATCATATAAGGTTGGGTTGTACCACCTCCACTTGCTGCTATTTAAGAACACAACACCCTAAATTATCAATATCACCGCACTGTTTTTACGGCATCTCCTATTTCTTTTATGTTAGTGTAGAAAATTTAAGCTTTAATGCCTCCACTATTGGATTTGGGTATTACCATTATTTGAATAAAGTTGGACCATGTGATCATTGTTGTGCTCCTACTGCCCAAGTGGAAAACTGTCCTTGTAAAGGGAAGTGATAGTACGATTGACAAACGGTTAGATTTTCAAAACATACATTTTGTTACTTCCGGTTCAATTGCAATATGGTTTGCCACTTGATTTGTACTTAAATATGTAGAATGCAGGAAATGCCTTAAGCTCGTTACAACTTACTAGTTAGACTACGTAGTCCATTTTGAATTGGTATACTGAAACATCTTGGATATCGTGGTATCTGTTGGGATTGGAGTCCTAAACTATGAGGAAAAAGGAGTCTAAGTCGGAAGAGTTACTGAAATCAAGAAGGAAAATCGGGGAGGACTTTCTGGGGTGTTGGGCGACCGCCCAGGGGGTGTTGGGCTTGGGCGACCGCCCAGGAGAACAGAAGGTTGGGCTCGTGGAATTTTGGCTTGGGCGACCGCCCATGGTGCCTTGGGCGACCGCCCACGTGTCGGGTGGAAAATTCTGCAGCAGATTTTGTTTCCTATTTTGATTAGAACTCTTCTTAATATTGATTTAGGGTTTCCTTGTATTACTATATAAGCATAGTGACGGCCTAGAACAGATTTGTAAGTTGTGTAGCAACATATTAGAATACATATCGTTCAATGCCCGGACGTAGTTCACGAGTTGGTGAATGAACCGGGTAAACAACTCTTGTGTTCTTATGTGTGATTGTTTCTTTCTTGTACGTGTGGGTGTGTTGATTTCCTTATCTTGATTGCAACGGAGTATCACCAATTTCACAACAACTGGTATCAGATCATTGGTTCGGAGGATTCAAAGTTTCATTAGTTGATTCTTTGAATCGCGTTCTTGGGGAATTTTTGGTGAAGCAGTCAAGATGAAGAACTCAATCGAGAAATTCAACGGTGTGAATTTCACGTTTTGGAAGACAAGGATTGAAGACTACCTTTATCAGTAAGGATCTTCATGGACCAAGGCGAAGCCCGAAGACATGTCACCAGGGATTGGGAGACGTTGGATCGGAAGGCGTTGGGAGCAGTAGGGTGCCTAACCGACGACGTTGCACGGAACGCTATGGAGGCCAAGACAACGTGGAGTTGCTGGCTTAAACGCCGTCCGACATGTATGAGAAGCCGTCGAATATCAATAAGGTGCATTTGATAAAGAGATTTGCGAATGCGAAGATGTCGAAGGGCGAGACGCCGCAAGTCATATCGGCAATTTCAAAGGTATGGTGGACCAATCGAAAAGTGTTGATATTACTTTCTCCGATGAAGTGCTAGCTTGTTTCTACTAAAATCATTGCACGATAGTTGGGAGGTTACCGTCACAACGATTAGACGTCGAAACAAAGATTGGTGTATACGGAGGTTAGAGATCTCATCCTTCAAGAGAGTTGCGAAGGAAAGAGAAAAGGGAGAATCTTCCGTAGATGGGCACTTAGGGTGGAGAGAAATAGGGAAGACCTAAAAAGGGAAAAAGGTCAAGTCTACAATTGTGGTGAATTGGGGTATATCGCATATTTGTCCGGGAAAAGATGGTGGTGCTAACGTGGTGGATGATGGTGGTGATGTATTAATCCTGGGAGGAGCGGTCGGGTGAAGATTGGGTGTTGGATTCGGGAGCTTCGTGCTAGTGGGGATGCAAAATCAATGAAGCGTACAAAACTGAGATTTTGGGGTTCTCTATCTTGGTGATGGTCAACCATTGAAGATCAAAGGTAAGGGGATGTAATGATGAAGACACCTAATGTGGCTTTTTACAATTACACGACGTGATGCATGTTCCGGATTTGAGGAGAAGGGTGATTTACGTGGACAACTCGACTTGACGGTGAAGGGTACGGTGTTTCTTTCATTGGTGGGTCTTGGGAAGTCACAAAAGGGGCTAAGGTGTTGGCTCATGGGGATAAGGGGAAGATGTTGTACTCTACCTACAATGTCGACATTCGTTTCGGTGGGAGCAAGAGGCTAAAGAACCGGCCTGTTGGTGTGAAAAGGGGAGACATCAAGAAACGGTATGTGGGGGGGGACACAAAGTTGATCAACGTGGTGTGGATGTCCAAGGGCCCTAGCAGAGAGCGGAATCAGACCGAAAACAGACGATGCAAGAAACAAGGTGTGTCCAAGTTTCAAGGGGAAGCATTGCGAGGAAGGTGGGTCTGGAGGGAGAAGGCGAAGTTAGACTTGCGGGGAGAAATCAAGGTAGAAGCTGATTTGGGGAGGCAAGAACGATCTAACACGGAGAGGTTGAAACGTCGCTTGGTTTCAATTCGCCTTAGTACTTGAAGAGAGGTGCGGTAGTGTCAAGCCAATATGGATGAGGGGAAATGTGTTCGAAGGTCATTACTCCGTGGTGGGAGTTGATGGGTGTTCTATGCTTGTTAGTTTAGTCTCCGGTGGGAGATTGTTGGGATTGGAGTCCTAAACTATGAGGAAAAAGGAGTCTAAGTCGGAGGAGTTACTGAAATCAAGAAGGAAAATCGGGGAGGACTTTCTGGGGTGTTGGGCGACCGCCCAGGGGGTGTTAGGCGACCGCCCAGGAGAACAGAAGGTTGGGCTCGTGGAATTTTGGCTTGGGCGACCGCCCATGGTGCCTTGGGCGACCGCCCACGCGTCGGGTGGAAAATTCTCCAGCAGATTTTGTTTCCTATTTTGATTAGAACTCTTCTTAATATTGATTTAGGGTTTCCTTGTATTACTATATAAGCATAGTGACGGCCTAGAACAGATTTGTGAGTTGTGTAGCAACATATTAGAATACATATTGGCTTGGCAATTGCCCCTGGACGTAGTTCACGAGTTGGTGAATGAACCGGGTAAACAACTCTTGTGTTCTTGTGTGTGATTGTTTCTTTCTTGTACGTGTGGGTGTGTTGATTTCCTTATCTTGATTTCAACGGAGTATCACCAATTTCACAACAGTATCATAATTAGAGGGCTGCTGTGAACACATTGAGGCATCATTCTTTTTCCATCGAAACATCTTGCGAACTTGATAGCCTCCCTCTAAACTCTAAAGGTAAAATAAAGAAGAATTAATTGATGTAGGTTAGTAAACAGTTGACATTTGTTAAGATGTCATTTGAGAATGTTGCCCTCTACTCTGCGTGAACTAGTAGCCATCCTTTTCCTGTATTTATCAAATCCACGCAAAAAGAGAGCAAGTGAAAGCCTGTCCGTTAGAGGTTATATAGGTGATGACTATCATCAGACTAAAAAATATCCACTAATTTAATTCTGTGGCAATTGTGATAAAGAGGTCATATGCTGGATCAGTTAGTTCATCTAAAGCACAACTATCTTAGAAATATTAAATCCATCTTGGCAACAACTTTGGACAATCTATACCACTTTGATGCAGAAGAATCTATAGATTCGATGATCAAGAATGAAAAGCTAATAAACAATTGAGAAGTGCAATTATCTATACCAGGAACCCGACGTTAAGGGTTTTGAAAAATTGTTTAAGCTAAATATTCGAGAAGTGCTATCTTCTCTGCAACCGACATCCTTTTCATGATCTTTGCAGGATCATCAATCACAGGTTTAGAATATGGTGGAAGTCAAGTTGCTCAAAATAATGGAATCCCTCAGATTGTACGTGCTCAATCATCTGGTAGGGGATTACTACCATATTGCAATTTTGTTTACTCATACCTCATCTATTTGGTTAGGGAGAGTATTACTCCCTCTGACCCTAAATGAATGTCTAGTTTTCATACAAGTATTTGATAAGTTGTCATCTATATTCATGGATCAGCATTAGGCTTAATCAACTCAACCATATTCCTGTTTTCTCAGCAGCTGGGGGCTCTCTGTTTTCTCAGAGGACAGGGGTTCCAAAAAGACTAGGTGTTGAAGTTAATGCAAATGGGATTTCTCAAGTGGCCGAGAGAGATCCTCTTTCTAGTGGAGGGATTGGTCTACAGATAACTGGTTAGAGAAATTTCTCTATAGTATTGTGATTTCTCAAGCTTTTAGATATATGAGTTTATAACTTACCGGTGATCTATGTTCAGGCAAGCAATACCAGCCTTCAAACACAAGATCAAATCTGTTGCCAAACAATCTTCGTGCGAATCCTCCTATTGGTATGTCTTACTCAGCAGATACTGTTACAATATGATTAATGACTTCTTAAGCGATTGTAAGTATTGTCCAACAGGTTTATCTAAAGGCGCTACGCGTAATCAGTATCCAACTGACCTTCGTGGACCATCTTTTGTTGCCGGTAATTATAATTCAGGAACTAAATAATACTCCCTCCATCCCATTAAGGTTAGTGAGGGAGTACTTGTATGAGTTTCAATATGTTTATTATTGCAATATGCTGCATATTTTATGGTTGTCTACATGTAAACTAGGTCGACCTCAAGATGTGCCTGTACAGTCAAATAAGGGTCCTCCAGGATTTGCTTCTACGAATGGTAGCAAATAATATAGCTTTTGAGTTCGTTCGTGCAATTTCTTTCCTCTCTCTCATGAACAACTTCTAACTAGGATAATAAATTGTAGAAACAACAGGTCAAGTAAGTCCTGTTGCAACCGCTCATAGAAGGCCAACTCTTAAGAGAAGTGCGATGTGGTCCCCACCAGCTCCTCGGTGGGTCCAGCGCCAGAAGATTGGAGAATCCACAGTTGTTCATCCATCTAAACCAAATCCAACGGTAGCAGTCCCTCCTATCAATACAACTGTTCCTACTGTTTCTAGCATAAAGTGGGAAGGTATTGTCTGAAGCTCCTTCTATATACTGACGACTTCTGATTATTATTATTGTGTAACCAATTCGATTAATACTGAAATGCAGGTGGTGATGGGCCGCCAAAACGGACAGGGGAGAAATGCTATATATGCAAGAGGGATCTTTCGTTCACGAGAGAAGGGGCAATATACCAGCCGGGAATTCGAGCAGCAGTGGCGGTTCTACCATGTGGGCATACATTTCATGATGAATGCCTGCAGGAAATCACTCCTGAAGATCAATCCAAAGAACCTCCTTGTATTCCATGTGCAGTTAATGAGAATTAGGATATACTCCATGGGAAGAGAAGTTGTTAAAAGTGTTGTAGTGCATAATAATATAGGTATATTTTTAGTGGGGAAAAGTAAAAAACAAGGGTATAGTTTTTGCAGCAGAAGTGCATATGGAGAAGCTGACTGACATATGTAGTGGCAGGAGTGTAAATGGTTAACTGACCAATTTTGTTAAATCCAACAATAGCAGATTTCTTTCATAAAATATTCCCTTTTAAAAAAATATATCTCAAAATAACAACTCTTCCAAACTATTGACCAAAATAATCCATTTTTTGAAACTCTACACGGTGTAGCGAATTTATATTTTTTTTTCGTTTAAACTCGCCATACCATTTAGCGAATTTAAATTTTGATATTAAAAATAAAAAAAAAACCCAAATTTGAACTCGTAAATTGAATTAGCGAATTTTAACTTTCTTTTCTTCTATCACGGGACCACAATAATATTACTAATTCATTCTCCGTCTTGCTTTAAATTACAAAATAAAAATATAAAAATTATGTTTTAATAAAGAAAATTAAAAGGAAATATTATTTTTTTCCGTCTCAAATAAATAATTAAAAAAATATACTACTGTAAAAAAATTATTTCCTTCATATCAAAAATGAATAAGTATTACTTTTGACTCAAAATGAATAACCAAAAAATACAACTACATTTTTTGTCCAAAAAATTGAACATTACTTCCTTCATCTCAAAAAATAATTCTTTTTTAAAATGTTCATTGAGACGAAGAAAGCAATGTTCATTTTTTATATATATAAAGTAGTATTAATTTTGGGACGAATGTAATATTCATTTTTGGAATGAAGAATTTTTTTTTTAAAGAAGTAGAATTTCTTTCTATGTAAAAAAAAAAAAAACCATTTCTTCATTCGTCTCAATGAATCATTTCTTCATTCGTCTCAATGAACATTTTAAAAAATAATACTACTTTATTCGTCTAAAAAATTAATGTTCATTTTTGAGACGAGGACACTAACATTATAATTGTTGAGAAAATTGTCTATATAACAATAAATAAGGCTTTCTTGAATTTAACGAAATGACAAATAATATAATGAACCATAACATAATTAACGGGGCAGGAAATAAAGATAAACTAGAATGCGAAAATTAAAGCAAACCGAGTAATTAAAAAAGTCGAGTCTTGTGTTGGACACAATTTCCGCAAGAAGATATTGCCCAACACTGGTGCTAACGGTCTGCGGCAATCTTCTCTCAAGGTAAAACGACTTTACAATCATTAATAGAAGCACTCCAAATTAATGACTTCGACGAACAAAATTCGTGTTTGACACTTCCAGACTTTGAAGAAGACTTATGCAACAAGATGCTCTATTTTCTAACAGATGATGTTAAGAATTTTGTTGAATTCTGTGACTGAATTCCATAATTCAGTTAAATATCTATCTGAGTTAGTTAACTCCGTTAGATAAGTGATTCTCTACTTCTAGTGAGAAGAGAGAGTGAATATGTGAAGTGAAGGAATGATTGAGTGATTTTATTTGTCAAACCAAGGGGTCTATTTATAGTGTATGAAGAGTTGTTGTACCCATTGGGAATAAACACAATTGGTGTCTGGTGAAATCTGGACCGTTGGATCAGATCTAGATGGAGGGAGGAGATCTGCTGGGTCGGCCCAACAGCCTTGATCCGCCTATTTGAAAAGGCATGGGTCACACCCACCTTTTCAAGAACCATCACAACCCAATCCGGATCCGCCTTGCTGAACCCGGCCCAATCCAAATCGGATCTGCTGGGTTTGCCGAACCCAACTGGGCCTCGGCCCAATCGACAGATTTCCCAAGCGCTTGCCTGAACCAATTCTGGGCCACGGCCCAACTGCCAACCTTAACCCATTTGACTTGGAATGGACCGAACCACCACGAGCCCACTCGCCCTAAGCCTGAACCGAACCTGAGCCATGGACCGCCATCGAACCATGAACCGAGCCAACTTTTGTCAAAAGTTTAAGGCTCCTAGCGATGATGCGAAGTGCAAAGTGTGCGCCTCAAAGCGCCCATTGCGACCTTCTCGGGTGTGGTCCAAATTGAGCTAGTACAAAATCTAGCACAATTGGGCTACTCCTTGCATGGTTGGCCGAATGGTCCACCTAGGTTGGCCCAAGGAGATCAACTTGTTGACTACTCCTTTGGATGGATCCACTTATAAACTCTCATTACTTTACATCTTTAAGCAATGTGGGATAACTATTCTATATCCCATAAACTCTTCATATACCAATTTCTTTTTGCATACTTTGAACATTAATTTCTCATTCATCACTAATTGATTTTGAGAAAGTAAATATATCAAATTAATCTACTCCAAATGTAGATTATTAATATGCAATCAATTTTCATTTTCCTAAAATGAAACCCAATAAAATTCTTGATCAAAAGTCGGTCAAACCTCATTTTTACAAAACCAAAATTCCAACAATAATAAGCATTAACTTTTAGAAAAGAATACTACTCCGTTTAAAAAAATATTACTTCTTCCTTCATCCCAATGAATATTTTAGAAAATAATACTATTTCATTTGTCTCAAAAATGTCATCTTAATTTCATATTTTGGGACGAATACACTAACATTAGAAACATTAATTTTAGAGGCGAATGGATGAAGTATTATTGTTTTATAAAATATTCATTGGCATAAAGGAAGTAATATTCATTTTTTTTGGATCAAAATGTAGTAGTATTTTTTGGTTATTTATTTTGAGTCAAAAGTAATATTTATTTTTGATACGAAGGAAATAATTTTTTTATAGTAGTACATTTTTTAAGTATTTATTTGAGACGGAAAAAATAATATTTCCTTTTAGTTTTTTTCATTATAACATAATTTTATATTTTTATTTTGTAATTTAAAGCGAGACGGAGAATGAATTAGTAATATTATTGTGGTCACGTGACAGAAGAAAACAAAGTTAGAAATCGTTAATTCAATTAGCGAGTTCAAATTTAGTTTTTTTTTTATTTATTTATTCTCGCTAAATGGTGTAGCGAGTTTAAACAAAAAAAAATTTAAACTCGCTACACCGTATATTGAGTTTCAAAAAATGGGTCATTTTGATCAATAGTTTGGAATGGTTGTTATTTTGGAATATTTTTTTTAATGGAATATTTTGAGAAAAAAATCAACAATAGCAATATACAGTAAAATTCTTTAAATTTAAATTAATACTCGATAAATCAATAAACTCTCTAAAATAATAAATTAGTTCGATCCCAACTTTAAATATTTTAAAATTTTACAAAAATCGATAAAATAATAAGATAATGATTTTTCGTGAGATTCCTTTATATTTAGGTCCCACGAAATCATAAATTAATAATTTTTAGAAATTGAAAAAATATTTATTACAATTTAGTGAAAATATGACTTTATATTTGTTTATTTTTTAATTTGTAGATTTTTACTGTGGCTATTCTTCTTGTATACAATGAATTCAAAGTTATCATCCTGTCCCAATGTCTTTCAATTATTATGTACATTGAATGAATTTAGTTTATATGAAAATCTGAAATTCTTCAAATCTTCTAAAAACTTCTTAAATTAATAATTATTAATTTATCAATAAATTAATAACTACATAAATTAATAAATTTCATCAATCCTGACATTATTAATTTATAGAGTTTTTATTGCAGTTATTTGTATTGCAGTCCTCTAAATAGAAAATTGCTATTACATTTATTCCAAAGCCAAAAACTTATAAAAAACGCGTTTTTTGTTAACTTAACAAAAAACGTGTTTTACCGTCTTCCTAATAAAAACACACAGTTACGTAACCTCTCTCTCTCTCCTCTCTCTCTCTATACGCAAAGGGGAAGATCGCGTCTTCTTCGTCTCCGGCAACCCCAATTGCAATCGCCCTCACCGTCTTCTCCTTCTCCGGCAACACCAATCCCCTCTCCGATCCCAGAAACCAACCGGCGGCAGACAACACATAACCGACGATGACTTGGAGAAGATGAACTATTTGAGAGCCGTAATCAAAGAAACCTTCCGTTTACACACTCCATTACCATTACAAAGGATTTGATTTTGAATTGATACCGTTCGGATCGGGACGGAGGGGGTGTCCTGGAATTGCGTTTGCAGCGGTGACGATTGGGTCGGCGCTTGCGAATTTATTGCAGAAGTTTGATTGGGGATTTCCGAATGGGGAAAATGGTGAGGATTTGGATATGACTGAAGCACCTGTTGTTTTATAACGATTAATCAAGTGCCAGTTGGTGATTAATCAAGTGTCCGTTAGTGTATAATAGAATGCCCGTTAGTGTATAATCAAGTGCCCGTTGGTGTATAATTGAGTGCCCGTTAGTGTATAATCAAGTGCCCGTTAGTGTATAATCAAGTGCCCGTTGGTGTATAATTGAGTGCCCGTTAGTGTATAATAGAGTGTCGGTAAGTGTGTAACGAGTGTCAATGTATTTTTGAATGCCGATTCATGTAATTTTGAATGCCAGTCCATATTTTTTGAATGCCAGTTCATGTTTTTAATATCGGCAAAAATAATTATCGGTGTTTTTGAGTGCCGGTATATGCATTTTTGAGTGCCGGTAAATGTGTTTTCAAATGCCAGTCCATGTATTTTTGAATGCCGGTGTAAAAAAGTGCTAGTGCATGTATATTAAGTGACTTTATAAACTAACACTGGCACTTGGTTACACTAACACTGGCACTTTGTTACACTAACACTGGCACTTTGTTAAACTAACACCGGCACTTGTTTTACACTAACACCAAAGACTTTGATACACTAACACCGGCACTTTATTACACTAACACCGGCACCGGCACTTTGTTACACATGCACCGCTTCGTTGAATTGACCCAAACTTCGAAATTAAACCCTTTTTCCACACCATCAAGGACATTACTGTTTATCCAACGAAAAACGAAGAGCTATGGAATCAAATCACACGCTTATCTCCAATTAATTATGTACCAATCAATAAAGTACCAATCAATTATATAACGAAGCAGAGTTGACAATGGACATTAATGGCGGAACTAGGACACGAATTGTAGGTTACTAAATACTCAAACTGAGTGAACGCCGGAGAACGATCGGAGCTTGGAATGGCCAGAGAAGATGATCGGAGCTTGGGATGGCACGAATTTGTGTAATTACAAAAATGCCACCGTTTGTTTTGAAAACACGTTTTTTCTTATCTTAAAAAAAAAACTAGTTTTTTATAAGACCAACTCTATTCCAAAATGAATAAAATGATTTTTCATATATCTGGTCTTGATTAAAAACAAAAAAAAATAAGAAAATTCAATTATGTATTTATCCTTGCCTGTCCCAAGTCAGGATAAAGGGTAAAGGGTAAGGGTTGTGGTAGGCTTGTGCCAGCCAGCGTAAAAATTTTGTCACATTATCATGACATGAATCGAAATATGAATATCGTTGGGGCGTTTCCTCAGCATTCCAACATCCTTTTCACACGATGACATATGATGATTCATGTTAGCCGACCGCAAATTATTTTGGGACCAAAGCTTTGTTGTTGTTATTGTATTACTCCCGGTCCCTGCCCCAATGAATAACAAAAAAAAAAAAAAATTGCTCCCAAACTAAATAACTAAAAAAAAATTAAATTTGGTCAGAGATCATTCACTTTAGACGGGGTAGTATATGGGATAAAATGTACTCCCTCAATCCTTAAATAAATGTGTCTAAATTTCATTTTAAGATCGATATACTTTAAAAATGTGTGTTTTTTTTATATATATTTTAATGATAAAAATGCATAAATATTTTTAATATCCACTTTCTAAACTTTTGTTTTACAATAATAAAATGAATAGCGAAAAAAAATTGGTAAAAAAACAATCTGAAACAAATTTTTTACAAAAAAGATATTCGTTTTTTTAACAAAATTTCTTGATTTTGAAGATTCGTTTAGGACCGAGAGATTAACTCATATTGTTAGAAAATATAATTCATATTATTATATTATATTATACTACATCTATTTAGAAAAAAATGTTAATCTCATTTTATTTTAAAGGGTAAAATAAGTGAATTTTGATCAAATTATAATATCAATCAAATCATTGAAATGAAATTATAAAACTTATTATTGATAAATTTTTAAGTGATTTTATCAACGTTAATTTTTAGAATTTTATTGAGATTATTATATAGAAGTTAATATTTGATGAAGTGTATTTGTGCTATCAAAAATCAAATAAAATACTCCCTCCGTCCCAGATCAAGGGTCCTCGGGGGAATTTCACGCTTCTTTAAGAATTTTTTTTTAAAATAAATAAAAGTTAAATGTGGGGTAGGAAATAGTAGTTAATGATTTGTTTTTTTATAAATATGTTAACTTTATAAGGGTATAATGAAAGGTTTTTTTGTAAATATGGGATAGAAAATAGTAGTTAATGATTGGTTTTTTTGAAAGTGGGTAGAAGATTAGAAGAGAGAGAATTCTTAAGAAGCATGAAATTCCCCCAAGAACCCTTGATCTGAAACGGAAAAAAAAAAAGTAGGACTTTTAATCTGAGATGGAGAAAGTATTACTTATGTTTTTTTTTTCCCCAAGGGAGTACAATTGAAAGGGTCGGTCATATGAAATTTGTGTCCTAAGCTAAAATTTTTGCTGGGCCTGTGAAGTAAACCCTCCGTCCCTAATCCCTAAAAGTTTATCCCATTTAACTTTTTAGTTGAACTTTGATCACAAATACTCCCTCCGTCCCACTTCACTTGGCACCAAGTGAAGTGGCACGGTAACTAAGGAAAAATAAGAGTGAAAAAAAGTGTAAGAAAATGTTGTGAGTATGAAGAATTAAATAGGAGAGAGAATGAGTGGGAGGAATAGTTAGGAAAGAGAATGTTGTGAGTGTAAAAGTGAAGTAGGAGAGAGAATGAGTGGAGGGAATAGTGAATATTCTTTTCCATTTTGGGCAGTGCCAAGTGAAGTGGGACGTCCCAAAATGGAAATTAGTGCCAAGTGAAGTGGGACGGAGGGAGTATATGACAATTTAATTATGTTCATGAAATTCTAAAAATTCCTATTGATTCACCATTAATAATATTATCAACAACAACTTTTAGAATTTCATGAACATGATTAATCTCTCATAAATTTGTGGTCAAAGTTCAACAAAAAAATCAAATGAGACAAACTTTTAAGAACGGAGGGAGTAATTGATATTAAACAAAAAGCTAAGGAAAAAATCAATAGTGAATTAATATAGTATAGATATTCATAAAATAAACTATTTAATTACGCTCATTCTAACATATATTTAGAAACAAAATCATGAATTAAAGTTGAATAATCAATTTTATCAATTATTTTCTTCTAAATCGATATCATAGCTAGCTCATCTTGAGACATCGTGCTGCAGAGATAATTATTTGTCAGTTTCAACTTCGAAAAACTTCTTTTACTAGACGCAACAGTAAACAGAATAGTAAACTAATTTAACAGAAGAAAATTGTCTTGTGTCTTGTTGTAGATTAATGTTAGAGAAGAAAATTTGGGCCTATTTGGTACTAATGATTGTGTCTACCACTAATGAATTGAGTAAGAATTTGGGGCCCCAAAAATCACTAATTTATTGGAGGCCGTAGGCTGTGAGGACTCCGACCCGGAACCTACATGTGTCCCGAGCTGGAGCGTCCTCAAACTAACCCAAAGTTTCTTAACTTTTAAAACTTTGATTTAACTTTCAAATATAAACATAATTGTCATAACCATTTCAAAATAACTCTATACTTTTCCACAATGGAGAAAGAGTTGACCAACTTTGAAAGTAAGAAACTGTTTTAGTTACAAAAAGACATCGGTTATAACATAAAATTAAGGTTTATAAATACAACTCCATAAATGAATTATACCCAAAATATACTTTCTATGCCAACCTATTCATACCCCGACAATTCCCAAAATCACTTCCAAACTCCTCACCGTCCTTACTTGGCCGGTCCGCCTGTCTCGAAATCTAAAAACATTAAAGGGAGAGGGGTGAGAATAAATCTCAGCAAGCTATTATGAATGCAACAATATGTCAAGTAAAATGCAACACATAACAAGTTGCATATAACACATTGAAAAAGCTGTAAACACCTTACATTACCTTGGTTTACCTTTTCACGTCTGAACAATAGTCGTACAACATTGGGTATAATAATACTCCAATCTTAAGTGAGCTGCTTAAGCAATACTCACATCTTATAAGACCCGTTTTTCAGGGAACCAAATAAGATAGTAGCAACTTTGTAAGGCTTTTGGCTCAATACAGATGATATACCCCAACCTGTGGCCACAGAAGGGGACGATCACAGATATAACATAATCCGATCACATTAGGTCACACTTCCATAATTGATCGTATTATGTTATACCCCCAACATCAGCTGATTAACACATTATCAAGCACATAATAGTTACTTGAAATATAATCCACAAAGGGGATAAGCAACATAGCAACATGGTAAAATATACTCATGTTAGACCAATATCATAGTGCAACATTTATGTAATACACTAAGCATAATATCAACCATGAATATGTACTCAAGTGAAGTAACAAAGTATCAGCAATTAACTACACTTAGACAATATTCAATAATAAATGATCTTTATAAGGATCCAAGTTAACTTTACCAAGTGAAAGTCATTACACAACCTCAGATAACATTAATAAAAGTTCACGATCTACTTCCCAAGTTCGAACCATATTGGTGAAGTACGAATCAAGCTTAATAACCATTTTCCGGACAATGATCCACATTACAAGTCCCTATAGAGATTCAAGCTAAATTTATCAAGTTGAAGTCACAATGCTTAAGTGGCCCAAGTTCTACTTTAATCTAAATTGAGGAGGGTTGATTCATATCTGAATTTGATTAGGTTCCATTAATTTATAGTGGTTAGGAGTCATGCCACTAGGTTGTTGGTGAAAATCAGCAAGAAAGTATCTAAGGAGGATCTGGCACCATGGGCGACCGCCCATACCACTTGGGCGACCGCCCAAGTGATTTTCAAAGGAACTCAAACTACTGCCCTCTTGGGCGACCGCTCACCACCTCTTGGGTGACCGCCCAAGAGGAATTCCAAGGCAAGCAATTACTGTCAATATGGGCGGCCGCTCAAGCCCCCATGGGCGACCGCCCAAGAGCCTTTCCAGAAATTTTCAGATTTTTCAAAACCCCTTTTTCTTATTTTCTTTTCCTTTTAACAAACCTTATATCCATAAATACCAAAGAATTTCTATCTTTACTACCCTCACCCTAGATCATTTAACCCAAAGTAACCTAACATAAACTTAGATTATTCATCAATTGACTTTCCACCCATTTCACTACCACATTCAAGTTTAACCCCTTTTTCCAAATCAACCCATGTTCTTACACTCTTGATCAACAATAACATCCTTCCAAAACATAAATCAATTCCTCAACTACCAAAAAGATTTTCAAAGTATTAAACAACCATCATATTAACAAAAACAACATTAAGAGTTCATGAGCATTTAATGAAGGGAAGGGTCATAATAACTCACCTTAGGTTTTTAGGATGAAATGATGATCTTCTTAGCTTGATTGATTCCTCTAGTTGTCCCAAGCTCAAAAGTACTCTTGAATTAGGAAATGGAGGAGGATTGTACTTGGTAGAATTTTTGGAAAACAAGGCTTTCAAGTAAAGCTTCCATGGATGATTCCTTTGGAGAAGGAAGAAGAAGAAAATGAAGGAGAATAATGAGGAGGATGGGTATGGGAGGAGTATGGAGAAAGATAAAGGAGTATGGGAAGAGTGGGGGGTTTTGACTAAAGGGAGGCAAGGTGAGGGAATTAAGGGGAGGTGATGGCCCCCCATCCCCAAATAAATCAAGACTTTCACCTCCACACTCAAACCCATTTAAAATTAAAGAGAAGAAATTTAATCCTTTACTTCCTTTCTACTACTCACATTTTATTTGTTTTATCCATTTTCTATTATTATACTTCTCCCAAAATGCTTTATTTTAATTCCTTGAAATTCTAAGGATTCTAAATTATTTCCCAACCGTCTCATCTTAATATTAAGAAATTAAGGACATAAAATGAACACATAATATTAACAATAATATTAAGATCAAATAATATGATACTAGAATTGTGTCTAGGATTGGGGTCGTTACATTCACTCCCCCTTAAAGAAAATTCGTCCCAAATTTTTTTTTTTAAAAAGAATTACCTAATTGTTCAACCAGCCTCGGTTACTTATGTATACCTCAGACTCCAATTCCCAAATAGTCTCTTCAATGTTGTGATTCTTTCCCACGATTTCTCATTCCATTAATAATACGATATTACAACTTAATGTTCCAAGAATACCACACAGATATCACTAACCCGAATTTTCACGACCTCAATAAAAATACAAATAAATAAAAGTATTACAACTTATGTCTCCAAATACATTACGATGTTACCTTTAAAACTCCAAATACTCTATAAGCTGCTCCAAGCCAGTCTCTAAGTCAAATCACCAACCCTTTCTAAAACTTCAAATGGATTAACAAACTTTGGCGCCAATTTACCTTAGGCCTTGCTTCACTAACCTCACCCCAACAAATTAGAGATCGATATTTTCTTCCCGAACCACACCTCATAAGGTTTTATCTCAATGCTAGAATGATAACTGATATTATACATACCCAACCACTGGTAACCATACTTCCTATCGGCTACTAACATTCATTGTACATGCCCGTATCATATCCTCAACAATAAGTAACAATTCCTCAAATTTTTCACAAGGTTAAACTTAATAGCATTCATACATTCCAAAAAGACCTTCCCCAATTGATGTCTATCCAATCCATTTAATACTATGGGATTTATACCATCAAACTATCCCCTAACATATATGAGGACTTGATCAAAGAATCTCATCACTATATTCCTATATAATGAGTAGGAACTACAACTCAACTTTCTATAAACAAAACAACATACCCTTTTTACTTCCAAGGTAACTCAATCACAAAATCCATCGTGATAATACTCTCAAGTTCAATCTAGAACTCTAAATGTTCTAACAAATCTTTCAACGTCAAAATTCTATTTCCACATTTGTGCTCAAACCACCTTATGTCTCGACTCACTTGAAACGAGTTAGTTCAATTATCTTATCCGCAATTCTCATAATACAACATTAAACAATTGCCCATGAAATAATAAATATGGACATGCTAATAAGACCCTGATTCCACGAACGGAATACTGATAAACTATATATCACGATTCAATGTTCCAATTATGTTCAGGTCCAGTGACAGATCAATATTCAAATTAAATGGTTGGCCGCCCACAACGGAGTCGATCCAACTCCAATACAAAAACCAAGTCTACTGCGACCGTCACATTAATAACCCCACAATTTATCAAATCATTTCTCGGATCAAAACTTTAATACAATTAATCATTATAGGGGAACTAGGTTGCCTTTCTACTTGTTTCTGTACAAATTATATCTTTAGAACATCAAGTCTTTCTAAAAATTACAACATCTTTCAGAATTTCAAAGGATAGATAAAAAGAGATCCAATGAGACTCGAATGGTTTATTTATTTAAAACTGTCCCATACCAGTTTTAATTAACTAAACCACTCACAATTTTAAGAAATTTTCAAAAGATTGATAAGCTAACAAAAATAACTCGAGTGATTTAATTATCTTCAACCGTCCCATACCAGTGGTAGATAGTTAAATTACTCACAGATTTTAATGTACATAAAAACGGTTTACTGACCTTATTAAATCAACTATCCCCGAAGGGCACAATTGCTCATACCGAAGTTCAATATACAATCCAAAGTTATAAAGCACATTTAAAACAATCCTAACATAATATTCTTGTTTGACTTCTATTTATAGTGTGGCCATCACTCATAATATTTCTACTTAGTTAAATTCTCTATAAGAAAACACAATCTCGTAATACTATTACTATCTCCTATAAGTAACACTAAAACATTCATTAAGATTATAAACTTGGTAAAGCATCCTCAATTCAATAATTCCTCAAGTTGAATATTCAACACTTTTACTTAATTTGAGTCATCTATTCCCTACCTTTGATATTGATATTGCACTTAGTAACAAATAAGATTGCATACCTCAAGTTTCCGATCAATTACCATGATTTCCTAATAAGAAAATCTAATTGGAACTCACATAGATCAATCATCCCCAAATTGCGATTTAACATTAACAGTGTAAACTAACTTACCTCTCGATAACCATCAACAAACTCAAAATTCGCATAACGCCAATACCTCCCAAGCATCACACTAATCCCTCATATGAGTCACGCAACTAAGTCGACCTATAGGGTGAAATCATCCTAAAGTATCCTTTCTTCCAATAAGATTCATCCTCATTTTATTTTCTCAACTAATGATAATCATTTCTCAAAACAAACCATATACATATATTACCAATTCCTGAAGTTGATCCTTTAAGTCACCAATAACTATATCTATTATACTTCTTCACATTTACCCTATTTACCTCTCCATAACTAATACACACCTATAAATCAAAACGTTCATACTAGATACAAAGGTTGTCTTAAGTATATCCTTAAAGCAATTATTCACTGTAATTGTAACACTCCGAAAATTCCACTAATAACCATTGAGTATTCTACTAGTTTCTAAAATCACCACACAAATCATCAACAAGGGATAACGAATACTTATTCTTCACAGTTACCTATTTGAGATCTCTCTAATCTATAAATAACCACCAAGTATCATTTTTTCTAAATATAGTACTAATTTATCCTTACGGAGAATCGCTAAGCTAATTATCTTCTTTATCAAATAATTTCCCAAGTTGAGTCATCAATTTCATTATCCCAATTAGTGTCCTCTATCTAGGAATCCGAATACCAAAATAGTACCTTATAGCAACTCAAAGCCTCAATATCCTGGTATGATACCTGATGAAAACCCATTTTGAAACTCACATGGAAAACACCACTTAGTCAACTTATAGGGTGATATCACCTACAAGAATATCTGATTCCTTATTCAAATTAGTAGCAAGAATACAATCAATCTCTCATTAGAGAATATACTTATAGCACATAAGGCAATATATATGTCAGTTCTATAAGGACTCGTACTCGCGATATCTTATAAACCATATAATCCCACTTAGACTATTACTTTCAATACTAGTCTCATATATCTAGTCTCCACCACGAGACACCAATGTATAAATACTCACGCAAGTTACACAACCATAAAACACTCTTAATTAGGCCGTATACCTAACCTCAACTAAGAGTTCACCAATTTATTTACCACCGGTACATGAGATAATTCAAGTGTCTTTTACTCAAGTATAACACATAACCCAATTGACCTTCACATTCCTTAGGCCCTACTTTTGACATTTACGCATATATGACATAATATTAATAAATAACTTATCCGCCTCAACTACACACGAAGGCAAATCGAACATAGATAAGGAGACTCGCTTCTTGCGACAGTCCTCCCCAACCACAACAACTACTCAAATATTTCAGGTCAATATTATAATAATTTACGGATGGGTATCTCTACCACATCCACCGGCAATCCATGCCCACTTAATCACAATTACCATGATAATCAAGAATGATTCGAGGTACTCTCCCATAAGAGTAGAACCTCCGGCACATAAGGCAACTCTTAAGCCATTTATGCAAATAAAAGTGAAATGTAATGCCTCATGAGAACGAAATGAACGGGAATTTAGAAAAGTATGACCCCTAACTCCGGAGACAGGTAATATACCTCAAATGATTGTGGAGGAATCTATCTCTCCATATTGCTCACATTTCCTTGATTCTTTGGTTGGTCATTATCATTTTCTGTCATTGAACAAATTCCTGCATTAAACCCTCGACGTCAGTTACCACACACTCTCACTCAGCTAGACTCTACCCGAGAACTCTAACCTGGCTCTGATACCAACTGTGAGGACCCCGACCCGAAACCTACACGTGTCCCGAGCTGGAGCGTCCTCAAACTAACCCAAATTTCCTTAACTTTTAAAACTTTGATTTAACTTTCAAATATAAACATAATTGTCATAACCATTTCAAAATAACTCTATACTTTTCCACAATGGAGAAAGAGTTGACCAACTTTGAAAGTAAGAAACTGTTTTAGTTACAAAAAGACATCGGTTATAACATAAAATTAAGGTTTATAAATACAACTCCATAAATGAATTATACCCAAAATATACTTTCTATGCCAACCTATTCATACCCCGACAATTCCCAAAGTCACTTCCAAACTCCTCACCGCCCTTACTTGGCCGGTCCGCCTGTCTCGGAATCTAAAAACATTAAAGGGAGAGGGGTGAGAATAAATCTCAGCAAGCTATTATGAATGCAACAATATGCCAAGTAAAATGCAACACATAACAAGTTGCATATAACACATTGGAAAAGTCAAAACACCTTACATTACCTTGGTTTACCTTTTCCCGTCTCGAACAATAGTCGTACAACATTGGGTATAATAATACTCCAATTTTAAGTGAAGCCGCTTAAGCAATACTCACATCTTATAAGACCCGTTTTTCGTGGAACCAAATAAGATAGTAGCAACTCTGTAAGGCTTTTGGCTCAATACAGATGCTATACCCCAACCCGCGGCCACGTAAGGGGACGGCCACAGATATAACATAATCCGATAACATTAGGTCACACTTCCATAATTGATCGTATTATGTTATACCCAACATCAGCTGATTAACACCTTATCAAGCACATAATAGTTACTTGAAATATAATCCACAAAGGGGATAAGCAACATAACAACATGGTAAAATATACTCATGTTCAACCAATATCATAGTGCAACATTTATGTAATACACTAAGCATAATATCAACCATGAATATGTACTCAAGTGAAGTAACAAAGTATCAGCAATTAACTACACTTAGACAATATTCAATAATAAATGATCTTTATAAGGATCCAAGTTAACTTTACCAAGTGAAAGTCATTACACAACCTCAGATAACATTAATAAAAGTTCACGATCTACTTCCCAAGTTCGAACCATATTGGTGAAGTACGAATCAAGCTTAACAACCATTTTCCGGACAATGATCCACATTACAAGTCCCTATAGAGATTCAAGCTAAATTTATCAAGTTGAAGTCACAATGCTTAAGTGGCCCAAGTTCTACTTTAATCTAAGTTGAGGAGGGTTGATTCATATCCGAATTTGATTAGGTTCCATTAATTTATAGTGGTTAGGAGTCATGCCACTAGGTTGTTGGTGAAAATCAGCAAGAAAGTATCTAAGGAGGATCTGGCACCATGGGCGACCGCCCATACCACTTGGGCGACCGCCCAAGTGGTTTTCAAAGGAACTCAAACTACTGCCCTCTTGGGCGACCGCTCACCACCTCTTGGGCGACCGCCCAAGAGGAATTCCAAGGCAAGCAATTACTGTCAATATGGGCGGCCGCTCAAGCCCCCATGGGCGACCGCCCAAGAGCCTTTCCAGAAATTCCCAGATTTCCCAAAACCCCTTTTTCTTATTTTCTTTTCCTTTTAACAAACCTTATATCCATAAATACCAAAGGATTTCTATCTTTACAACCCTCACCCTAGATCATTTAACCCAAAGTAACCTAACCTAAACTTAGATTATTCATCAATTGACTTTCCACCCATTTCACTACCACATTCAAGTTTAACCCCTTTTTCCAAATCAACCCATGTTCTTACACTCTTGATCAACAATAACATCCTTCCAAAACATAAATCAATTCCTCAACTACCAAAAAGATTTCCAAAGTATTAAACAACCATCATATTAACAAAAACAACATTAAGAGTTCATGAGCATTTAATGAAGGGAAGGGTCATAATAACTAACCTTAGGTTTTTAGGATGAAATGATGATCTTCTTAGCTTGATTGATTCCTCTAGTTGTCCCAAGCTCAAAAGTACTCTTGAATTAGGAAATGGAGGAGGATTGTACTTGATAGAATTTTCGGAAAACAAGGCTTTCAAGTAAAGCTTCCATGGATGATTCCTTTGGAGAAGGAAGAAGAAGAAAATGAAGGAGAACAATGAGGAGGATGGGTATGGGAGGAGTATGGGGAAAGATAAAGGAGTATGGGAAGAGTGGGGGTTTTGACTAAAGGGAGGCAAGGTGAGGGAATTAAGGGGAGGTGATGGCCCCCCATCCCCAAATAAATCAAGACTTTCACCTCCACACTCAAACCCATTTAAAATTAAAGAGAAGAAATTTAATCCTTTACTTCCTTTCTACTACTCACATTTTATTTGTTTTATCCATTTTCTATTATTATACTTCTCACAAAATGCTTTATTTTAATTCCTTGAAATCCTAAGGATTCTAAATTATTTCCCAACCGTCTCATCTTAATATTAAGAAATTAAGGACATAAAATGAACACATAATATTAACAATAATATTAAGATCAAATAATATGATACTAAAATTGTGCCTAGAATTGGGGTCGTTGTTACAGTAGGCAGCTATTTTTTTTTCAACTATTGGGCCGGCCCCGAATGAAATAGAGCTGTATAGACCGGCAAATCAACTTTATTTTTCCTTTATTTTTTTCATTTGTGAAATCAATCTTACTCTGAAATTTCTGTGATTACCGGAAAAAAATTGTTCAATTTTTAATTTCCTTAAAAGTCAGTTAAAAATAACTGATGCAGCAAAAAATGAGCGGTACCGGGGGTACCTGATCAGTCGGGAACGTGACGTTGGATTCCTGGACGAACGACGAACGGATCTGCAAAACAAACACCGTTAAGGCGCGGGGAGTTACCCCCGCGCAAACCCTCCGACGTGAGAATAAGCATCTATATATGGAGATGATATAAATCGGGAGGCAAGGCGTATTATAATATTGAGAGGGTGTTTGAACGTACCTTTTGTGTGAGGGTTTTAACTCTTATTTATAGCTTTCATGTGGTGTGTCCTCCAAGAATAGGAGTTCCATAGCTGACTTATATTAGGAGAGCGAATCTTCGTCTAATTTAGGTTCCTTAGCCCGTTAGGAGTTCGCTCCAAATAAGACTTCTTGAGTGAGAATAAATCCCTATTGAATTAGGATTCTGTGTGCTAATTGCTTTCCTTATTTTTAGGGATATTTAATAGTAGGAGAATTATATTCCACTCTGTGGCCCCCAACTTCCTTGCTTGCATCAAAGTAAAAGAAGGAAGTTTAGTCTTTGTCTGAGAAGTCAGACCCTAAGGTCGATTTTGACCTATCTTTGGGTGCGAGCTATGAACTCGTCTTAAGAGATGGTCATTTCACCCATTTTAGTTGCGAGCTTTGTAACTCGTTTTTGAATGTTTTGTATGTTGAATACTCGCCAAGTGTCAAAACAATTTTGGGAAGCCAAGGAAGTTTGTTCGGTCTTCAACGCTTGGTAATTTTGGGTCATTAGGCCGAGGAGGGTTCCTTGGCATGCCTGGAGGATGATTCTTTTCCATCTCTCTGTGACAAGGAGGTGACTCGTACATAGGTCTACGATGGGTCTACCGATAGTCGTTAGAGTCGAGCCGCGTTAGTCCTTGAGTCGAGGGGTTTCCTCGTCGTGACGTTGGGCTTTCTTCTTTTTCATCTACTTATGTCGAGGAAGATGACTCGTATATAGATTTTAGACGGTTTTGCCGTGTTAGTCGTTGAGTCGAGGGGTTTCCTCGTCGTGAAATTAGGATTTCTTCTTTTTCATCTACTTATGCCGAGGAAGATGACTCGTATATAGATTTTAGACGGTTTGCCGCGTTAGTCGTTGAGTCGAGGGGTTTCCTCGTCGTGATGTTGGGATTTCTTCTTTTTCATCTACTTATGCTGAGGAAGATGACTCGTACATAGATTTTAGACGGTTTGCCGCGTTAGTCCTTGAGTCGAGGGGTTTCCTCGTCGTGACGTTGGGCTTTCTTCTTTTTCATCTACTTATGCCGAGGAAGATGACTCGTACATAGATTTTAGACGGTTTGCCACGTTAGTCGTTGAGTCGAGGGATTTCCTCGTCGTGACCTTGGGCTTTCTTCTTTTTCATCTACTTATGCCGAGGAAGATGACTCGCACATAGATTTTAGATGGTGATGGTCTCACCTATCCATGACGAGGAGGAACTCGCTCGGTCATGGGTCTTGGGTGATTAATGGAGGGAGCTTGCCCCTTTGAAGGTTGAGGAGGGCGCTCCTCATCTTCCAGTGTTAGTCTTAATAGTTGCTTTGCTTGCTTGTTCATCTACGTCCTGCAACTCTCCTTGTCTCAGGTCAGGGTACATCCGTTGATGAGATGAGGGGCTATATCTGGGACGGACATAACTGTATCGTTGTTGCCATCCTCATAAACATCTAGTATCTCCATTTGAACTAGTTCGTCTACGTCTTGCAGCTCTCCTTGTCTCAAGTCAGGGTATGGCCGCTGACGAGATGAGGGGCTAAATCTGGGACGGACAGAATTGTATCATGAACGTCTGGTATCTTCATCTGAACTAGTTCGTCTACGTCCTGTAGCTCTCCTTGTCTCAAGTCAGGGTATGGCCGCTGACGAGATGAGGGGCTAAATCTGGGACGGACAGAACTGTATCATGAACGTCTGGTATCTCAATCTGAACTAGTTCGTCTACGTCCTGCAGCTCTCCTTGTCTCAAGTCAGGGTATGGCCGCTGACGAGATGAGGGGCTAAATCTAGGACGGACAGAACTGTATCGTGAACGCCTGGTATCTCCATCTGAACTAGTTCGTCTACGTCCTGCAGCTCTCCTTGTCTCAAGTCAGGGTATGGCCGCTGACGAGATGAGGGGATAAATCTGGGATGGACAGAACTGTATCGTGAACGTCTGGTATCTCCATCTGAACTAGTTCGTCAACGTCCTGCAGCTCTCCTTGTCTCAAGTCAGGGTATGGCCGTTGACGAGATGAGGGGCTAAATCTGGGACGGACATAATTGTATCATGAACGTCTGGTATCAGAGATCTGACTCAGAACTGGCTTTGCCGTGTTTCTCAATTTCTTTGACGAGCTTCTAGGTTGCTCGCATGCATGTAATATGCTGATCATTCATTACACTATGATGTTGTCTTGAACTTAGTTTCACAGCAATTGTGCCCGACAAAGTTGCTTGATCGACGAGAAGCTGAATTGAGGCTGTGGTAGCTGGAGACTGCTGCCCAAGTTGTTGTGGATGAGTAATGCCTGGTGTGCTTTGGCTTCCCCAAGATTGCCAAGGTTGGAATAGGGAAGATACATTTGTTATGTTTTGGGGTTGACCATAGGATGTAGCAGAATTATATGATGAGGAGAGAGGTACTCCAGAGCCACCCAGACCAGGGTGATTATTTGGAGGGGTAGCATTCTGAAACTCCTGGGAACCAGATGTGAAGCCCATGTTTTGCTGCATGTATGACATTGACATTGCCTGTGATGAAGTAAGATGACCAGGCCTTGAAGGTAACTGCTGCATCTGTTGAGAAAACTGTGGAGGCTGCCCTTGACCAACAGGCATACCTTGCCCAACTGGATGGAATTGCTAAGTAGCTGAAGTTGCTCTGGGCTGTTATGTTTGTTTTTGCTCGCCAATTTGTTGTTCGGCTGGGCATGAAAGTGTGGCTCAGTTTGTGCAAAAAAACTTTCTAGCCGGAAGTTGGGGTAAACTGAAATGTTTTTCATCTCTTTCTTCTGGATTCCTCGTTCAAGGGTGCTGATAATGGGCAAGACCAGATTGTTCGTCCTGTGAATGCTCGTCCAGCTTTAGTACTCAACAAGGTAGTTGGTTCTTGCCACCGTGTAAATCTAAACATGGCTGTTCAAGCATGGATAGATCCTGCGAGGCCTGTTACAGTGCTTGCTGATGACTTCAAATTAGGTCAATGCCTGCAATATTCATGGGCGGATGAATTTTGACGCCTATGATTCTTCGGCAGTCGTTTAGCCTTGACAAAGTGGACTGGTTGCGGTGTTCGATTAGCACTTTCTGCTTCCTTATTTGTGAGGCATTCTTTCCGCCCGGCGAATAGATGTGCTTGAAAGCAAATCATGCTGCTGTTGTGAGGTGCTTGTTGGTCCAAGCTGATTGCTTGTATGGGTTAGCATGCGCACTGCTCGTCATGTATCCTCTTTGCTTTTTTCCTTTCCCCCATTTTCTGGGCAGAAAGTAGAATGCAAGAATTACATAGAAGGAATGTATGCAATTGTTTACGAAATGCATTCCACATAGTATACCCGAAATTTTAGAGTTAAAAGAGAAAATGGGTAGCCATTTAAGGACGATTCTCTATATGCAAATTTGCTATATCATTGCATTTTAAATAAGGCATGATGCTGTTTATTTCCAAATATTAGTATATGCTCACATCATTATATTGATTATAGAGCCAAGTTTAGTTTTGAGTCTGATTGCAATATTTTGAGACCCTTTAGATGCATATGATTATAGCATTAGCAGTCAACCTGTTTAGAGTCCTCAAAGTGTGTCACGCTACTAATGCCAATATTAACTAAGAGTTGGAACGAGTGCACCTGGGTTCGGTAAGCATTGAACAAGAGGACTAGTCAGTTTGTGGCGTTTGCAAATCTGTCCGCTTGATCGAGCGAGGATGTTGCTTAGCTTGTTGAGGTTTTGGAACTACGTATGTGCAACAGCATGCTAGGAGAAGGTCGCCTTCCCTGCTTGTTTTCGTCGTGGAGTTAAGGCTCGTAGCATCAAAGAGCCGAATTGAGTTTTAAGCTGAAAGGAGGGAGTTGTCTGCAACGATTTGTCATTGCATTGTACCTGAATTATTCCCTTAATCCTCCAAACTCCACGAGTAAACACAAAAATATGTGAATCATCAGGATGGAGGGCCTTGACCTCCTTCCTCACCTCCTCAACCCCAACATTATGATCAGTTGATAACCGCTATGCCACCACTGTTGAAGAATTACCATGTGACACTTTGTGACCAAGAACAGCCCGGAATCCCCAAGATTTGCCACATACAGAATACCATTTGAAATAGCACCAACAAGACAACAAGAACCAACCGAAACAATTTGTGGTCGGTCCACCCAAGATTGTTTAACTAAATGCAGAAACTCCTCTTCAGTTGCATCAAATGCCTTTCTTATTACATCCGCAGATACTCCCCCTTGTTCTGATGCAAATCTCTGGAGGTGAGGAAATAGATGATTAGTGATAAATCGGGAAGCTTCAGGTCCTCCGTGGCCGTCGTAGACACCGACGTAGGTGGCGAAAGGGGAGGTGAATACTTAACCTTGGTCCTCTAATGAGGAATTAGCTTGAACTACCGTTATATAATAGTCACCTGATGCACGAGGTTTCAAGTCCATGTGCCATAAAAGGCCGTCGTCACCACCGGGGGCCACTGAGAAGGGTTAGGATCGTGCGTTGTTTCAGAGCAGAGTGGAACAGGCCGACTGGAGAGATGCGCGTGTGGAGATGAGGGCTTGGAATTCAATTTGGGGAAGTAGAGAGAAAGGGGTACCTGGCTGGGTAAGGTAGGTTGGTAACCTTTTCCCCGATCCATATTTTGTATTTTCACTTTTCGAATTATTATTTCTATTGTCAAGGTTATTTCTATTGTCATCATCGTCATCCGTCCGTCGTTCGCGATGCTCTCGTTCCCGGCAATGCATGGAACCAAACTGATGCAGCAAAAAATGAGCGGTACCGGGGGTACCTGATCAGTCGGGAACACGACGTTGGATTCCTGAACGAACGACGAACGGATCTGCAAAACAAACAACGTTAGGGCGCGGGGAGTTACCCCCGCGATGCATCAAAAAATGAGCGGTATCGGGGGTACCTGATCAGTCGGGAACGCGGCATGGATTCCTGGACGAACGACGAACGGATCTGCAAAACAAACACCGTTAGGGCGCGGGGAGCTACCCCCGCGCAAACCCTCCGGTGTGAGAATAAGCATCTGTATATGGAGATGATATAAACTGGGAGGGAAGGCGTATTATAATATTGAGAGGGTGTTTGAACGTACCTTTTGTACGAGGGTTTTGACCCTTATTTATTGCTTTCATGTGGTGTGTCCTCCATGAATAGGAGTTTCATAGCTGACTTGTATTAGGAGAGCAAATCTTCGTCTAATTTAGGTTCCTTAGCCCGTTAGGAGTTCGCTCCAAATAAGACTTCTTGAGTGAGAATAAATCCCTATTGAATTAGGATTCTGTGTGCTAATTGCTTTCCTTATTTTTAGGGGTATTTAATAGGGGAAGAATTATATTCTGCTCAATAACAATAGAGAGATGATAAAAACTGGCTTTCGATCGAATTGGGGTTTGACCATGTTATTTGACTGACATGGACTGTTGCAGCATTTTTTACTTCAATGTTTCACCATATAATTTAGATTTAACTTAGCTTGTTTATTCTGTGTGTATGATCGAAATCGCTTTTAAAAATGTGTGAATCTTATTAAACTCGACACATCTTTTCCAACAAACATAAAAATAGATCGATATGACACAATCATAATGGTCGAGTGAAGCGATAGATAAAGCCGTCGACGACACAATCATAATGATCGAGTGAAGCGATTGCTAAAGCCGTTCGTAATCCGATATTTGACCACTAGGGGAAGAAGGATATACTAATACTACCTTTACTAGTGGGTAACCCGTACTTTGCATGAAAAATTAATTTGTCAATTTTTAATATTTTATTGTTTATGTTTTTATTTAATAAAGTAACATAATATTTTTTTGTAATATAAGTATATTGTATATGAATTAAGACGTTTGCTTATAAATTTAGGAGAATTGGGTTAATTTTTTTTAGCTTTTGTTGTACATTATTTGAATTTATTATGATAATTGAAATTTAATATAAAGATGAATTATTATTATTATTACAAATTAAATTTTAATTTTATAGATGATTGACTCATCTCTCTCAACAATTAGTAATGTTAATTGCTAGCAATAAAACATATTAGTAAAAGATTGACAAATTCAATCATGAAAACGAACTCAAATGGAAAAACTCAAAACATTAAAGTTGTACATAACATAAAAATACATGAATCTGGAAGTTTTAAACTTCATAAAATTAGTTTTAGTCAATTAAACAAATGGAAAAAATTCAGTCATGAAACTGAAACACATTGTGACAGATTTTATGGTTATGCAAGATGGGTTAAAATAAATACTTATAATATACATAAAATCATGTGAACATCCATGAGCATACTTTCATGAGTTAAGAAGAGATTGCAATTTACAAATCTCAAAATTTTCATGTATTTATTTTAATATAATTTTTGCAAAGCACAATAGCCCTTAATAGTGCTTCATGGACAGATTTTTATTACTTCAAATTTGAAGTCTAAAGCCAAGTCAAATGAATGAAGAATTTATAAAGGTTTCTGCAAATAGATAAAGAAGAATTAGTAACAACCAATAAAAGTTATATATGTTATATTAAAACAAATCATAAACAAAAATAGGAACTTAAAGAAACAAAGTATAAAACAATGAATTTTACAACTTTGAACAACAACAATCTCAAAAGCATCCACATAGGTAGCTGGAAGAAATATAAACATGACAATATTAATGAAGCCCACCAATTTTCATCAACAAAATCAATCAAAAAATCACGCACATGAAGGTATGAGATGAAGTACAACAACTACAAAAACTAACATCCTTTCTCATATTTTATATTTTATGCAAAGATCGTACGTATTCTTATATTAAAAGTAATTAAAAATTATTTATATTATTAATTATTAATTATTAATTAGGGAGTTGAAGTAGCGAAAACTAAAAAGACATATACAAAATACATTCAAACATATCAAATTCTTGAATGGTTATAAACAATTAATCTTCCATACATGAATGTATAAAGTTTCTTTTAATAAATGAATGTCTAACCTATAACCTTTAATATCTAAATGGATTTATGTAATAGTTAACATATATTATAATTATTATAATTAACTAATAATATCAATAATTAATTTATATAATAACTATAATAATTAACTAATATTATTAATATTAATTATTAGCATATATGATAACTATTACAATTAGCTAATCTATTAACAATAATAGTTAACATATATAGTAACTTTTATGATTAACTAATATTATTAATAGTAATAGTTAACACATACTCCCTCCGTCCCACCTCACTTGACACCCTTGAGGTGGGCACGGAAACTAAGAAAAAAGAATAAAATAAAAAAATGTGTGGTAGAAAATGAAGAGAGAGAATGAGTGGGATAAATAGTAGTGTTGGTTGAATAAATTGAGTGGTGAAAAATGAAGAGAGAGAATGAGTGGTGGGGTAGAGTGAATATAAAATTATAAAAAGTAGGCTATTTTGGCAAGTGTCAAGTGAGCTGGGACGGCCCAAAATAGAAATAAGTGTCAAGTGAGGTGGGACGGAGGGAGTATATTGTAAGTATTATAATTAACTAATACTATTAATAGTAATAGTTAACTTATTTAGAAAATATCATGATTAACTAATATTATTAATAGAAGATTTTTATTTATATAATAACTATTACGATCAACAAATACTATCAATAGTAATAATTAACATATATTATAAGTATTATGATTAACTAATATTATTATTAATAATAGTTAACTTATATAGTAACTATATGGTTAACTAATACTATTAATAGTAGGTTAGCATATGTATATAGTTAACAAAAATAGTTAACTATTATTATTATAAGTATTACTACCTTCGTCCCATTCTAAATGTTCCAAATGGTCAAAATTGATAAGTTTGACTTAAACATTAATACAAATCTAATCATCCTATTGAAATTTTAAAAATTGTTATTGATAAATAAATAATTTATTTATCAATAACAATTTTTAAAATTTCAATAGGATGATTAGATTTGCATTAATATTTAAGTCAAACTTATCAATTTTGACCATTTGAGATATTTAGATTGGGACGGAGGGAGTAGTTACTATAATAGTTACCCTTTGTAGTTACTAATATTATTAGCTAATACTATTATTTAAGTAAAAAAAAATTGAAAAGTCGCTTATTTATGAGGGTATTGTTAACGTGATATCATCAAATACAACATCGGTCCATTATTCGCCTACGATAGCTATTCACCAACTTTAATATATATATATATATATATATATATATATATATATATATATATACTCCATCCGTCCCCCAATAATATGCAAAAGACACATTTTTAGTGTCCCACAATAATCTACAAAATCACAAAATGAAAATGGGACTCAGTTGTTATACTCCCAACAATTACCCACTAACTTCACTTTCTCTCTCCTACCCAACCATCTACCCTCGTAACACATCATCTTTTTCACCATGTATATATATATATATATATATATACTCCATCCGTCCCACAATAATCTGTAAGAAAAAACCTTTTGGACTTGAACGTTTCACAATAATCTGCAAAGTCCCAAAATGAAAATGAGATCCACTTCTTATACTCACAACAATTACCTACTAACTTCACTTTCTCTCTCCTACCCAACCATCTATACTCATAACACATCAACTTTATCGCCTTTTATCTTAATTATTGTGTCAAGTATTTTTTTTTTGTGTTTCTCCGGGAGGAGGGAGTATATACTCCCTCCGTCCCAGTGATCTTTGGAAATTTTGAAATGGCACGGGAATTAAGGAATATTATTATAGTATTAGGAGAGAGAATGAGTGGAAGAAGTGTTGTGAGTGTGAAAAATTAAATAGGAGAGAGAATGAGTGGGATGAATAGTTAGGAGAGAGAATGTTGTGAGTGTAAAAGTAAAGTAGGAGAGAGAATGAGTGGGGTAGAAAGAGTATAAAAATAATAAAAATTTTCTATTTTGAGATTTTTTAAGATTAGCGGGACGCCCAAAATAGAAACTTTTCTTAAGATCGGTGGGACGGAGGGAGTATATACTAGTACCGGGTGGGCGTTGATTGAGGCGAGGTAGGGGCAATTTAGTCATTGAATAGATACGTGACTGAACATACACATGGGGCCTACGTGGCTTGAGGTTACGCCACGGCGGACAACTAGAAATAAAACGACCAAAAAAGAATGACAAAATCTCAACCGTCAAAACCTCTCGATGATCTCCGTCCAAAACCAATTCTCACCTCCTCTTCCTCACTCTTTAACAAGAACAATGAGCTAACACCTCTCTCTCTCTCTCTCTCTCTCCGCACATGTGTGTTTTTTTCACCTTCACTGTGCGAGATTTACGTAGAGCAGAGAAGTTTTTTGTTGATTTCCAAGATAAGTAAAAGGAAAAGGTAAACAATGGAAGAATCGAAGGAGGAAAGGGAGAAGAAGAAGAAGAAGGTACTGGAGAGAACTCTTCTGAATGGATTTTCACCTGTTTCTTCTACTCCTATCTTTTGGAAGTCCCGCAAGCGATCAGGTTACTAATTGGATTTCTTTTCTTAATTGCTTTTTTTTTTTTTTTTTGAGATTGAAATTATTATTGGAATGAAATTAATTCCAATTTGGAGTGATTTTGGCAATCTGTTTCTATGTTTTAACTTGATTTTGCAAAAGTATGTTTGAATTCACAAGCTATTCGTATGTGATTTGGTTGACATTTTTGTAGCCGCTTACTAATTCAAACCGGAAGAACATTTTTTTTTATTTTTTTATTTAAAGATGTCTCATGCTCGGGGAGACGAGTAAAGAGATCAAACCCTAGCACTCACCAACGCGAGACTTTGCTTTACCCCTTAAGAACACATACCAGATATTGCCTACGGAGTTCTTTTTTTTTTTTGCAATGTGTGTTTGTGTGTGGTTAGGTAGAACAAACCAATTTTAATCTTTTACTTGAGTCGTACGCAATCCCTATGGTTGTTGGATAAATGGTGTGTGGCTTCTCACACAAGTAAAATACACTCAAACAATGCGCGTGTGCACCAAATGTTTTGCATGTAGTACGGAGTAGGCTATACCTATACTACACCCTCCGTCCCATAATAAATGTACTCCCTTCATTTTGGTACACACACGTAGTAACGTACAAACAATTAAACCACAGTGTCTTCAAAAAAAATAAAAAATTGACAATTCAACTGCGATCCTCCCATTTATTATGGGATGTACTAATTTTTTTTAGCATGGTTCATATGCATTAGCCCTTTCACAAAGGCCTTTTGGATGATAGTCTTATGTTGACAGCTTTTATGAACTGAATAATCAAATACTGTTATCTATAATTATACATAACCTTGTATAAAATCAGTAGCGGAGAGGCCAAAAAAATTGCATAAATATATTTTGTCTCTATTCAATTCTTAAAATGGGGCCGAAAAAAATTGTAGTGATTTTTTTTCTTACATAAACAATAAACGGGGCAAATATGTATATATTGCATTAAATATCCTAAACTTAGAATTATTTGGAAGTAATTTTATTTTTATTTTAAAGAAAATGGGACAATTAACCCCTATACCCCTAGCCTACCTCCGCCAGTGTATAAATCATAAAATGTAGAAATAATAGAGCCATGCCATATGCACATTATTTAATTTGGTTATTTCCTTTAATCATCCCTTGAACTCAAGTAATTTAGACGCTTTACCAAAAGATTGTCGATTGGAGTGTGAAAATATTTGAGACGAGTTTTGGAATCATCATTTTCATTTTATTTTTTGGGAGTGGGCAGGGGCGGATCTACAGTACAGCAGTGCCTGGAGTTGCCCAGACGACCAAAAAAAAAAATTTTGTTTTTTTTTTTTGCAAAATGACATCGTTTTGACCTGTTTTAAAGAACATGCAACACCAAATGTTTCGCGCCTAGTGAAGTCTATTATATTTATGTATGTAAAGTGGTGTCTAGTGAAGCCTATTATCTCTTATGTATGTAAACAATTTGAATTTTAGTTTCGCGCCAATTTTTTGTTTTTTTAGTAAAGAACTGGCAACACCAAAACATTTGGTATAGATCCTCCAACGGGAGTGGGGGAAGGAAGGCGTAGTCCTTGCTGGTGATTCTGTTGAAGTTTAACGGATTGTAAAGTCTTGCATGTGTCTTTCTTATTCAAGAAAGCCAATTTATCAGAAGTTGTGAAGCTACAATAACACTGTTTCCATAAACTTTCAGCTAATGTGATGAATATGTTCAAGGACGTAATACATGATGCCACTAAAGCTGCTGATAAGCAGGAAGAAGATCATCCCATTGAAGAGAAGCAAGAACAAGACTCCACTCCGCCTGCAGTCCTTTCAGAACGACGCAAGGCTCTATTTGAACCATTGGAACCAATAACTGATGTAAATGGCCTCCGACGTCCATCAGCTGATTCCTTACTCCCTCCACCAGATTTTGACTCTGCAAGCTATCCTCGAGGATGGCTAATTGGGAAGAAGCGGAAGCTAGTTAACGTGGACGTTGTGGAGAGTATGCGCAGGATTGCAGTGCAGGAAATGAACAGAAAGGTTTTACTCCCTCCACCCCTAATAAATGTCGCATTTGATTTGTCTAACATTTTTAAGAAATGTGCTTTACTTGTTTGCACAGTACTTGTACAATGAAAAAATTGAACCAAGACCATTTTCTTATATAGAAACGTGTCATTTATTTTGAGACCGACAAAATGTAAAGTCATTTATTTTGAGACTGGAGAGTAGTATAGTTCAAGAACACAAGGCACCATATCAAATGAAAATTGGTGTAATAAAAAGTGAGCCTTTACTTGATTTTGTTAACAGGACAGGGAAATTGATGGCTTAAATGAGCAATTGGATGAGGATTCAAGGTGCCTGGAACACCTGCAGCTTCAGTTACTTGACGAACGTAGCAAACGTGCAGAAACAGAGAGACAAAATACAATGTTACAAAACCAGGTAAATATGCTTATGAACATGATGCAGGATAATGAGGAGAATATGGACGATGAAGATGGTCCTGATGAACCATAAGTACATTTTCCTTCATTTCTTTTCTATGTCTTGCGAGAATAATACCCACCAACAGAAGAAAAAGAAAAGGAAAAAATGAGAAAAAAGAGCATCGTTATAATATGTTGTTCCTGCGAATACTGCGGCCGCAGAAGTAGTGTTGTTTGTGTTTTGAAGAGTGATACAAATATATGGCAACTTTTACAAAAAATGTAATAAACCACATGCATAATTATATTTATTTATTTGTTTATTCTATACCGAGCTTATATGACTTTTAACAAATGTATGCCTACAGTCAGATTGCCCAATGTCTCATATCCCGCCATTACTAACAAACAGATCCCAAATGTATGACCTCTTTTCTCCCTAAAATATTATTTTTCACCTCTAATTTGATCTTGAAACTGGTTTCCCGGAAAATCAATTTCAGAAATTGGGTTGAGCTAGTTGGTTTTGGAGACCAGTTACTACTAAGGTAGAGAGTGCCAAAATAAAACACAATTGACAGTTCCTTAGACCGTGGGCTAAGCTAGATTATCTTTGTCAATCAAAATTTCTCAACAGACAGCCACATATTGGACCATAACTCCAACCACCAAGAACATTGTGGAAGCATAAAAGTCGAGACATTTCCAATACAACACTTTCTATTGTTCTAAATGGAACAAGATGTTTAAAGATGTTCCTGCCAAGCCGAAGAGTCGTTTACACGTAAAGATATCCAGAAGAGACTATACCATATACACCAGAAACGGGAAGAAGAACCAACCTTTAATTAAGTACTTTTGACCGGGTCAAAGACACACTACCTAACTTGATTGATCATAATTATAAGTTGAAGAAGAATTGGGGCAAAGATGCTATCCGAGGAAGATTCATCAGTAGCTCACCTACAGAGTCCTTCCTTGACATCCCTGGTGCTTTCTTACAGTCTTTGTTTTCACTCTCAGCTACATAACAATCTTCAACTTTGGTCCCACTTGCCGACGCGGAAAGATAATTTGACCCATTTACCCTCTTATCATCCATAACTTCAGCAGCATGATTGTCATCTTTCCCAGGAAAATCTTGAACTGTGACGGGATCTTTCTGTAAAAGACAGCAAAGAGAGTTGACTCTTGACATTATTGACTTTTCATCAGTTGTTGGTGCAGCGTATTGAGAATCTGTCAATAAGCATTGGCTAATCTCTTCAAGAATCTCTAAGCTTTTCCGTTCGTCAGCGGAAAGGGTGAAATTGCTTGATGTTCTGTGTTCTGAGATCCTATTCTCAATGTGGTTCACCAGATCACTCATTGAGATAGAAGGGTGTAACCCAGGAACTTTTATTTGATCCCAACGGCTAAGGCTCCTTAGTTCACCTACACCACCATTCCTGATTTCTTCAATCACAGTTGCATCCATCACTGCATCATAGGTGGTAAAAGATTAGATTAGCTGAATAATTGTTGTCACATCATAGGGACACGGGTTGGGAGGTAACAAGCAGAATTGTTATACTCCTTACCTGATACTTCTGACATGTGGTCAAGAATCAAGTTCAATAAATTATGCCCTCTGTCCCTAAATGAATGTCAATTTTTTTTTTCAAATTTGTTCTTGATCAAGAGCAAATTTGAAACTTTTTTCAACATTTATTTAGGGACGGAGGGACTATAAAAAAAAAGTGAAGAGGGTACACAAGGACTAAGCTAACTCACTAAGCAATTAACACATGCACCCTTTACTCTTACCACCAATGATAAATATGATCATCTAAATACATTACCAATGATAAATATGATCATCTAAATACATTAAGTGTACACAAGGACACAACTAACTTACAACCCAAGTAGAACAGATACTGAAGCGTAACATTGGAAAGTAGGAAACGACAAGAAACCAACTCTGCAAGAATCAAGCGGAGGGGATATTTACAGGGAGAAACTCGAAAGTTATTGTCCTTTCTTCCATTTCTACTCCTTGGTTAAAAACTAGTTTTGTTAGTGTCGCATAGTTGCGAAAGGGGTCCGCCTTTGTCGCCCGCCTCGCCATATATTGGCGCCTTATAGAGGAGTCCGCCTTTGTCCTAGCGTGCATTTTTGTCGTCGACTATTTTAGGAAAATTGGTAATTTAGGTAAGGATTTTCCAAAGTCATCCCTATGTAAAATCGATTGATTTTGCGAAATCGATTGTCAAAATCGTTTTTAAAATTGATTAACCCCTAAATTTCCAACGACATAGCGACATTTGGGAGACCACTTGATGTGCCCATAAACAATATTATTGAGCCCAAATAAATGAAAAATGACCCACAAATATATACCTGGCCAAAACCCGTATATGACTCATCAAGAACAACTCATAGGGCCCTATTTCAGGAGCATCTCGTCAAGAGCATGGTTCTCGCATCTCGTTAAGGGCATGGTTCTCGTATCTCGTCAAGGGCATGGTTCTCGCATCTCTAATCTCGTTTCTCGCATCTAGCATCTCGATTCTCGTATCTCGTTTCTCGTTTCTCTCATCTAGCATCTCGATTCTCGTAGCATGTTTATATCTTCAAGCAGGGTCCATAAAATCTCTATATACTTGCCATAGATCGGACCGATGATTCTCACGCCGGATGGTTTTGGGGGGAAAGGCCCCCACCCCTAACAGTGTCTTGTTTTGTAGGTCCCACAATATATCAAACCCGAGAGACATCTCCCCGAATCATATCCATTAGTCTCATCTAAAGAAATTCCCGAATAAGAGATTGCTGTTCTGCTAGTCCTTGAAAGACTTGAATTTGGTTATCATTCCCGGTAAGCCATTTTTCATGGTAGTATCACCACTTATTGACGTATTAATCATGCGCTATAAGAGACTCCTACAACGACAACACCAACGATAAACGGTAAACTAGACCAGCGACCTTGAACGAGCTGGACTTTGTGTTCGTTTGGTATTTCTCTGCGGCTTTGCTTTTGTTTGTTTGCGACTCTTATTCTGTTGTTACTTATTTTCTTTTATTTTTCAGAAAGTCCTTTTGATATTTTTATTGCTTTTTTCACTCTTTTCCTTTGTTTCTTTTATTTTGTTTGCTTTATCATTCTGATTCCAATAGTCAACCAGTCTTTTTAATTTATTTATTATTCTGTCGTTTTTTTTCACTCTTTTTTAGAATTTTCTCTTTTGGGGTCTAAATTACGTTTAGGATACTATTATAAGTGGAAAAAACATTTATTAAATGTTTTATTTTTGCTCCTAACTTGTCTGAATTTTTGTTTATATGTTACATGTATTTATAGAAATTTTCAAATATTTACTAATTTTTATTCTATTTTTCCGCCTTGCTCGCCTTTTTGCGGCTTTCCTATTGCCTCGCATTTCGCCTTTCTCAGGTATTTATTGCCCGCCTCCCGCCTTTCGCCTTTAACAACTATGGTGTGTCGTATGGTGTATTGTACCTTAATTGAATGATGTATTTGTTGCTATGTACATATGTATGTGTGCCTTCATGTAGAAGAAATACAATGTATTTCAGTAAACAAAAAGGTATACTCCCTCCGTCCCGCTGATAACTTCACTTTTTGCCATTTTGGGCGTCCCATTGAAAGCTTCACCTTTCCTTTTTTGGCAAAGGAATCTTTACTATTCCCTCCACTCATTCTCTCTCCTACATTATTTTAATACTCACAACACCATTATAATTTACTATTCCCTCCACTCATTCTCTCTCCTATTTTCAAATTACACTCACAATATTTTTTCTTCCCACCCACTTTCTTAATTTGCGTGCCGGAACCAAAAGGGTGAAGTAATCAACGGGACGGAGGGAGTATATAGTATGGCTCCACTGATAAGCTTATTCTAAATTCATAATTATAGTTTAGCTATGAAGTGGTCAGCAAACATTCTGATCTTAACCAATATGGTCACCAGTGTTATTGACCCCCAAATTTGCTGAAAATGTCAGTAACGACGTCCATATTTCACCAGCCATAGAAATTACGTTTACACCAAAGCCAAGGGAAATTTGACCCGACTAGCTGCACTAGCTCAAATGTAACAATTAAGTGACTTGTTCCCCTCCTTCCCTCTTCTTTATTTCTATTATCATTTTTTTACGTTTAAACCCATAGACCTAAACCATATTTGGCCCTACCACTACATGTCATTCAACTTCTAAAAGCTCAGGTAAATGCCATCATAACGATATACTCCCACCGTCCCATTTGTATTGGCCACAATTGAATTTTTTTGGCAACACAAGTGAACCTTGACCAAATATTATTATCAATCTAATCATACACATCCTTGCCACCACCATCCACCTTTCTCGTCCACAATTTACATTTGTATGATCAAAACATGATGCAGAGAACATCATCCTTGACAATAAGCTCACTCTGGTCAAAAACCATGCTAATACCAATGATGTTGTCATTTAGTGATCAACTTGCAGAAATACCAAGGAAAACCAAGAAAAAGAGCAACCATGACGCAACAAAAGTAAACCGGCATAGCATCTAACTAACAAATCGGTATTAACATCCATTTATCCGCACAATAGTTGTGACTATAATTAACAAGTCCAAGTCGATAACAAACAATACCTGAGCTTGGTGAAGGTGTTTCCCGGTGGAAGTCTGTAGGTCTAGCAACAGGGTCATGTAGCTCACTCTTCGAAGAAGAGGACTGAGCTCCTGATGGGGACGCAGCACCACGCAAGTCAAAAGCGGCACCTCCATCACTGTTAATACTGTATTCGTTAGACTCGCTAGGGTCATCAAACATCGAAACTCTGGGTTCAAAGCATGGAGATTCTAGTACTATCTCTTGTTGTTGACTCAAATAACTCAGACGAGGGTCACACTGAATTAGTTTTTCAAAATGCTTCCCCAACAAGCCCTGTGCGCACTGCAGATAATGCCGCCTGTCACAAAATGAAAAATACATTACACTTTCTTTCTTCCATCTATGGAATTTGTAGTAAATTACACTTCTGTCATGACTAACTGCACCTATCTGATACTACAGTTCCTAGAGGCTAGTCAGGCTAAAGAAACATTGTGCTGGGTCATCTCAATTAGCCACCTTAACCAATTATCGGTATTAATGAATTGGTTTCAATCACCATCTTGAGAAAACAGAAAGGTTGTCCTCAATTTTCAAGGCCAATGAAAAAATGAAAATGTCAGGGTAACGTGGAAAGCGTGCTCCCAAATTTTTTAAGGGAATCCATTGTGATGTAATGATGCCAATGAGAAAGGAACCTACAAGTATACTGACTGTAAATGATGAGGACTATGTGTACATATTTAACTAATCATGAGTTGTTCTGTATACAGTCATGGGTAGTTCAGATTTAAGGTTGAGCCAAGTATCTTTCCAGAATAGTACAACAAGTTCATTCTAAGAAGAAAATAGAGCAAACAGAAAAGAGAATAATTGCACAATGCACAAGGTAATTATGGTTTTAAGAGGACTTCAAAGTTTTCAGTCAACTTGGGGTAACACCATGGCAACATTTAACGTGCCACAACTATGCAAGTGAACAACCGCCAAGGTTAACTGGGTGTCCAGGGCATTTCGTGAGAGAAGCGTGATAGGGACTAGGGAAGAAACATAGATCAGCTACATTTCCTGTCTAAAAAAAACATTCAACTAAACTTTAATTGAAGGATTTTCGACACTGTTTCAAGCCTCATAAATGTTACGATGAGTGAGATTTCAATCTAACAAGTGAACGCAATAGTATCTTTATGGCTATAACTTCAACTAGATCTTGACCTTGATGTCATAGAATTATGGCAAGTGGGCATTAAGGGATAACAGATGATGTTTCATAAGGGTGATGATGCCAATGAAGGACCAACCTGGGTATGGCTCAACTGTGGAATGCTTTAGTTAGAAAAAAAAACACACACACACAATCATCCACTTCAAAAGATTAATTTAGTAAGATAACATGAAAAATGAATCACAAGACCAAGATGAGGAGTAGTGTACCTGTGTAGGCTAGCCTGCCCACCAGTAAAATCTGATGTTGCCTGCCATAAGGTATGCTTCCTAGGCTGGGGATTGGTCTCTCTGAAGAAGAGAGGCTGTCTCGTTAGCTGCACACATAAAACATCACCATTTATAATCAACATCTCATAATCCTTGTGCATGGCAGCTTCAATATGAATCATGAAAAGGAAATTACCACTATATCCAACATCCCAGGCCCATCATCAGGGTAATTCGCCTTCAAGGCCATAATGTCAGACCATTGAATTTCAATCTTATTTTTAAGACCACCATCTAGAACTTCCCACACAAGCTTGTGCTTCGCAAAGTAGCACTTCGCTACCAGGTCCCCTTCATATCTCGATTTGTACTGAAGCATGACAAAGTACCATTTATAAGACAGCCAAAAACACATGTGCACACACCGAAAGAATATAAGAAAATAACTTGAATGACATCTGTCCAAATTCCAGGTAAGTTTGAGCATACCTCCCAGGTTCCAATCTTAAGAAGAGTTGCTGGAAAGTTTGAAGCCTTTAGCTTATCACTAGCAAGAGAAGTAGTAGCTCCCTTGCTGTCTTTCTTGGCTTGAGATCCAGTATTAGATGCATTTCCTTGAGAAAGCCTCATTTGAATCAAATCCAGAAGAGATGGGCTCTTTTTGAGTCGCAAACCCAGTGGACTAGGCTCATCCAAGGGATTAAATTCTGCAGGTGGTACAGGAAAACCACCTATGTCCAGGTCATTCTGGCAAATGAAATAATTATAGGTTAAAACCAAACAAACAGACCAATGTAAAACACTGAAAGTACTACTATCCAATCACAAACACCCTGAAAGAAGTTGAAAAGCCAATCCCCTAATTATGAGTGATTTGGCACCAAATGCAATAAAATAAACACCACTTCTAACTCAACCCTAACCCCAACTGTAATTTATTTTTTTCTAAAAAGTACTGCCTCTGACTAATTCTGAAATTACTCACGTAAACTTGAAATCATATTGCTTCTCTCTAACAATCAATAAGATAAAACCAACTCCGTCTACAAACAAAGCCAAAATTCCAAAACCAGGGATTCTATTAAGTTAATACCAATAAGTGATTGTTTGAATCCATTAAATCCCCGACAAGCGTCTGCTAACTGCAGTAATTTTCCCTAGTCGTCATAATACCAATCAATCAAACTATGTAATTTATTCAATCATCATTTCCAATCATTAATATCAATAAAACTATGTAGTTAGTTCAATTATCATTTCCAATTATTAATTCAACTGGCAAAATTAATAAAACTAAACTCAATCCGCCTAAAACTAAGTACTCCATAATCAATAACGAGAACAAAATATATGTAAAGGAAACCTTAGATCGCTTGTTGATGGAACCGTGACGGTGGTCAAAGGAATCATCGACTTCCCGTTTAACCGGAACCATTTTCCCCCTTTGCTGCAACTGAGATTCAGACGAAACCTTGCTGCTTTTCATCAATTGAACCATCAAATCAAACAAGATGATCGAACAAACAATCAAACAAACCCTAGATAGACTGATTCTTAATTGGAGAGAAAACTATTAAAAAGTTGAATGAGTTAACTCGGCCGAATCTGAAAGAAAGCCACCACTGAAAGGTTTGGACAGAGTATGCTTGATTTGAACGACAGCATTGTCAAGTGGGCAGGTCGGTCTTTACGCGCTTATTTCTCTACAGTAACTCACGTGCCCTAAACCCAGCTCCTATATTTTGATATTATGCATTTACGCCCCTTAGATTTATCATGGAGCCCTATAATTTCATAGTTAACATATTGCTCCCTCGTCGTTAAGTGGAATGAATGTCAACTAGAGCCGTCAATACGGGATAACGGGACGGGATGACATTATGTTATCCCGTGACTTATGTGGGACGGGACGGAAAGTATTTTCACGGGACTAAAATATTTCGTCCAGTCCCAAATCTACTGCGGGACGCGGGACAATGCGGGACCCGTTGACTAGGCGGGATGCCTCCAAGGCCACGGCCAAAGCCAAGGCCACTTATGCTTCTTACCCAGCTTCAACCTCATATATATATACCCACTAGCCATAGTTTACTTTATTGTTCTTTCAATGTGGGATATAACCTCCAAGGCCAAGACATAGTTTACTTTCTTTTTCTTTCAAAGTGGGATATAATCTCCAAAGGCCGAGTCAAGGCAAGGCCAAGGCCAAGGCCAACTCATCAGCAAGCCTTTCAACTTGAACGTCGCGGGATGGGACGTGATGGGACGGGATCGCACTATGTTGTCCTGCGACTAATTCGGGACGGGACGAATTTTCGCGGGCCTAAAATTTTCCGTCCCATCTCATCCCGTTTATATAGCGGAACGGGACATCCCGACGAGACCATTTCAACTTAACGGCTCTAATGTCAACGTTAGATTTTAAAAGGAGTTTTTGTTTACAACTAATTTAGAAAATAAGTATATTTCATTTATGTCTCTTTTTAATTTATAGCATTATAAGTGTGCATTGGAGTATAATATTTTTTATTATTATTTAACTACTCGGATGGAGTAGATAATTTCCTTGTTAATTAAGTCAAAATCTCTCCCCAAATCGTGATTGCATTTTTCAATGCTCACGGCTTACCTTATTTATACATTTAAAACTGAGTTTCTTCATTAGAGAAAAAGGGGAATACTTAGTTGGTTTAAACCTTTCTTCAACAATATTTTAGAATCTACTGTATATAATTTGGGTCTTTATTATTTACTTATAAAATGAAACAGAAACTCAATTTTATTTTATAGACACAAGAAATGAAGGATATAGCTATCCACAAACTCCGTAAACTTATCCCATATAATAATGTTATATGAAATGCCTACAATCCTAAAAAATAATTTGTCAAACTATTCACAATACGTCTAACTAATGTAAAAAAAATAAAATAAAATAATTTGTTCTTATCTTCCACTAAAACCCTTCCTTACAATATTTTGGGTTGTACAGATGCTTTACAAGAGTAACTTGGCACTGCCTCATGAGGCGAGGTAATTTGATTCGAAAATTGACGAATTTGAAATGCCATAAAATTGGGCATGGAGATGCAAAACGTGCTCAGGATATCAGAGTATGCTACGCGGTGACTAGACGTGATTTTAGTCATTCGGGGCCATTTGATGGGCGAAAATGTCATTTTTATGTTTATATAATTTTATTTTATTATTTGTTTTATTTCTTTATTATTGTTAGTGCTCAGTTTCTTTTGCTTAGTAGGAAGTTACAAGATCAGGTTAGGAAGTCATGAAACAACTATGTTTTTGAATTCAATGAATGTGATTTCTTTTAGAAATTGAAAAATATTCTCTTGAGTTATTCTTTCCTAAGTTTAGTCATTTTAACAAGTGACTTGTATCACCCCACCTTGACTTTCAAAATATTCGTACAAAGAAAATATTTTGCTTTTAACACATTAGTAATTAGTGATCTATAGAATGCCATACAGCGTTGTTTTTGGGTCGAATGAACGCATGATAGTAAATAAGACTTGTCTCTAACATATAAGGATCCTGAGCTACTCCCCTTATCATCAATTGGTTTTAAGATGGAACCTCAGACTTTAAGATGGTATCAGAGCTGGTCCATTACACGTGCAGGCCCAACGGTCCACGATGAACCCTCCGCGCCACCCACCATCCAGTCCACGTTGTAAGCCTTTGACAAAGCTCGGCTACACGTGAGGGGGCGTGTAAGAGAACATTATCCCATATCGGGAATAAACAAGACTTGTTTCTAACATATAAGGATACTGGGCTACTCCCCTTAACATCAATTGATTTTAAGGTGGAACCTCAGACTTTATCAGATAATAGTGAATTTTGGCTTACTCCATTATTAGAAACTAAGGGGTTATTTGTGTAATTTATAAAACTAACGATGGACAATGTGTAATTCACCTGTAAAGCAAGGGCTGGAAGTTAAATAAAATAGATGTTGTCTACTTGTCCACTTTTAACGTCATGCGAAACACGTGAATGTGTTCTTAGTGAGGATATATGTGGTGGGGCTAGTCTCGAGAAGTTTCGGTGCGAGTTGGGCCGTAAACGGCTGTGATTGATATTGGACACGTGGCAAAATCTAGACGTATGCTTGACACGTAAGAAAATGAGCTGGGTGCCGTATACGAATTTTGTGGATAATGTTAGGATGATTGTAAATTTGTCTTTTATTGATTCCCGAATCATATACGCGTGCCCACTTTCGTAGTCGGTCAGCCGCTATGTCACGCGCTTGTTATTTCCACTCCCTTCGGAATTTTATTACTATAAATTTAATTAGTACTCCCTCCGTCCCACTTCAAATGATTCCTAGGTTTATTTCACGATTTTTAAGAAAAATGAATAAAGTGTGTAGAAATTAGAGGTGAAAAAATGTAAAAGTTAAATGTGTGATAGAAAATAGGAGAGAGAATGTAAAAGTTAAAAATATTTAATAGGAGAGAGAATGAGTGGGAGGAATAGTGTGGTTTTTTTGTAAATATGTGAAGATGATAAGGGTATAAATATATGGAAAACTTTTCATTTATGGAATGGACCAATTGAAATGGGACGTCCCAAAAAGAAAATTGGACTATTTGATTTGAAGTGGGACGGAGGGAGTATAACATAAATTAAGAAGAATGTATATAATTTATTATATATTATTTATATAAAATTAATTATTAAAAAAATACTAATAATTCATTTGAAAAACGAAAATTAATATAGTAAATTAATTAAATATTTAAATGGGACAGATATAAATAAATATCCACCTCTTCATTAAAATAAATATCTAAATTTTAAATTAAAAAATATTTGCGAAATTGTTAAAGTATAATAACATAGGTACATGAAAATCCTAAATAAACCCTCGGCATCATGAGTATGAGGGTACTTGTTATATGATGAGAGAGAATATAGTAAATTATTAAAAAATATCATTTTAGAACAAAAAATTTAAAAATTTTAATATTGACAAAGGGAATAGTAAATTTTTATTTGATTGAAGCACAAAAATTTCTTTTCTTAGTAAAATAATCTTTTTTAATGAAAAATGAAAGTCTATTTTTATTTAAGGAATGATATTTATTGTTTACAACTTTTAAATTTAGTTTAGCAAGTATTTAATGAAATATATAAAATGGTTAAAAATATTTAGATTAAACAAAAATATGTTTTTGAGAAATTTATTTTTTTTAAATAAATATATATTTTGAGAATAAAAAATTGAATAACCTTTTTTGTCCCAAAATAATTGACCTTTGAATCTTTTTCTACAAAAAACTATGTCCCTAAATAGTTTATTATAGTATGTATAAAACTAAAAATTTAAAGTGAAAAGTATAAAAAATTATATATATATTTTTTTACTAAAAATATTTTTTTAAATATAAAATATTATTTATTTTGAGATTTTGGGAAGGAGGGAGTAACAAAAAGTTTTTGTGGTAGAAATAGAGTCGTCAAGTTGGGACGGTCCCGTCGGGACGTCCCGTCCCGCCATACAAATGGGACGGGATGGGACGGAATATTTTAGTCCCGTCCCATTTTCGTCCCGTATCGTCCCGTTCCCGTCGCGGGACAACTTATTTTTATCCCGTCTCGTCCCGTTTTCCCGTATTGACCCGTACAAGTATTATATGTTTATCACCACTACTACTAGTCTACTACTACACACTTAAAATAAAGGTTAGTGCGTAAAATTTGACTTAGGTAAACACTTATGTTTACATTTTCACTTGATGAAATTTGCAGAATCTATGAACTGATGGAGCGGGTGCTTAAAGTTTATGTTTATAGTGAAGGAGAAAAGCCGATATTTCATCAACCTGGAATGAGAGGAATATATGCTTCTGTTTTAGAATAATACAATTCTACCCTTATTGTTCTCTGTGGCATTATGTCCCATTTTTAACTGGAATTCACATGGCTGTTCAATGCATATTGTGCTACTACTTTGATTCTGTTTCAGATAGCCAAGCAGTTGTACCTAATAAGCTTACAGTGAGATTTAGATTATGGCATTATGTCTTATAAATATGTAGTTTGGAGTTTCTTGTTGATTTTATATTTATGGATATTGATTTTGGCTCCAAGTCAACACTTATCCCTCCTAGTCAACGGGTCCCGCGGGATCCCGCGTCCCGCAAATGGGACGGGATGAGACGGAGTATTTTAGTCCCGTCTCGTTTTTGTCCCGTCTCGTTCCGTTTCCATCGTGGAACAACATAATTTTGTTCCGTCTCATTCCGTATTTCCGTATTGACGACTCTAGGTAGAAAGGGGGTAGAAAGGGGTAGGGCAAGTTTGGTGAATAATGAAGAAGGGAGAAGAGGTCCAGGATCTTGACCCAAGTTAGAGGCAGGCCTGCGTTTAAAAAGACTGGTCCTGTCCAATTAAGCTGCACTGACAGCTACCCAATATCATACCACCACTGGCCTGGCCCCATCAATTAATTTCCTTCTCTTTCCAATCTAAATTCCCATTCCCACGTAACGTAACTTGAATTATTAACTTAGCAGTATTCTCGTGCGATGCACAATAAAATTATGAATTTTTTTTTCAGATAATTTTATTTTAAAAATCTATATTCTAAAATAATCTACAATTGAATTTATTTGCCAAAATGATCAATTTTTTGAAACTCGCTACACGGTGTAACGAGTTTATAATTTTTTCAGTTAAAATCGCTACACGATGTAGCGAATTTAAATTTGCTCATTTTTTTAAAAAAAATTATGCTATTAAAGAAAAAAATTTGAACTCGCTACACAGTGTAGCGAGTTTAAATTACCAAAATAGGCCATAACCGATTCAAATCAGGCCACAATCGATCCAAACCAAACCAAAGGTACAAACTCCGTCTCACTTTAAATTATAAAATAATAATTATTAATAAAGAAAACTAAATAAAAATATTATTTTTTTTCATCTCAAATAAATACTTTAAAAAATATACTTCTATAAAAAATTATACTGTATTATTCATTTCAAAAATAAATATTACTTTCGACTCAAAATGAATAACCAAAAAATAATACTACATTTTTTATCCAAAACAATGAGCATTACTTCCTTCATCCCAATGAATATTTTAAAAATTAATACTACTTCATTCGCCTCTAAAATTAATGTTTGTAATGTTAGTGCATTCGTCTCAAAATATGACATTAATTTTTTAGACGAATAAAGTAGTATTCTTTTTTTAAATGTTCATTGAGACGAAGGAAGTCATATTCATTTTTTTTTGACATAGAAAAAAAATTCTACTTTTTAAGAAAAAAAAATTCCTTCAATTCAAAAAATGAATATTACTTTCGTCCCAAAATTAAAACTATTTTCTATATTAAAAAAAAATTGCTTCATTTGTCTCAATGAACATTTTAAAAAAGAATACTACTTTACCTGTCTCAAAAATTAATATTCATTTTCTGAGACGAAGACACTAATATTATAAAAATTAATTTTTACAAAAGAATACTACATCGTCTAAAAAAATAAATTACTATCTTCGCCCCAATGAATATTTCATAAAATATTACTTCATTTGTTTAAAAATTAATGTCATATATTGAAACATTACAAACATTAATTTTTGAGGCAAATGAAGCAGTATTATTTTTTAAAATATTCATTGGGATGAAGAAAGTAATGTTCATATTTTTGGACAAAAAATGTAGTATTATTTTTTGGTTATTCATTTTGAGTCGAAAGTAATATTTATTTTTGAAATGAAGATTATAATTTTTTTTTATAGAAGTATATTTTTTAAAGTATTTATTTGAGATGGAAAAAATAATATTTCTATTTAATTTTCTTTATTAATAATTATTATTTTATAATTTAAAGTGAGACGAAGTTTGTACCTTTGGTTTGGTTTGGATCGGTTGTGGCCTGATTTGAATCAATTGTGGCCTAGTTTGAATTGATTGTTTGGATCGGTTGTGGACTTACTGAAATGGTGACCAGTCAACAAAAATGGCATGAACTTACTGATCCTATTTTGGTCCACAATCGAAATGGTGATCGGTCAACAAAAATGGCATGAACTTACTGATCCTATTTTGGTTTCCATTTCCAATAATGGTGACAATCTTTTTTGCCTACATTAAATGACTTCAATGATGTCATCCACTTATTATTGACCGGTCATCATATCAATGATTTACCGATCCTTGAAGCAGTATTATTTTTTTTAATATTCATTAGGATGAAGAAAGTAATGTTCATTTTTTTGGACAAAAAATGTAGTATTATTTTTTGATTATTCATTTTGAGTGAAAAGTAATATTTATTTTTTAAATGAAGATTATAATTTTTTATAGAAGTATATATTTTAAATTATTTAATTGAGTCGGAAAAAATAATATTTCTATTTAAATTTCTTTATTAATAATTATTATTTTATAATTTAAAGTGAGACGGAGTTTGTACCTTTGGTTTGGTTTGGATCGATTGTGACGGTTTGGATCGGTTGTGGACTTACTGAAATGGTGACCGATCAAGAGAATATTTAAAAATTATAATTAAAATATCTTGAAGGCTCACGATACTAAGAAAATGTCAACACTATATACATATACACAGGGCAAATTAAACAAAGGGTATTGAATAGTTATAGAGCTGTCTCTCATGACAACCTTAATCCCCAATAAACCATACTTCTTGACCGATTATTCTCCTTTTGTTTTGTATGACCGATTGAAACCATATTTTTTTTCCAAACCGGTTAGATCGGTTTTCCGATTAACCGGTTAAACCCCTTTTTTTTCAAATTAGGTTTTTCATTTTTCTTTATTTTTTATTGATTAGAAAATAATATTTTAGAATTTTTTTATTAATGGTTTTTTTTACAAAATGTCAAAATGATATATAAAAAAAGGTAGAAAAAAAAGAAACAAATGAAAGTATATACCGATTAAAAATATCGGTATATACTTTAGTTGGGCTCAACCGATTAAAAATATTGATAATGTCGTGGGCTCAAGTTCTATGGTGTGTTACCGATTGTGTGTGTGAATATTGCTAATATTTTAGTTAAAGTGGTAAACATTGATTTCTTGGTTTCTGATATAAGGGTGGGGTTACCATTTACCAAGTATAAATCGATAAAGGACCAAAGGTAGAATGGATTGCTGAGTGTTACTGTTACGCCTGCGTATACGCGTCTCTGTCGGCGCGTGTATTGCACGTGCCATTTTTCTTCCAATCACGATCTGTCACGTGTAATTTGCGTAGCATATCTTCAATTATGTCATGGAAGGAAATGACTAAATTGTCCCTGAAATTTTGACAAAATTTTTTGCGCTAGTACTGTTCATTTGATGACATGCTTTAATATGTAGATAGATGAATCAAAAAGAAAAACAAGAAAATGCTATATAAATACCAGAGGGGTGAGAGAAAAATGTTTGAAATCTGATCGGATCGATAGATAAAAATCGAATCATTACTCTTGTTTTGTTTTGGTTCTAGTTCCAAAAATTTATGAAATCGATAGATCTTATCAGGTCCTGATTCTAAAATTTTAGCAACGGTTTCAGTTTGAATCAGAAAAAATCAATAATTATATAATATATAGAGAATTCATATTTTCAATTAAATTTCTATGATGAAATCTCAGTTTTTAAGATGTTATCAAAGCTGACCCATTACACATGAAGGCCCAAGGGCACACAAATTTACTACACGCCATTTGATTAATAGTACACGTTGTAAGCTATGTTTCTTCGCGTCACCCGATTAATAAGTTCACATTTTAAAATTTAACAAATAGCGTGTTAGATATATTATCCCACATCGGGACCTATAACATATAAAGATCACGAAAAACTTTCGTTAACACCAATTGATATTAAGGTGAAATTTAATAATTTTAAAAACATAACGAGTAAAATGTTCATATGAGCATTGTTTGGGAAAATTTTCATGTTCACCAATTATTAGCCGTCATGTGTCACATTCAATGAAGAGTTTTATTTTAGATTTTGATTTAAACACAAATTTTAGCTTTTAAATCCAAACAAAATATTTTTAAACGTAATAAATTCAAACTACAGCGGTTCAACTACTTCATCCGAAAGAATGTGATGGTGGTAGAAAGTAGAAACATTGTCTTGGAACATGCACTGATTTCTCTTATCATTATCCCCCATATTAGATTTTAGATAATTAGATTAGTTTATTTTATTGGATTAAATTTAATTTGTTTAAATTGTATTATTCTCTCCATCCTAAAATGAATGATTTTTTTCAAAATTTAAGAATCATTTTAAAAAATTTAATTTTAATCTAGAAAAAATAATAAACATTCTTTTAATTCATTTTCAAAATTTTAGATTTGTAAAAATATAATGAATTATGAAAAAAAATTAAATCAAAAAATTTAAAAGAACATTTATTTTGAGAAAATAATGGTCATTCAATCTATATAATATATAAAAGCAGAAACATTTCAAGATCATACAGCTCGCCACATGGAATTCCAAGTCAGCTCTATGTTCACCAATTAAATTAGCCGCCATGTGTCACATTCAATGAAGAGTTTTATTTTAGATTTTGATTTAAACACAAATTTTAGCTTTTAAATCCAAACAAAATATTTTTAAACGTAATAAATTCAAACTACAGCGGTTCAACTACTTCATCCGAAAGAATGTGATGGTGGTAGAAAGTAGAAACATTGTCTTGGAGCATGCACTGATTTCTCTTATCATTATTCCCCATATTAGATTTTAGATTATTAGATTAGTTTATTTTATTGGATTAAATTTAATTTGTTTAAATTGTATTATTCTCTCCATCCTAAAATGAATGATTTTTTTTCAAAATTTAAGAATCATTTTAAAAAATTTAATGTTAATCTAGAAAAAATAATAAACATTCTTTTAGTTCATTTTCAAAATTTTAGATTTGTAAAAATATAATGAATTATGAAAAAAAATTAAATCAAAAAATTTAAAAGAACATTTATTTTGAGACAATAATGGTCATTCAATTAGAGATAGAGGAAGTATCATTATCCATTATCTCCATATCAGATTATCATGAGTTGGTCTTATAAAAAACTAGTTTTTTCTTAAGATAAGGAAAAACGTGTTTTCAAAACAAACGGTGGCATTTTTGTAATTACTGACAACCATGATAAATGCCCGTGTTAATATTACAAATTCGTGCCATCCCAAGCTCCGATCATCTTGTCTGACCATCCCAAGCTCCGATCGTTCTCCGGCGTTCACTCAGTTTGAGTATTTTGTAACCTACAATTCGTGCCCTAGTTCCGCCATTAATGTCCATTGTCAACTCTGCTTCGTTACATAATTGATTGGTACTTTATTGATTGGTACATAATTAATTGGAGATAACTGTGTGATTTGATTCCATAGCTCTTCGTTTTTTCGTTGGATAAACAGAATGTCCTTCAATGGTGTGGATAAAGGATTTAATTTGCTGAAGTTTGGGTCAATTCAATTGGGAATTATGTGAATTTGTTCTAAATAATTGCCAGTAGTTGTATAAATAATTGCCAGGGTTATGATAAAAATGTACCAGTGCACGTCTAAAAAAGTGCCAGTTAAAAGCTCTCTTTGTTCAAAAACTTAGTGCCAGTGCATGTGTAACAAAGTGCCAGTGCCAGTGTAAAAAAGTGTCAGTGTTAGTGTAATAAAGTGCCAGTGTTAGTGTATCAAAGTGCTGGTGTTAGTGTAAAACAAGTGCCAGTGTTAATTTAACAAAGTGCCAGTGTTAGTGTAACAAAATGCCAGTGTTAGTGTAACCAAGTGCCAGTGTTAGTTTATAAATTCACTTAATATACATGCACTAGCACTTTTTTACACTGGCATTCAAAAACACATGGACTGGCATTTGAAAACACATATACTGGCACTCAAAAACACATACACTGGCACTCAAAAACACTGGTAATTATTTTTGCTGGCTCTCAAAAACACAAGCACTGGCATTCAAAAACACATGGACTGACATTTGAAAACACATGGACTGGCACTTCAAAACACATGGATCGGCATCCGAAATTGGAATTAAAATTGGAACTAACCGGCATTCAAAAACACATGGATGGCATTTGAAAACACATGGATCGGCACTTCAAAACACATGGACTGGCATCTGAAATTGGAATTAAAATTGCAACTGGCAAAAAGGATTTGGGAACAGTGAGCAAGAAAAAGGCAAGATCAATTCGAAGGAAGCCAAGAAAATGATTCGAATCCACGTACAGGAGAGCATCAACAGTATCTTCTCAATTGACAAAAGGTTTCATTCCAATTTCTCTCTCTACTTTCAGTCGCCCTCGTTTACCCAGAGTCCAGATTCATGAATCGCCATTAATGGTCGGAGGAAATTGGGTCCTTTCAAGATTCATGAATCGCCGGCGAACTGATTTCTAGAGAAAACAATGAAGAAGACGATTGAGGGGGCCGATAATGGTGAGGAACTCTGTTTGCGTTTAGAGAGAGAGTAGAGAGAGAGCCCGAGCGCGACGGGTGAAAAACACGTTTTTTGTTAAGGTTAAAAAAAACGCGTTTTTTATAAGTTTTTGGCGATTATCATATTAGTATATTTTATTAGTTTAAATTTAAAATTTTGAAATTATCATCTTTGTAAGTCTTTTTAAGTAAGATTTTCAAATCATATTATCAGATTATATTTATTATTTTCAGCTTATCAAATCAGTATATTTTATTAGTTTAAATTTAAAATTTGAAAATTGTCATCTAATGAAAGTCTTTTGGAAGTAATAGTCCTAGAACTTAATCGCTTTTTATAACTAGAAATCACTATCATTCATTTGTATCTATCATTCTTTTGCATACGTTTTCGCGCATCTGCCTCTTCCAAGTTTGTCTTTCTTTTTTCTCTCAAATTCATTTTTTTTTCAAATTAAATTTGTGCTGCATAGTTTCAATAGTGATTAATAATTAAATGATATTTCAATTTCTAACGAGCTATTATTCTTAGGATAGAAATATCAGTGCTTTACTAACATTTAATGTTGTTTACTAACCTTAATATATATTGAGTTGTTAGATGTTGTAACCAATTTCTAATGCATATTAACTCGGTTTGTATGCCATTTGAGCCTGCCTTCTTGATTGTTTAATGCTTGATTAATAAAATACTCAATCAAAAAGATACGAGTATTTATGATTTCCTAATTCCTATCAAGTGTACTAAGTGATACTTGGTGATGATAAAGAAACTGTTGTTAAGTCCGCGCCGAGCATGATCTCGCAAAGAAGACAAGTAACCAAAATCCAACAAAGCTAACTTCATTATCCTAATTTTTCATTCTCCGCATTATGGCCATTGAAAGCTAAACCTCCACGGACAAATTTAAATCGATTCTATCATTCTCTTAGTATTATTTAATTTGATCATCTCAATTATAGTTTTTAAGAATATTTTTTGTTGTTATTTTTAACTTAGGTAATTATCTTGATTCTTTTTTCTGTGTGTTGATCAAACATGTTCTTTTTTTTTTTATGAAACTGATCAAATATGATCCTAAGCATTAGATCGTTGTCAAGATCTCTTTTTAGAAAAAGTATACTCCGTCCCAAAACGAAAAACTAAATTATTTTTCTAATTTTTTCTTGATTAAAGATAAATTTAAAATATTTTGGTCATTCATTTTGGGATATAAGTATTATTATATTAAATAATATACACTAGGCATTTAGTTTTTTATATACTACTAAAAGATATAATCACGTTAAAAAAACCTCAATTCATGAATAAGTAACACTTTTATGTTTAGTGAATTATATTTTGTGAGGTAATTCTGAATCTATATTTGTTTATATGATACAAAATTTATCTCTACTATGTGCATTCATTAAAGTGTAAATTAGTTTTTGGTATAATTTGTATAGTTTAATATTTTAAGTGATACTTCTTTCATTTTGGAATAAGAATATTGCAGTCATATTGCACGCTTATTAAGGAAAAAAGTGGGCAAACAGTTTGAGTGGCTTGAAGACTTAATCATCAAAAATACTATTTATGATTTAAGTTAATTGAAATACGAAGTATGTACGTTATGTTGTGATTTTTTGTAATTATAAGCATGATAAGGGCAAAAATTGTCATTATTTTCCATTTTAAAACTTTACTCTAGGATGAACGTAAAAAAGGACGAAATAGAAACCTTACTTTGGGACAAAATGTGTATATTATTTTTATTACTAAGAATATTAAGAATCTTATGTTGAATATTTTCAGATTGAGTCACAGGGATATAATTTCACCATGTTATTTTTATAATATTTAATTATTAGATTCATTATGCCCGTCAAGTATCGACGGGTTACTGACTAGTTTATTCAAAAGGACAACTCACAAGAAAAGTAAAAAAAAAGACACATTCATTAATTAATTGTAAATCACCTGTTGGGAAAAATGGGTGTATTTAAAAAATAGCTTTGAAAAAGAAAACGGAACGGAAAAATTATTTTTCTAAAATAAAATAAGTCGAGGCAAGAGTTTGACTCTTTTTCCGTAAGACAATATTGCCCCGTATACGAGTGCTCACGGTCTTCGGCAATTGTCCCCAAGATACAACGACTTTCGGGAATTTCAGATTGCAGCACAACAACTCTGAAATTATCGGGCGAACTACTGAATACTCGGGATTTTCTTGGACTCGAAAGTAAGACTTCTGAATGCTAGGATGCTTTAGAGAATAGAATGCTTGAATGATTTTTTTTTTGGATGGAAATGAAATGGGGAGGAGGGGGCTATTTATAGTTATTGAAGAGATGGGGTGCCCTTTGGGAATAAACACAATTGACACCTGTTAAATCTGGACCGTTGGATCTAAGCAAATTGGATGGAGATCTGCTGCAGCCTTGACCCGCCCATTCCAATAGACACGGGTCGCCCTATGTCTTTTCACCAACCATTGCAACCCATGACCCTATTGTCCAAACGGGCTGCCCAATCCACCAACCAAGCCCAACTGGTCCTTAGCCCATTCACTGAACCAACCCATGATGTCGCTGATCCACTTCACCTTGGACTGAGCCACATCAAGCCCAAGATCTGGGCCGACCCACACGGCCTAGGCCAATACTGGACTTAGCCGAACCAGACCTGATCCGAGCCACCACTGCCTTAGCCGAACCATGGACCGCCATCGAACCTAACTTCGTCAAAAGTTTAAGGCTCCACAGCTCCCAGCGACCGATGCGAAGTGTAAAGTGCGCCCTAAATCGCCCATTCCGCCCTTCGCACGCTTCGCGGGTGTAGACACCCCATTCTGAACACATCGGAGCATACTTATACCACTCTAAGTCTCACTTTGAGTCAAAAGGTAGAAATCCACCATTTCGTCATGTTTCGTTAAGTTTTGACTAACCACCGTTAGTTTGGGACTAAACTGCATACGAGATAACGAGGAAAGGACAAAGCGTCCACAGGAGCAATATCTCGCCGCGAGATGGCGTGTCTCGCGCGAGATATCCCCCTCTGCGGTGCGGACGACAGTTCCCTCGTCGATTTCAACCTCTTTTCGGGATAAAACTTTATCTCTCCGGCCAACCAATAGAATTTGGAGTCTGGAATCATCTTGAAGTGTTTGATCTCATCTTCAACACTTCCCAAACCCCTATCAATACTTGGTGACTTCCAAGGTTCAAGAGGTCCAGAAATTTTCACAACACATACATTTTGTTGGTTTCTCTCCTTGAAAGAATCCTACAAAATCACCCTAAAAACTCACCTCATAGTTTATTTGTCAACCTTGTTGATAAACAAACATCAAGCTCCAAGTCAAGGATCGAGGCGAAGCTCTGTCCGTGTCAAGAGCCGATTCTAAACTTGAGTCGAAACTCTGCCCAAATCACCTCACGCAAGGTAACCCCCTAAATCCCCTTCTAATTGACTGTTAGAGTGGTATAAGTCCATAGAATCTAGGATCGGCCTAGAGCCTCTCCAAATCATGGAGACGGTCTCGAAGCAATCGATCCTACATTCCGTTTAACCCCGTTAAATGGACCTTTGTTTATAATATTTAAAATCTTTTTTCTCTTCTTTTGAAAACCTCTCTTTTCTTTAGCAAGAGCGATCTCCGGATTGGGTGCAATGGATGCTCCTTGACCTATCCATTTCATAACCTAAGCCCCGAACCCAAATCTCTTTCAAAATGATTTTCCTATTTTCTTCAATCGAATAATATAGGTGGCGACTCAAAAACGAAAAGGATAGGAAAAAAATCTCTCTCTTTTTCCTCACAACGCTACAGTGGCGACTCTGCTGGGGACTTAAAATTAAGAGGCTTAAAATTGCGTCAAAATTTAAAGAGAGGTTTTCAAAGAATTTTTGGTAAATTCGAATTTGTTGCTCTCAGACGAGGCATATCTCGCGGCGAGGTATCATATCTCGCGCGAGATATTGCTTCGGCAATCTGGTTGTTTTCTGGTTTCTCCCGTTTGTCTCATAGTCCAAGACGAGAGACGAACATGCAAGGGGGATCCCAGCATTCATTATCTGCAGAGTTCCCGCATCTTAAGGCCTCCCTTAAGGTGTAGAACTCGAACCTTCGTTTCCTTTAAATAATTGATTATTATTTATAAACTGCGTGCGATTGGGTTTTATTTAATTAAAGTCCGGTCCATTGGGGATTCGGGAGTTGTAAATTGAATTATTTATCTCTCTTTTTCTCTCTTTATGTGGAACTACGATGGCCTGAGTCTTCCTAATTTGGAAGAAACGTAGGCAACCACTTGGTGCGGCCACTATCTGTTTTCCTTTTGATTTTTCAAAAAAAAACTCTCTATTTTACTCTATCACCTAGATTGACTATCACACACGCGCACTCATATTATAACTGTCATTGCACTGCATACCCTCTATAAACCCGGGACCCACACTAAGGACGGATGACGGTAACCACCTAGTCGCCGGTCTCTCCGAAGTTGGACAATCCCACTCCGCGTATTCAATCCACTTAGATTGTCATATCGCGGGGAGCCTAGCCTTCCAGCCCTGCATCGCCACATTCTCATGTAGATTGACCTTTTTAGGATCACTCCGTGACCGGTCGGTTTTGACTAGGTGATCTTTTCTTGTTTTTGACCAAAACAAAGCCATACAAAATTGACAATAAAGAAGGATTCAGAAAAGTCCCTTCGGAAAAAGTCCCTTCGGAATGACCCTTTCGGATGTCCCTTTGGAAAAAATACATATATGTATAATCCTTCGAAAAAACAATCTTACATGGCTTTGTTTTACAAAAAATCGGATTGATTTCTTAGTCGTTAAGTTCTGATAAAGGCCTTAGAAACCCCTCAAAACGGACTTTCCGTTCCGACCAAAAATTAGGTCTAAATAAAAATCGACTTTCCGTGTGGTTATCTCGCGCGGGACAACATACCTCGCGCGGGATAATGCTTGTTTCTTGAATTTGAGCTGAGCCATTTTGAGCACCTTCCGACTCGTTGGGGCTAGATCCTGATATCTGCATCTCTTCTGTCAGTTTTCCGAAGCTACTCAACTCCAAGACTCCCAACACAATGTCTACCGGAAAGCACGTCATGACCAAGGAATGCCTTGAACAACACACTTTGCAAGACTTGACCAAGGCCCTTGTCGCTGAAATGGAGCATGTTGAGGGTTGAAGAGAGGCCTTTGATTTACCTTCTACCCGCATTGCTAGGGATTTCCGAAAGATGGAGAGTGACTCCGACAGTGGGCGATCGTCCGTGCAAGAGGAGCTAAGTGACATCAAAACCCAACTTGCCAAAGCCACTGCAAAGCAAATTAACGACAATGACTCGTGGCATCACATGGAAGAATCCATCCAGGCTGAAAAGACAAAGATGCTGATTGAAGAGCTTGAGGAAGTCAAGAGTGAACTTGAGACCATGACCCAAAAGTGCATCAACCTTGAAGCCCACATTGAAGATGACATTGATGAGAGGGTCAAGTTTTTCCTCAATACTCTCTACCGTGACCTCAAAGAGCAAATGGAGGAAGAATACCAGTCTCGCCAAAACGTCTTCGTGCAACACTATGAGAACCACATTCGAGACCTCCATAATCAAATGGCTAAGTGAAGGAAAGGTAGAGTCTTTTCCGACATTGGAAACATCACTCTCGGTCATCTCTTCAGAAGCCTTCACAAGGATGGAAAGATGAAACCAATGGAAGGCTACCAACCTAAGAGGGAAGGTCGATCTCCACACCTCTATTGCTTCTACCATCAATGCTATGGCCATCACACCAATGATTGTTTCAACCTGAAGAATGCAGTCCAAGACTTGATTGACAACGACGCCATCAGAATTTGCCCAAATGGTGGAATAGTTTGGATGAGTTCAAGCAAATGAGGAGTCTCTTTTTCTTTCAGTTATTTACTTTTAGTTGCAAAAGAAACGGTTAGTAGTCTAGTTTAGCTTAGTCGGGTACTACTTGCCTAAAGACTTCATTTGTGGGCAAGAGTATCAAGTCTGTTTTTCAATAATAGTTAGTCAGTATTTCCCTTTTCAATTCTGATTAATTCTTTGAGATTGAAAAAGAAATGTCATAGAAACTTGCAACGAAAATGACTACTCCAAGGCACTTTGGTTTTCCGGAAGCCTTCCTGTCTGGAGAATGATGCTAGCAAAAGGATACTTTCCTGGACTGGGGCTTGGAAAGCACTTACAAGGGATAACGGAACCACCACCGGTCCCCCAGCCTCACACAAAGCATGGCCTAGGATACATCATCTCCATCCACAATGAAGATGACGAAGAAGAGTGGGGCTTCGCTCAAATCAAGTGGGAAGGAACCACCTACAAAGGCTGCGATGACCTAAAGCCCAAGAATGGCAACCTCAAGCCATATCGGAAGACACTCAATGGCTACTTTGTTCGAGAAGGGGAAAGTATTCCCTACTTTATCTTTTCGGAACCATGGGCGACGATAAAGGAAAGCGCCAACGAGGGCTTTGAAATCTTTAGCGGCCGTAATGCTTCTCCAAGTGAAAGCAGAATCCGCCCCACTAATCCCTAATGATTTGTGGGTCACGAAAAACGAGAAATGACAAGTGAATGGGACTTTGTGTTGGGAGAAGACATCTTTGCGGCAGTTCCAAGACACTGTCGGTTAGAAGACAACCGAGATCCATGCAATATCCAAGGGGGACGCTCCAACTACCGACTACACAAGGCGATACGAAATGTGATGAGCCAATTCTAAACTAGCACGTCACCGGAGGACCGGTTGTTGATGAAGACTTCATGATCAAAGAGCTTGGTTGCACTCCCCATCCCCGCGGGAAGATTGGCCCGTAGCTTTTACATTAGAAGCGAGGCTCCACCTCCGATGAACTCACTCAAGAGGAAATCGAGGCGGTGGCCGAACATGTATTCCCTTACTTCCTTAATGAAAACTTTGATCTTTCCGAGTACCACGAGATTGCTAACATCGTGAATGATGAATTAACTAATAATAATCAATATAACGAACACGTTAATAATGAATCATACGATGAGATAGATCAAGAAAACGAATGAATCTTAAAAGAATTAGCTAAGCAAGTAGGTCGTTGTGGAAAGAATGGCCCCGTTGACGACGAGGAAATGCAAACGGGTAATCTTGGGACAACGGAAGACCCCGGAGAAACAAAGATCGGCGGCTTCTTGAGGGGAAGACAGAGAAACCTTGATACAGCTCCTCGTAGAATATGTCGACGTCTTCGCTTGGTCCTACAAAGATATGCACAGGTTGAATCGATCGGTTGTAGAGCACAAGATACCGCCTGTTACCCAACGCCAAGCCGGGCCAAACGAAACTACGCAGAATCAAGCCGGAATAGTCAATGCAAGTGAAAGAGGAAATCATGAAGCTCTTAAATGTAGGGTTCATCAAAGTGATTGAATATCCGGAATGGTTAGCAAACACAGTGCAAGTAGCCAAGTCGAACGGGAAAATACGGGTCTGTGTTGATTTCAGAGACTTGAACAAGGCATCCCCCAAAGATGACTTCCCGTTACCGAACATAGACATGTTTGTCGATGCCATAGCTGCATACGAAGTCCGCTCATTCGTCGACGATTTCGCAGGGTATAACCAAATCCTCATGGCAGAGGAAGATCAGAACAAAACAGCATTCACCACACCTTGGGGAACTTTCTGCTACACTATCATGCCGTTTGGTCTCAAGAACGCTGGGGCTACATACCAAAGAGCAGTCACGACACTATTCCATGACATGATCCACAAAGAAATAGAGGTATGTGTGGACGACATGATTATTCACTCAAAAGGGATAGATGGTCAACACTTCAGAGATCTCAGAAAATTCTTCAATCGGCGAGACAAAGCCAAGATGAGGCTCAACCCCGCCAAATGCTCATTCGGAGTGGTCAAAGGGAAAGTCTTAGGGTACATGGTCACGGGCGTGGCATAGAAGCGAGATCCCGCCAAGATAAAAGCCATCACGAGACATGCCTCCACCCGAGAACACGAGAAAGAAGTAAAGGGATTCATGGGCGAGGCTTCAATATATCGATCGATTCATCAATCAACTAACTACGATGTGCGATCCTATCTTCAAGTTACTTAAGAAACGCACCTCAAGAATGGACCGAAGAATGTCAAGAAGCATTCGAGGAAGTTAAGCGCTACTTGACTTCCCACCTATTACGGTTCCACCGCACAAGGAGAAGCCCTTGAAGTTATACCTCACGGTTCTGAGACAACGCATTAGGGGCTATGCTCGCTCAAGAACGGCCCGGCCTCCCACACAGAGAATGCCATCTATTTCGTCGGCGCAGATTCCAAGGCGAAATCAACTACTCCCCACTAGACAAATCTGTCTTGCTCTTATTTGGGTATCACAAAGGGTGAAGCACTATATGGAAGCCTTCCCGGTCCGTCTCATTGCAAAAATGGATCCACTGAAATATATCCTAGACAAATCAAATTTGTCTTCGAGGCTGGCCAAATGGTACTTCATGCTCGCGGGATATGACATCACTTACGTCACTCGAAATCCGTCGGGAGTGTATTCGCGAGATCGGTTGGCCGAATTTCCTTGCGACGAAGTGAAGGGGAAGACCCGCGATTCCACGATGAGGACATCATGAGTGTAGAAGAAGAAAATAAGTGGCAATTATTTTTCGATGGCGCAGCCAACATGAGAGGGTTCGGCATTGGAATGTTATTAGTAGACCCTAACGACATCTACACTCCACTGGCAATACGTCTTGACTTTGACGCCACCAACAACATCACAGAATACGAGGCTTGCATAGCGGGACTTGAGGCAGCTCTAGAACGCAACGTGACCAAACTCGAGGTATTCGGGGATTCCCAATTGATCATCAATCAGACATTGAAGAAGTGGAGGGTCCAAGATCCAACCCTTCAAAGATACAATGCCCATCTCCAAGAGTTGGTGCAACAATTCCAAGATGTCTCGTTCCACTACCTCCCCAAAGACAAAAATCGGTTTGCGGACGCATTGGCCACACTTGCCTCATTGGTAGAAATACCTAAAGGAAAAGCAGTCAAACCCTTCAAAATAACACGACGCGCAACTCCTGCATACTGTGCCGTTATAGATCTCCACGACTGCAAAGACAAATGGTTATCCGAATGTGCCACTGTTGGGAACTCCGAAGAGAAACCATGGTACCATGACATTTAGCATTTCATCCTAGATGGAACCATCCCACCTGAGACAGACCCGGAGACTCAGATCGCCCTTAAGTGGTTGGCCGCTAATTACGTCATCACTGCTGGCCGCCTATTCAAGAAACATTCCCAAGGGAACCTCCTTTGTGCCACCGAGGAAGAGGCCCAAGAAATCATGGACCATGTTCATCAGGGCATATGTGGAACCCACATGAGCGGAAATATGCTCGCCAAAAAGATCATCAGACAAGGGTATTTTTGGCTGACCATGGAAGCCGACTGTACCAAAATGGTCAAGAAGTGCCACAAGTGTCGAGATACACGCCAATCTTGACATCTTGTTGCCTTCCTTCTTTGTACCCTATGACTTCTCCTTGGCCTTTCTCTACATGGGGGATAGACGTGATTGGAAAGGTCACACCCATAGGAGCCAACGGACACTGCTTCGTCCTAGTAGCTATCGACTACTTCACTAAGTGGGTTGAGGCCACCTCCTACAAAGTTTTGAATGCCAAGAAGGTTGCAGAGTTCATAAAGCATAACATCATCTGCCGGTATGGGGTTCCGCAAGAGATGATATCCGATAATGGGTCCCACTTCGAGAAGGAAACCGATCGCCTACTAACTGAATACAAAATCACAAGGCACAAGTCGTCTCCTTAAAGACCTCAAACGAACGGAGCAGTTGAAGCCGCAAACAAAACAATCGAGACTATCATCAGAAAAATGGCAGTCACTGGAAAAGATTGGCCCGACAAGCTACCATTCGCACTATGGGGATACCGCACTTCGGTCCGAACAGCTACAGGAGAGACTCCCTACGCCCTCACATTCGGAATGGAGGTTGTCTTACCGATAGAATTGGAAATACCATCACTACGGGTTCTCCTAGAAAACCAAGTGAACGAGGTCGGCGGCTAGGAAGCGGTCTGAAGAGTTGGCCCTGTTGGACAAAAGAAGGTTGAAAGCGGCCGAACATACTCAAGCTTACCAAAGAAGAATGGCAAGAGCTTTCAACAAAAAGGTCAAGACGAGGAACATCAGAGTAGGTGACACAGTTCTCCGTGAGCACCGATCCTGGACCTTTCAACCCGCTAGGCAAGTGGGGACCAAGATGGATAGGACCCTACATTGTGAAGAAGATATTCTGCGGGGAGCCCTTCGGTGGTAGACTTAGACGGAGATCAACTACCGAAGCCAGGTCAACATGGACAAGCTCAAGAAGTACTTCGTGTGACTTGCCCTCCTCAAAAGGAATCGCTCGCTAGGTTGAAAATCTCGGAAAGGATAGCCTAGGCAAAAATTAGAGCTAGCACAAGAAAAGAAGCCCGCTAGATTGAAAACCCGAAAGGGCGGTCTAGGCAAAAGAAAGGGTGTGCATATAAAAAAAAAAAAAAAAAAAAAAAAAAAAGGGGAAGGCTTATCTCGCGCGAGATTACCCCTCGGCACGGAGCCGTATTTTGTCCTTTTCTCAAAAATGAACTACGTTAGACACGAGCCTCTTATTTAATTCTTTGTAAAAGAGGAACGTGGCGGCCTTCGGGTTCGGTCTAATCAAATAAATGAATCTACCTTTGTCCTTTATTAATCGAATGCATTTTCATTAATGACAAAAGGGAAATCCTAACCACAACGACTAATTTGCTAAGCTAACAATCTCGAAAAAAAAAATACTAATAAAAGCAAAACAATTGATCTATCAAAGCAATCTCTTGGTACTCCTAAAGATCTAGCCTTTCATTGACTTGGTAGGCCGGCGGACATGATCTCCACCGTCGTCGTGATCCTCCTTGCGCTTTGAGCCCCGCAAAGCAGAGCATCCCTCGAGGCAATCAAAAACAGAGTCAAGACGATCAAAAACAGATCCTGAGAGCCTATTGAAGACATGGGGCCTATCTAAAGCTTGCGTCTTTCCAGGCATCCCCTTGCTTCGCCTCTCGTACCAATCCCCATAGGGAAAATCCTGAGTTGGATCAGTTCGCACATTAGCGGGGATCGGTGAGCCTCGCTCCTTCGCAAAATACTGCTAGCTACAAAAGAATCTCCTAGCAGTGAAAGCCGCAGATCGTCAATCTTCTCTGCACTCGGGTGACCGGTATGAAGGAACCAATCCAAGTACTTATCAGACAAGAAGATACTTGCATTAAAAGTCCGAAGGTTTGACCAGCGATCCCGACTAGTTCCTTCGCCCCATGCTTGAGCTAGCACCTGCGCAAACTCTACACCAATATAAGACACTTCACGAGAAGCTCCTTCGAAAAGATAAGTGTCCTGCTGCTGACCGAGCCGACGGAGCACCCGGCAGGGAAATAAAAGGAGGAATCGCGCAAACCCGGAAGATCAACCACTGTTAAAACCCTTGGTATTGGCAACATACTTGTTGACCTCCAATAAGGTGGACACGAAGAATGTCGAAGTTTCGGTCTTCAATCAACTCGGCCCATTCATCCACCGAAAGATCCTTGATCAATAAATTTCGCGTATGATATGTGAAAGGGAATATTCCAATGGGGGACCCACCAACTTGAGATGCTCCCTAAGCCAAATGGTCAACGAAGAGGACTCCCTTGAGTCATGACACCGGTCTATGCGGCTCGTCAAGACCATGCGGGGTCTCACCCAAGATTAGCGGAATAATGTTCCTAGAACGTTTTCTAGCACGAGAACAATTTCCACAAGTTGGGGAGTCGACCAAGCCGTCCCTACATGTAAATAGAACATCTCCGAAAAGGAAAAGAGCCAGAAAGTTCCGTTTATAGACATGAAAAGCGTCATCATCTGAATCACCGCTGAAGCATCCCGGAAAAGAAGAGAAATCAACCCACTTGCGGTGAACCAACTCATAGCAAGTATCAAGGGGGATCCCTAACAATTCATTCAAAGCTTCCGAATGATTCCTATTGTACTTAGGAACAGCAATCTCGCCAGTCAAAGGCATATCCAAGATAATGGCAAATTCCTCCACAGTAGGCACCATCTCATTCAAAGAAAAATTAAAAAGATGAATAGAGGGATCCCAAAATCGAACAGCACCCTGCAAGAGATTCCAATCCGGTTGGAGGTTCTTCAAGGTAAAAAGGATTCTGAATCCGAATTCTGCAATAAACTTATTGCGAGATCGGTTGCGAAACGACCTCACAAAATCCCTTGATTCTTGCTTGAAAGATGCAATCACTTCGAGACAGAGAAAAATCATCGACAATCATGGACGTTGGGGCAATCTCCTTGGAAGCCATGGATCATAGGGTTGAAGAAGAAGACAAGAATTTCACCCTAATGAATATCTCTAGAGTTTGTAAGGCTAGAATGAGGTATACGGCCGGACTACGGGGTGATTTTATAGGGAAAAGCTGACAAAATCCTATTCGGAAAGAAGACATCTCTGCGACTAGCGTGTCTCGTGCGAGACACCTTATCTCGCGCGAGATATTGCTACGGCAAAAACGACAACGGTTCTACTCAAACAACAATCTAGCCCCGACTTGACGAAGCAAGTCTCGAAAAACCTGTGTGTACAGTTCATAACATGCAGTAAAAACACCAAGATGAGGGCTCAAAATTGTGGCCTAACGGCCATTCCATTCCATTTCCAAAAAACATGGAAAGTCGAGAAAGTTAATTAACTAACAAATTAGACCTAGGATTAGGGGTTAAGAAAAACCATTGTTTGTGCTACCTACTTGTTCCTAACGGTACCAAAAGAAAAGAAAAATTGTGCAGGTCCACCGGCCAATATATACAAATCATCAGAAATCAAATAAAGAGAAAAGGAGGGGATCACGCCATCAAATCGCCCGAGCCGCCGGCACCTCCGCCATCACCGCCACGGGGGCTGCCATCCCTCCTCGATCTCTTAGCTCCGCAAGTAGGGGTCACCACCGAGGCCACTGTCGAGGCCGCCAAAGAAGCCTTGTGGAACAGCCTCTCGGACAGGTCCGACACCAGAGCCATCAGTCCCGCCATCTTGGTCGCTCCACGATTATAATCGGCCGCGGACAGAGTAACCTAACAACAAAAGAAAAAGAAAATGCTCAGAAGAAGTCGGACATATACACTTATATGGACGGATACGAGAGACGACACAAACAGAAACTTACCGAAGAGACGTCAGCCGGGAGACGGTAGCCCTCGGGAATCTGATCAGGAGACGGGATGTATCCCACCATTGGCATGCTCCCCATCATGTACGTGTAGCTCAAAGGGCCGTAGTGCGGGGCGAAAGGCAGAGAACCAGTGGCCTGGGAGGAAGTGCTAGGGGCTGAGGAACCTGAAGCAGAAGTAGAGGCGGAGCCACGAGCATGTGATCGCCTATCCCCCACCAGGAGGGGACCCATCAGCCGAGGCAGAAACTCTGCATAAGAAGCCCCGGGGATCACGCAAGCCGTCGCCGCATCACCCACCAAAAGACCTGCATAATCATCCTCTGGAATGGAATGGGTGGGATACATCGCCCTCGGCGGATCCTCCCAAGACGCTATATGGCAGGCTACCCCGGCCATGCCGTGGGAAGACCCGCTCACCAAGATACATGGTATCTCCCTCCAAAGATGCCACCATCCTCTGCATCGCAGTAGCATCCCAAGCACGATGCACCTCTCGCTCCAACAGGGTCCAGGGGTATAGGCCTAGCCTCTCATACTCGAAGGTATCCAACATAGCCCGCGCCTCCGCCACCGTCAGGGTCCAATCCTGGTTCTCCTCCTCATCAACGGTCCGATTCGGGTGGCTCCACCTCCTGATATCCGGGAACAAAGGGGCCCGGCTCTCCAACTCAAATCTATACGGCAGAAACAGCATAGCCCCATATCTGCACAAAGAAGACAGATCAAATTCAGTATGAAACACAGACAGAGCATACAGACAAAGAGCAGAAACAGAATCAAAATGCATACCTCCCAGGCATAAGAATACCCTGACAGGAAATCCTTGGTGTTCCTACACGCCTCATCCATGGCGTGGTAGCAGTAGGCCAGCCCCGCTGAGCCCCAATCATATCCGCTCACCTCGTCCAGGTTTACCAACAAATGTAACAGAGAAAGACGGGCCGTAGAAGAGTGGTTCGCAAAGATGGTCTCAGAAAGAATATACCAGAGGGCACCCCTCACCAGTCGATCAGTGACTGCATTTGGCTTCTCAGCATACTCCTCAATCTGACGCCGGAGGGGTGTCAACTCAGCAGCAAACCCTTTGACCTTGTTAGGGACGAAGCCGATCAACTGCCTCCACACAGCTGGACCCTCAGGCCTATAACCCAAAGTCTTCGGCAGGGGATCACCAATGAACTCTAACCCAATGATAGCCAGAAAATCAGTCGGAGTCATAGTCGCTTCCTCGAAGCGCAAATGAACGGTGTGGGTAGTGTCCCACCACCTCTCCCGAATAGCCTGGAGAACTTGGGGGGTCCGCCTAATTCCCCTGAGATTGTCAACAAAAGTCAGAAGACCCGTTTGGGCCACCCTATCCCGAACGCCATCAAGGTCCTTAATCTTGTCCCACACCTCCTTAGCCATCTTCGGGCTTCCTCGGCAATTCTTCGTTGACTTATACGACTGCAAAACAGAGGAAAAACAGAGAGAGCAACTTTAGAAATCATTCCATGTCAAAAAATCAATGAAATAGAAGAAATTTTTTCATTGGGGCATTTCATCAAACACTTGGCATGCGTACAAGAAAAGCTTGCCCAAGGGTGTCATTCATGATACGAATCAACCTCTCCTACAATCCATGATATGTAGGAGCCTCATACACGCACAATGCAACAACGATCATCCAAAGAAATGCACAAAATCAATGCATGCAAGAGGAACCTAGTTCTAGGCATGAACAAGAACAAAAGCCATTGATGAAATTTTGAATTCAAGGGAAAAGGAATTCAAGATCAATGCAACGTGAGAAATAAGAGTTGAGAAAGAAGCTCTTACCAAGCCCTCCCGAACAGCGGTGGAGATGTGCGCATGCCTATCAAAAGTAAGATCATCGCGAGCGTAATCCTTCCCTAGCAAATAGCTCCCCAAAATCGGATTCCTTTGTTCTTGAGCCATGGATTATGGAGGGAGAAAGGATTGGAAAGTGATTGGGAGGAAGAAATACCAAGCAAATCCACGAAAAATCACGGAGAGAAGGACCTTGGCTTGAGCTAGGGAGAGAAATTTTGAGAGGGATGTTTTCAAAATGAGCAAGAGCTGCTGTTTATATGCCCCGACAGTACAAGTCTCGCGCGGTATATCTTATCTCGCCGCGAGATATACCTTCTGGAAAGTGACCAAATTGTCCTCGACAATAAGCATCTACGCAACGTCAAAATTCAAAATTTTGACACATTTACCCTTGGAAATGATAAACTAGCAGGGAAACGTGGAAAGACCGGCACCGCAAGTCACGGAACGAGCCAAACGTGACATGCGCACGATCGCCCGGTATGGCACCAGTCGCCCAAAAACCGAGTGGTCCAAAGATTAACTCAATCCACATGATTCAGAGCCCAGAAAGGTGAATCATCAAAGAAAAAGAAAGAAAAGCTCGGTCCAACGCCCAAACAGGTGGATCGTCATCATAAAAAGCTCGGTCCAATGCCCAAACAGGTGGATCGTCATCAGAAAAGCTCGGTCTAACGCCCAAACAGGTGTATCGTCAAACCAAAAGCTCGGTCCAACGCCCAAACAGGTGGATCGTCATCAGAAAAGCCCGATCCAACGCCCAAACAGGTGGATCGTCATCAGAAAAGCCCGATTTAATGCCCAAACAGGTGAATCATCATCCCCAACAACAAAAAGCCCGATTCGGAGCCCAGAAAGGCGAATCGTCACAAAATCGACAGGACTCAGGGGACCGGACAGGTAAGCCTTTGTGTTCTAACATAGTTTCCACAGGTTCGGAGCCCGAGACGGGCGAATCTTCAGACGAGCGGTATATTCGAGGCTGGGTCTTGATTTGATTCCTCAGTATGAATTTACCTTTTCAAAAACAAAATCTCCACGATTTTCAAATGATTTTCAAAATACCTAAAGCAGCCTTTTCGTGTTTTGGAGTCGAACTACGTTTGGTCTGATTCTCTCTTAGAGATACGTAGGCAGCCGGGCGGCACGACCATCCCGATGTTCAGAATGATGTCTTTTCTATCGATGACACTTCTTCTTTCATAAGACATGTCACCGAGGGGCTCTGTAGACACCCCATTCTGAACACATCGGAACATACTTATACCACTCTAAGTCTCGCTTTGAGTCAAAAGGTAGAAATCCACCATTTCGTCATGTTTCGTTAAGTTTTGACTAACCACCGTTAGTTTGGAACTAAACTGCATACGAGATAACGAGGAAAGGACAAAAACTGTCCACAGGAGCAATATCTCGCCGTGAGATGGCGTGTCTCGCGCGAGATATCCCCCCTCTGCAGATTGCGGGCAGCTAGGTTCCTCGTCGATTTCAACCTCTTTTCGGGATAAAACTTTATCTCTCCAGGCCAACCAATAGAATTTGGAGTGGAATCATCTTGAAGTGTTTGATCTCATCTTCAACACTTCCCCAACCCCTATAAATACTTGGTGACTTCCAAGGTTCAAGAGGTCAGAAATTTTCACAACACACACATTTTGTTGGTTTCTCTCCTTGAAAGACTCCTACAAAATCACCCTAAAAACTCACCTCATAGTTTGTTTGTCAACCTTGTTGATAAACAAACATCAAGCTCCAAGTCAAGGATCGAGGCGAAGCTCTGTCCGTGTCAAGAGCCGATTCTAAACTTGAGTCGAAACTCTGCCCAAATCACCTCACGCAAGGTAACCCCCTAAATCTCCTTCTAATTGACTGTTAGAGTGGTATAAGTCCATAGAATCTAGGATCGGCCTAGAGCCTCTCCAAATCATGGAGACGGTCTCGAAGCAATCGATCCTACATTCCGTTTAACCCCGTTAAATGGACCTTTGTTTATAATAATTAAAATCTTTTTTCTCTTCTTTTGAAAACCTCTCTTTTCTTTAGCAAGACCGATCTCCGGATTGGGTGAAATGGATGCTCCTTGACCTACCCATTTCATAACCTAAGCCCCGAACCCAAATCTCTTTCAAAATGGTTTTCCTATTTTCTCCAATCGAATAATATAGGTGGCGACTCAAAAACGAAAAGGATAGGGAAAAAATCTCTCTCTTTTTCCTCACAACGCTACAGCGGGTTATGGGTCCATTTTGAGCTAGAACAAAACTAGCTCAATAGCCCACTTGAATGCATAGTTGGCCCAATGGTCCAACTAAGTTGGTCCAAGGAGATCAACTTGATGTCTCCTTCCTTGGATGCTCACATTAATAAAGTGGAGTAACTTCCCTTTTCCTAGCAATGTGGGATATGGCTTTTCCATTCCAACTTCTCTTCAATTAACAACATTAAGTTGCTCACTTTAACAATTAATATACCATTTTAATCTACACTAAATGTAGATTAATTATTTGCAACTTATTTCTATTTTTACAAAATAGAAATTTTTAGAAACTTGGTCAAATATTGGTCAAACACCAATAATACTACCAATTTCCAATAATTCCCCACATGAATGAAATTAATGTATGTATGCAGACTTTTAAGAAAATCCTGACGAACTGTTACCGCATCGGGGTAGGTAGCTTTCGGCTTTGAACCATCCCTAGTAAGATGCTATCGGATTTACTTGTTGTTCAGTGAATTCGATGTCTTGAACTGATCAGCATTTTGTGTAAACCAAGACAATAACATTTACACGATAATAATTCTGATATCTTTCGTTCTTTTGTTGTGTCCAATTCGGCCCTGGACCATATCTTGGATTCATAAGTGTTTTCTATTAGAATCCGCCAAACTTCTTCACTTATATAGGTGATCTCCTATAAGGAGTAACCTGCAATACTCCACCTTTTTTAAGGTATAGGAATCATTAAAAGCTTTAAAGCTTACCCTCACCACACGTTAGCAGGGTTTCTTGCACTTGGGCAGCTTCTGAGAATGGGTTTTAATAAGTTTCAAGTGCGCTACTAGAATATCCATAAATTAGTTGTCTCATTGAATCAAGTTTGTGGGATCTCCACCCATCATGGTTGAGTTACCGCTATAGACTTCTTTTATTGTGTAGGTTTTAACCCCATTTCCCTTATTGCATTGTACATTTGATCTCGGTTTATTCCTTTCGTAAACGGATCCGCTATATTTTCTTTTGACTTTACATAATCAATGGAAATTATTCCATTAGAGATCAATTGTCTTACTGTATTATGCCTCCTCCGTATGTGTCGCGACTTTCCGTTGTACATACATCTTTTAGCTCTTCCAATAGCTGACATGCTGTCACAATGTACCATGACAGGAGGCACTGGCTTATTCCAGCATGGAATATCCTCTAGAAATTTTTTGAGCCATTCGGCTTCTTCTCCAGCCTTATCTAAGGTGATAAACTCTGATTCCATTGTGGAACGAGCTATACACGTTTGTTTAGAGGATTTCCAAGACACGGCTCCACCACCAATGGTAAATACATACCCGCTTGTGGATTTTGAGTCTTTTGTGTCTGATATCCAATTTGCATCACTGTATCCTTCCAATACAGCTGGATATCTCGTATAATGTAATCCATGGCTTATGGTATATTTTAAATACCTAAGCACTCTTGTTAGTGCTTTCCAATATTCAGTATTTGGATTACTCGTGAATCTACTCAGTTTACTAACTGAGTATGCTATGTCCGGTCGAGTACAGTTTGTTAAGTACATCAAACTTCCTATGACTCGAGCATAATTTAATTGTGATACTGGGTCACCTTTATTTTTGGCTAAATGTAGACTTAGATCTACCGGAGTCTTAGCCGGAGGCAGATCGAACGCTTCGAATTTCTTAAGCACATTCTCGATGTAGTGAGATTGTGATAAGACAATTCCGTTATCTGTCCTAGAGATCTTTATCCCTATAATAACATCTGCTTGACCCAGATCTTTCATGTCAAAGTTCTTCTTTAACATCTTTTTGGTTTTCATGATTATATCATGATTACTTCCAATGATTAGCATGTCATCCACGTATAGACATACAATCACATATTCATCGGGTGTGCCTTTAATGTGTACACATTTGTCACACTCATTTATTTTGAACCCGTTCGACAACATAGTTTGGTCAAACTTCTCGTGCCATTGTTTTGGTGCTTGTTTAAGACCGTACAATGATTTGACAAGTTTACACACCTTTTGTTCTTGTCCATGTGCAACGAACCCTTCAGGTTGTTGCATATAAATCTCCTCATCTAATTCTCCATTTAGAAAGGCCGTTTTCACATCCATTTGATGTATCTCAAGGTTATGCAGAGCTGCAATAGCAATGAGAACACGAATGGATGTGATCCTTATTACAGGAGAATACGTATCGAAGAAGTCATATCCTTCTCTTCGTTTGAACCCTTGAGCTACCAATCTAGCTTTGTACTTGTCAATAGTTCCATCTGCTTTCTACTTCCTTTTAAGGATCCATTTGCAACCCAACGGTTTGCATCCTGGAGGAAGATCTACTATCTCCCAAGTATGATTTTGCATGATGGACTCAATTTCACTATTGATAGCTTCTTTCCAGAGAGGAGCTTCTGGACTAGACAAAGCCTCTTGCAATGTCCTTGGTTCATCATCTAACATGTAAGTTAGAAAGTCAGGACCAAAGGTCTTAGCTACCTTTGTCCTCTTACTTCATCTTGGTTCTTCATCTTCTTGAGAAGAACCAATAGCCGTATCATAAGTTCTTTTGTTTGAACTTGCTTCATTCTTTTCCTTACATGGAAATTTAGTTTCAAAGAATACTGCATTCCTTGATTCTATAGTCATTCCTGCCGTTATATCAGGAATTTCAGACTTGTGCACTAAAAATCGATATGCACTACTATTGTTTGCATATCCAATGAAAATGCAATCAATGGTTTTGGGTCCTATCTTCACTTGTTTAGGTTTAGGTATTTCTACCTTTGCTAGGCACCCACACACTTTAAGATAATTGTAGGAAGGCTTTCTTCCATTCCATAATTCATATGGAGTTTTATCTTTATTCTTGTGTGGTAACTTGTTAAGAATGTAGTTAGCTGAAAGGATCGCTTCCCCCCACAAGTTGTCGGGTAAGTCTGAGCTGATCAACATTGTGTTCATCATCTCCTTAAGAGTTCTATTTTTCCTTTCAACGACTCCATTTGATTGAGGTGTGTAAGGAGCAGTCGTTTGATGAATAATGCCAGCGTCCCAGCAAATATTTTCAAACGGTGCTACATACTCTCCACCTCTATCACTACGAATCTTCTTAATTGTTACATTAAGTTGATTCTCAACTTCATTCTTATATCCTTTGAAAGATTCTAAAGCTTCATCTTTGCTTCTCAAAAGATACACATGACAATATCTAGTGCAATCATCAATGAACGTTATAAAGTACTTCTTCCCATCTCTAGTTTGCACAAGTTTTAAATCACATATGTCGGTATGGACTAATTCTAGAGGGGTAGTTGTAAGTACCCAAATCCGGATCGCCAAAATCCGTTAGAAAGTTAATCGGAATCCGTTAACTGGCCCGCTCCAGGTTAACTGGAACCCGTTAAGCTCCCCGTTTCCAAGCCAACGAGACGTCCCGGGACTGCCCCGTGCATCCCAACGTCAAAGCGTACTCAACACACGTCGTCGCACGTAAAAGTACAGCTTTCCCTTAAAACGCACTTTCCGACACTTTTCGGGGGCGTTTCGGACATTTTCCAGACTGTTATTTTAAAAACGGACAAAACCGGGGATAATGGCACGAAATCCCGTAACCTGGTGAGTCACAGGGACACTTGGCGTGCATGCCACAGCTCCCTCATCAACATCAATCAAAAATCAGTGTGGAAAGACTAAAATACCCCTGGTATGCAGTCTAAGTCCGGCCGAACTCTTTTGCAGACAATCCAGAATTGTCAGCAAGTCCCTCCAATTTCCAAAGTTTCACAACCCCCTGGTTTTCAACCTCAGTCCGTCTGGACTTATCCTGAAATTTTACCTGTAAATACAGAGGCTGTCAAAGCCAAAAACAACAACAAAAATTACTCCCTTTCCTCCCAAAGCCACGGCCCAAACTGGTTTTCACCTTTCCCGAGCCCCCATTTCGCCTCGATTTGCGTGAAAACTCCGTATTTCAATCAAATACGACCCCCGCCACCTCAAAACACCGTTCCAAACACTTTTCCGTATCCCGTATACATCCCCCGAGCCAAAGGAGCCGACCCTAGCCATAGGTAGCTCCCTCTCTCTAAACTCTCGTTCCATCTCGGTTTATGCGCCAGTTGCTACAACCATTTCGGACGACGTTATTGAAATGTAGACGTCTGCGTCTAACGGGGTCCGATACATTTTAGCCCCTAGATCCTCTTCTCTTCCCGTAAGAGAAGTAATCTCGGGTTAAAACGGAGTTCCGGCCCCGTTCCGTTACTTTTTATGTCATTTACAAATTCCGGATCGTTTGATCCGTCGAACGTCATTTAAATTCCTGTCATTTACCAATTCCGGATCATTTGATCCGTCGATCGTCATTTACTTTTATGCAAATTTACAATTCCGAGCCGTTTGGCTCGTCGATCGTACTTTACAATTCCAGATCGTTTGATCCGTCGAACGTTATTTAAATTCTTGTCATTTACCAATTCCGGATCATTTGATCCGTCGATCGTCATTTACTTTTATGCAAATTTACAATTCCGAGCCGTTTGGCTCGTCGATCGTACTTTACAATTCCGGATCGTTCGATTCTGTCGATACCGCATTTTAAATAATGTCATTTACAAGTCCAAGCCGTTTGGATCGTGATAGTATTTACTTATCAAAGTACGATTCGCAACCCGATTCGTTGATCGCAAATCATTTAATACGTTTTTCCGGTAAAATCGTTAACAATGTAATGCCCGGTTCAAAACCGGAGTTCAACATTCGAACTCTCTTTCAAAACGTGCGAAATGACGTTTGGCATCCAAACGCTCATATTCAAACTCAAAAATCCGACGTTTGACATTCAAACGCTCTTTTCTTAAAAGTCAACATTTGACACTTAAGACAAACAGTTAAAATCAGCATTCGCGCCACTTTTCCTAAAACTTCCAAAACCGACATTTGTCATTCAAACGCTCGCCTTTTCAAACAAAATCTCGTAATCAACATTTGACATTCAAACCAAGATTAAGCTTGTCATTCAAGCCCCCATTTTCAAAATGCAAACACACACACACGCACACATTTTCGAGAAAGGTAGAAAGACTCGTCATACGAGGCATTTCGGGTGATCTCAATATACTCTTCCCGAAACGTAACGTGACCTCCGAACCTAACAATCTCTGGTACTAAAAAAGCTTTTTACTCGTTTTTGCTACCAATAAAAATGACACCCCCTTTTCAAAGCTTTTTCCTAAGTTTTTGCTACCAATAAAAACGATACCATTTTTCACAAAAGTCATTTTTCAACGTTTGGGCTCAAAATACAAAACCGTGTGGCGACTCCTCTCCTTCCCGAAAGCGAGGTCTCAGACACCAACCCTCCGCGAAAGACAACCGCCTTCGCGTCACGCGAATCCGGGTATTTTCAGTTGGCGACTCCGCTGGGGACTTGGATACTTTTTCAAAACTACCCTTTTTTCAAAACTACCGTTGTTTTCAAAAAAGGCTTCAGTGGGTCAAACTTTCGTTTACCCTTCCTCGTTTTTGTGTGCGTGTGTTACTTTAAACCTCAAACGGTTTTTTTCAGGGCATTACATTAGCGTCTTTTCAAAATCATAGCATGTTCGTGCATTCCCGTTCATACTTAATTTTCATGCTGTCTTTTGAACTGCACATAAAATTCTTTAAGACACATTCTGAAAAATCTCTGTTTTCCTCAGAAAAAAGAATTTTAATGACCGCACACTACTCGCACTTGCTGCCTCGGTACACTGCACACTATGACCCGTAACCCGGGATGATCGTTCAGTTGCAGCTCGGTTGGTCTGCCAGACACCTTTCGAGCGCGCACGGGGTCGTCCCAAACAGCCCATCCTAGCCCGTGTAAGCCATGCACTCTTTGTGTCACACTTCGTCCAAGACCCCGGTTGGTTTTTTGGCTTAGTATGTGTCATAAAGCCCAAGTGTATGTTTTTACGCCGGGTTCTGCCACGAGTCAAGCTCGAAAGATTGAGATCGAAGGTCGTTCCCGGCCCGAAGTCTTGCGCTTTTCAGCCTTGACTTTGACACAGAGCTCTGCCGAAAAATATACCCGAAGGTTCAATGTGACACCGTGTCACCAAACCCTCACCGTATGCACCATGCCAGCCACAACTTGGCCAACGCCAAAAGCTAAGGCCCCTCGCGCAAGCGAGTCAGGAGAGGTCATGCCGAAATTTTGGCACGATTCCCGCCTTAACTAAAGGACGTTGACTTCGACCGTGGCCCGTGCGTCACATACGTTGGAAGTTTGCATGATCAACTAGCCTTAAGTTCACTTTTTCCCTTGTCGGTGGAACTCGCTTGCCTTATAGGACCCTTGCTCGGGATTGTCCGTCCCGAGAAGATTATCTACAAATGGAAACTAGTGACGAAATCCACTGATTAGAGCCTTAGATTAGTTGCGAAAAAGAAGACACGATCTTTTCCAACTGATTAGGACTCTGAGAAAACGCATTTTAAGTAAAACTTAATTGGTAACTGCACATTGCACAAGCCCGAAACCTTGAGCCAAATACCCTTTTCTGAAGCCTAAACCCTGCCTTTCGTTCCCTGCAGCGAGCAAAAAGTGGTTCAGATTTCCGGGTCAGCGCCTCGCCAGAATCACAGTTACGGCAGCGTCAGACAGTTCCTCGGTTCCCTCAGCCAGAATATCCGACATGTCTAGCTCACCGGAAAATCGTGACGGGGAAGGACCCCCGCCGCCGGTAACAGATATGACATTGGAAGAAGCCATACGGGCTTGTGAGGTTCACAAGAAGCAGAAAGAAGATCAGCAGAATTTCGTGGTACAACTTCTGAATGAGCGAGGCATAGCAGCTATCCCCCAGTCAGACGGTACTTTCGTCCTGGTCGAGGACGACGATTCCCCAAAGCCAGTTCCTCAAACCTTCAATCAGGTTCCTCCCCCGCCAACTTACGGGATGCCTTCGAACCAAGGAAACAGCCAACCTAGGCTTCACGTTGCCACCTCTCAGGGAAACCCCGCCATATATGGCCAAGCTAGTGCTACTCCCACCACTCAGTACCACCAGCGCATCGCTGGACCATCTCAAACGGATGCCAATATCCTTCAATACCCTCCTGGGTTCATCCCGTTACCTATACACGAATCCCAAAACACCGGGGATAAACCCCGATACAGTCCAGAAAAGGCCCCCATATATCCCCATATATCAAGCCTTCCACCTCCAACCACTACCGCTCATATGGTAGCACCCGGCGCCGAGCCTCAAAGTCCACCACTGGACCCAACCTTAGCCTGGATGGTCGAACAGATGAAAGACCTGAAAGCCACCATGAGCAGCTCAAAGCAGGAAACGCTCAAATCCACAGATCCAGGAATGGTCACGCCTCTCCCTGCCAAGTTCAGAATGCCTGAGATGGACCGATTCGACGGAACCGAATGTCCTCAAACGCATGTCGAAACCTACGTTCTCGGCATGAGAGCGAAAGGAGAAACCCTCCAGTAAATGGCCGATCACTTCCAGCATACGCTCAAGAGTTCAGCGTTACGATGGTTCCTAAGGGTCAAGCACATGATCACCGCACACAGGATCAGATCATTAACATCTTCCTAGAGCGGTACAGATCTAACTTAGAGTGGGAAACAAGTCGTGAGGACTTAATTACCACCGAGCAGAAAGCAGATGAAAGCGTCGGAGAATTCTACAAGAGGTGGAGTTGGAAACTCTTCGAGATCATGGAGCCACTCTCCAAGGATGAACATATGCGGATCTTCAATTCCTGCTTAAGACCGTCCATCAGAACTCTCATCAGTCATCACTTCTTCCCAGATCTCCGGGCCATGGTCAATGCCGGCTCACAGTTCGAGAAGGATCTCAAGGAAAAATTGGCTCTTTGCACGGCCATACGAATACCGATCGGCGGTTGCATTTAATCCCGCACCGGCCCCGGCAAAGGGAAAGATACGTCTGTCAACTACATCCATCGGGGACGGCGGTCGGGCAACGAAACCCGAGTCCCACAAAGAAACAACTCCACTTCGAAGCAGCCTGCCGTACACTTCGACAAGTTGGACATGCCGCTGAGTAAGATGCTGGAAGGGTTAATCAAGGAAGGTCTCCTCAAACCCGTTGCAAACTACAAACCCAAGAATCCCGTAGTCAATGTTGACAAGAGCAAGTACTGCGCCTTCCATCAGTATCATGGTCATACCATAGACAACTGCGTGGGGTTACGGTACGAATTCAGAATCTGATAGAGGAAGGAAAGTTGGAGTGTCCCCGTGGACCTAATACAGTCGAAAACCCTTTTCCGAACAACAATAGTGTGAATTCCATTGAATGGGTTCCCAAGAAGATTGCCGCAGAGCCAGTTCCTCCGCTTCTTCCAGCCGGGTCCTCATCGAATGTCCACATCAGTTTCAATGTTTGTGACTGCTCCGCTTGCTTGGAGTACGAGTCCCAAGACATGGTCAGAGGTAATCCTCCAAGAAAGCAGAAGAAGAAGTCCTCTCAACAGAGACTGAGAGAAAGATATGAAGCTGGAGACACCAGTGTGAGAACACTCGGAGAGCCATCCGGGAGGTTCGAATACTATGTACTCTACTCCAGCCAGTCCTCCCTTCCTTCAGGCCATGCTGCTTTAGAGCAGACAGGGGTGGGAAAGCCGAAAATTCCTGGCGACACGAGTTCGAGCCTCGGGGCTCGGAATACCTCGGATCTTGGTAATCTTATCGCCAATCGAAGCTTAACCCCACGGGATCGACGAGTTCAATTTGCCCAGCTTCAGAGCATGGGCCGGTAAAAGAAGATCAAAGTCAGCTTGGCACTCGCACTCAATCAATGTGCTAACCAAGGGCGGCCACCGCCACAAACAGCCTCAACACAATCCTGAGGCACTAGCAAAGGCTTTACCTCGCAAGAGGAAGACAGGAAACGGATAGCTTGATGACTCTCCTTCTCCGGATAGAGACCAGATCTACGATTCCCGACTGTATGGCAGTATGCTCACTTTCTGTGACGAGGACCTGCCGAGAGATGCCTCGGGGCACAATGAAGCTCTGTACATCACTCTCAAGCTCAACACCATATCCCTCCCTGGAGTATTGGTAGATAACGGATCAGGCGTTAAAGTCCTCCCTCTCAGCATGATGCGAGCCCTACGCATCGATAAAGGCCACTTGATTCCATCTACCCGGACTATCAAAGCCTACGATAGCACGTCTCATCCCATCCTGGGGACGGTGACTTTGGAGCTCTGTTTCGAAACCCAAATGGTGCCAGCAAAATTCCACGTGATGGACATTCCGTCCGAATTCACGGCTCTGTTGGGACACCCTTGGCTACATCACATGAAAGCCATAGCTTCCACTCTCCATCAATGTGTCAAGTTCATTAACCGGCAGGGAGATCTTGAAGTCATCAGAGGGGACAGTTTCCTCATAGGGAACGAAGCGAGACAACGATAGCGTGCCCGCGGCCGAGCACCGAGGCTACCTCCTTCAAGTCGACCAAGGGACTATCGGGGCAAATCTCATCGGAATCCCTCGAGTCCAGAAGATGCTAACTATGTCAACATCCTCGAGCGGGCGAGACCACAGACGATCCGATACATCAAGTTCAACTGCCATTTCCGACACTTGGAAGCAGATTGGAAAGAAGCCCTGAGCATCGCCATGATGTGGGCACATAAACCCCCTGTCTCCGATCGGAGATTTGTCAGTATCCTTCAATCCTACTCTCTGGCCCCGCCAGGCGAGGAAATCTTCGTGATAAAGGTTAACAAGCATCGTCACACTCATGATGAATGTATGACAGTCGTATGGGACGTCCTCCACGAGGAATTACCCGCTGAACCCCTCTTCTCTAGCGAAGGGCATGATGTTTTTCTAGCAGCTCCAGCAGCGCAGCAGGATGCGAGGCATCCCTACGCCTGGGTTGAGCCGTCAGACGGCGACGAATCAGGACTCTCCAGAGTCGAGGACGCGGCAGATCCGCGGGTAGATCCCTACATACATATGCTCAATTTCGAGGACGGCACCAGTTCCAATGATGTCACCTACGACCATAGCTTCAATACCATGGAAATTGTCAAGCTCAACATCCCGTACAGGCGGTTATCAGGTGGAATGGAAACAAGCGGTTGACACGGCGAAGAACCCCTCCCGATCAAGTGATTTGACGACGGACTTGTCAACATCATCTTTTCCACGGATATCCGATGATGCGAGGATCCGATCCTTATTATCAGATTCTGCAATGCCAAAGTTACCCTCGACGAATGCCTGCTCATGGTAAACGAGGCCCTGGCCAATCGAGCTCAGAGCTCATCATCACTTCCGGCTACCAGCCCCAGTGGCAACCGGCCCGTGCCGTCAGTCAAGCTTACTGCCACAAGCGCCGCCAAGGCCAAGAGCAACAACAAAGGAGACAAAGCTCCTCACCCTGCTACTAATCAGATCAACCTCGGGAACGCTTCCAGTAGCCACCCTGAAAATATCTGCAAAAGTCTTCCCCTCAAGACAGATCAACCTTCCGACGAAGGGAATGATCACCTTAGCATCAACATGCTCCAGTTTGATCCTGCTCCCAATCGTCACGGCCACGGATTATGGCATCCCGCCAGCAAACTGCTAGCTTTGATAGACTTGGAAATCCAGCGGGATCACGAGACTATCAACATCGCAGAATTCAACACCCTCGTGGGTTCAATCATGCAGATATGGGCGAACTTCTTGGTAACCGAGATCAAGGAGGGCCGCATGGAATGTCCCAGCCCGACTTCCGTCATCAACATAATCCAAGTGTTTCCGCCATTCGGGGATTTGGATGTGATCACAGTTCTAGACACTAGTCAGACGGCGCGCACCTACGGAGACTGTTTAGCTCTCGCAAGGAAAGCCCTCATGGAACTAGTTGCTCAAGAGAACCGTCTCTGGGACGAAAACCAAGCTCAAAAGACCCACAGGGACCAATCCCTTAAAGTGTCACAAGCAGCTTCAGACAGAAAGCTAGAGGCCACTCTAGACCAGTTCGACCTCAAGGGTTTTGCTCACGACAACTTCCTGGACTACCGTCTTTTCTCATCCAACCCCCTCCGACCAGCGAGGGCGGTCAACGGTTCCGACGACCTAGGATATGGAATGACATAGCAGGACGAGTACCAGTGCTTACCTCCCCGAGGAAAGCAAGTTCTCTATGAAAGCGACAACGAAGACGATGAAACCATTCTCTTCCAAGCCAGACATGAAGTCAACAAAACCGGAATCCCAAGGGTCCTGGGAGGATGGGGACGGATCATTTCCTCTCTCAAACTAAAAGGCCAACTGAGGGAGGAAGGTCTATTCAAAAACAAGAGAAAGATGGAAATACATCTCCAACAGCTACTCGGGGAGATTCCACGAGGCTGCGGCATTCGTTTACGAAACGATCAAGCCGGGGACAATGACCGGTTACATGGGCAGATGTTCGGGAAGCCGTGTACTCACCTTCCGACATACCCGCCACTCAGATAAAGAAGAAGGGAAAGCTCTCCCCGATGGAAGCATATCTAGACTGCCGCGCGCAGTTCAAGGAAGCACTGGCTATTCTCACGTGGGAAGAAACGCAAGCGTTAACTCTCGACGCAGGCTCTGCTGCAAGAAAGTTGATCTGGGCCAAGAGTGGAGGAAAATTAGCAAACCATGAATATCGCCAAACCCAACTCCAGAATGCCACAGGCATGCTGTGAAGGAAAGGAGTGCGGTATACCGTGAAGAGATCAAGGAGGCAGTTCGCATGAACTAAGAACTCTCGGCCTCCCCGGAGGGTCGCAACCCACGGTTCGGTTACGGCAACCAGCATTGTGCATTGACGTTCGAGCAGTGCGGCAATCCATAAACTACCTCCCCACGGAGAGCACCCAAGCCGAGTATCTGGGGACGAGAATACGGAAAGGCTGTTTGCCGAAGCTCCAGGAACACATCTACAATCAATGAATTGAGGAAGACATATGGCCCTACGCTACGAGGAACCCTCCTCGACTATGGCTCGGCTCGGGCGACTGTTCGAAGGGACCAAGCACGATGTTAGCGTCTGACCCGATCATGTCAAATTCATGCATTACCATCTAAGGCCACCAAAAAGCCGACGGAGCGAGCAGCAACCCGGCTGCCCGATGACACAAGTTCCACGAAGAGGACCCTATCCTCACTCAGCTCAAGCAAACCCAGGCGAACATTTCCCTTTGGTCCCTGTTCACATCTTCGTATCCTCACAAGCTCAAGCTAGAGGAAAGTCTGGCCCGAACCATGGTCCCCGTGGGCGCATGACCCCGGCGAAGTCATCCGGATGATCGGCAACATCCACTACGGCAATATTATCACCTTCACAGATTTAGACCTTCCAGAATCTGGGGCTGATGACAACGAGCCACTCTACATCACAGTCCAGCTGGAAGAGCGTCGCCTTCCCCGCGTGTTGGTAGACGGAGGTTCCGGAATAAATGTCTTGCCCGCCAAGACGATGGACCTGCTTGACATCAAGACCACAGATCTGAAACCTTCAGTCCTGTAAGTACCCCAATCTGGATCACTCCCTTTCAAACACA
>JAFEMH010003992.1:0-233745 GCA_022495995.1 Adenophora triphylla var. japonica
ACCGGGTTAGACATCGAAGCAAGGGGGAAAAATTCGTCAGGTGGTTGCTGACAAGAGCGGCCGCGCGAGGTGGTGTGCGCGACCGCGCTCTTGAGACAGAGACTTGATGGCTCGAGGTGGAATTCTTCGAGGGCGACCGCGTTGGATGTAGTGAGGGCGACCGCGCTGGAGGATTTTTACAATGGCGTTGGAGTTTCACTGGATGGTAGCGCCGACCGCGCTTCTGCTGGAGGGCTATGTGTGCCCGCGCTGGCGCCCAGATTTTCCGACCCGATCCGAGAACACATCGCCTTAAACTTTGTCACAAGGGTTTGTGGCCTGTTTGTTCCCTAGGTCTATATATAAGCAATGTCTGTTCCGCCCCCTTTTCTCATTGCTAACACAAATTTACATATCATAGTGCAAGATCCTGGCTTGGTAGTGCCCCGAGGACGTAGCCAAATCAAATTGGTGAACCTGGTTAACAATTTCTTGTAAAAAGTTTTTAAGTGCTTTTGATTTCTTGTGCTTCGGGCTTTGTGTGCTCTAATCAGTTTCTTGTAGGTTTGCTTCGGTAGTGGAGGGCCATATTCACAACAATCGGTATCAAAAGCTCTTGGTTTCAAGATCAAGGGAGTTGTTCCTAGCAATCAAGAACGTGGGCAAGGACATGGAACAGCGTGTTGAGAAATTTGATGGAGTCTCGACTACGGATATTGGAGGACGCAGATTGAGGGATCTTTTTGTACAACAAGGACCTCTATAAGCCCTCCGAAGGGTGGTGTCAAACGGAAGAAGAAGATCGGGAAGAATGGGAACTCATGGATCGGAAAGCCCTAGGGGTGGTCAGATCTACTTTGTCAAAGTGGATTGCGAAGACTACCAGGAAGGCGATAACCACCAAGAAGCTATTGGATTATCTTACTGAGAGATTTGAAACTCCATCTGCTGCAAATAAGGTTGATTTGATACGCAAGATGGGTAGTCTCAAGATGCAAGAGGGAGGATCCTTGGCTAAGCACATCGATGAGTTTATGGATGTTATAGGAGCATCGGACATAAGGAAGAGATGGAGAATTACACTTCCAATGATTTCGGTAAAGTCTATCTGGCGGATGCGAGCCTTTGGAAATCAAGGGGAAGGGGGATGTCAGAATAGGAGCATCGAATGGGAAGGTCTTACATCTGAACGGGGTCAGACACATTCCGGGTTTAAAAAAGAACCTACTTTCAGTTGGGCAGTTGGACGAAGAAGGTTACAAGGTGACATTCTCATAGAACTGGGTTATTACCAAGGAGGATTGTGAGATCGCTCGGGGTAATAAGGAGGGTACATTGTCTTTGGCAAACAACACCAAGGATAGTATTGCGGTGGCGGCAGCCAAGGGTGATACTGATTTGTGGCACTGTCGATTGGGTCACATGAGTGAGACGGGGATGAAGGTGCTTTGTTCAAAGGGACTGTTGGAAATGGATAACGGAAAGTTAAGTTTAACTTAATGTTGATCTAGTTTCTAACGGAAGTTCGTTATGTGTTAACGGAACTAGTTACAAATGGTAATCTACATTTGTTGTAGATTATATATAACTCATTTAATGTCTCAAAACCATTTCCGTGTGAATGAGAAATTAATGACAAATGATTTGTAACTTAAATATTGGGTCAAAGTGTGATTTGGGTTGGTCCCAAAATTGGTGTGGACTTGTTGTGGCTAAAGTGGCCGACGAGCAGTCAAGAAGCTTCGCACGGCCGTGCAAGTGCCTAGGACACGGCCGTGCACCGTGCCTTGCCTTGGCACTCGACCGTGCCGAGCCATGAACTCGACCATCGCATATTGCCTTGCACGGCCGTGCAGTTCATTGGACACGGCCGTGCAAGTGCTGTTATACCCGAAAAGTTATGACTTTTCAAGGGAAAAGCCACCAAACCCTTTGACTCTCTTTATATACTTCCCCTCCGAATTTCAATTTACATACACAGTCATTTGAGTCTCCCTACCCTCTAATAAGATAGAAAAACATACCCAAATCATTGCATATTGTTGCATTCAATCCTTCAAAGTCCAAAGTTCAAACAAAGTGTTGTTCGTTAGAGTAATTGATTTGGAGTGCTCCTATCATTTACTTGTAAGTCGTTTTATCTTACTAGAAGATTTCCATTTAAACCGTAAGCACCTATGCGGGGCAATAACTTCTTACAGAGATTGTATTAAATACAAGACTCGACTTGTCTCTTTGTTTTTCCAATCTCCGTTACATTTTCTGTCAAGTTTTTTCGTTAAGTTCTTGAGAAGCCTAGCAATTGTCCAACAATCGTAAGAAGTTATCGACGCTTCTTCAAGATCATCAAGATGGCAAATGAGAAAGATTCCACCGAATCAAGTCAAGGGAATGTTACGCCTCCTTCTCAAGGTGACGCTACATTCAACCTTGTTGCACCCACTACTACACCATCTCACTCGGTTCATGGTAAGAAACCTCCTTCTGGTGAAACCTCAAGGGTTGCACCTCTTAATGCTCTCCCTCCGTCTCATGTGTTCGTACATGCGGAAAGACCGGGTATTCTTATCGGGATGAACTTTAAGAGGTGGCAACAGAAAATGTTGGTCTATTTGACAACATTAAAATTGGTGCATTTTCTTTGGGAATATCCACCATTGATATCCGACGAGGATGAATCCAAAGCAAAGAATGATTTGGATACATGGAATCACAGCGATTTCTTGTGTCGCAATTATATTCTTAATGGCTTGGATTATGCACAATACAAAGTGTGTTGTGGCATAAAGACCGCGAGAGAACTTTGGGTTTTCGAGATGCACAATACTACGTGTATTGTGACTAAAAGACCGCAAGTGAACTTGGTGGAAAGAAGTACCGAAAACAAGAGAAAGAACACCGGGAAAGTGAATAGGACCGCCAAGAAGGTTAAAGGTAGTTGTTTTAATTGCGGCAAACCCTGCATATGGCTAGGGAATGTCGACATCCTAGAATCAACAACCAAGATGGAAACCCTCTTCAAGCCAATGTGACTGAAGATCGATATGTTCCATTGGACATTGATCAACTTAGCCTAGGGGCATAAGATTGAATTGACCAAATGTGGTCATTTTATTACATTAGAAAAGGGTACCTTGATCTGAATGTAATCCGCCTAAGAGCGAAGAATAAAATATCAGTTTTTATTTCCTACTGGGTTTGTGTTTTGTTATGACTTGTTCATTTAGGTCTTGTAAATTTAAATTCATTCCGTCGACTAGTGAATTTAAAATTACTACCTAAGATGAAGTTTAATTCGCAAACCAAATGTGATTTCTTTGTGGAAATCAGTTCTTTATTACTTCTATTGATATTTGCACTCGATAATGCAAAGTACATCTTTTGAAATAGTAAAGATGAAACCTTAAGAGGTTAAGTAATAAAGAATGAGTTTGTGATTCATCTTAATTAACAATTAAGAATTTCGTAGTGATAGAGGTGGTTAGTATGTAGTACCGTTTGAAAAATAATTGTTGGGACGCTAACACTTATTTATCAAACGAATGCTTCTTACACACTCAAATCAATTGAATCACAGAAAAAGGAAAGATAGAACTTTTAAAGGAGATGGTGAACTCCTTATTGATAAGTTCCGTCTTATGTGGGTATACCTAGCAAAGGTAGAAATATCTAAACCTATGGAGGTTAAGATAGGACCCAAAACCATGGATTACGTTTCCATTGGCAATACGGTATTCTTCGAAACAAAATGATTGAAGAGACCATCCTCACTTGAACATAGTTATGACTATGTTGTCAGGAGACAACATGGTTATTACAATTAAATGACTTCACATAAAAGGAAAATATTAAATATGAATTAGGATATTCATAAAATATTTGATATGTGGAGGTACACCTCAAGTGTGGGGGTACAAGCTAAATACGTAAGTTCTATTGATATGAACTTCTAGTATTAATGTAAACCGTTAAACTCGTTAAATAATGCTAAAAGAATGGATCCTTAGAAAGGAAATATTCAATGATGACGAATTATGAAATATTCATAAGCCGTTTTATAAATACCTCAAATGTGGGGGTATTTGGCTAAAGTAGAAATACTTAGGCAAGACACTTTATATTCTTTGAGAATATACTTCCTTGAAATGATAGGAAATTCATAGAAACTGTGGTGGTCTTCTTAATAAGAAGAAGAACCAAGATGTAGTTGGAGGACAAAAGTTACTAATTCTTTGGTTCTATTCTATTTGTTAATAGTGCATCCTATTCTATTTCGGAAGATGGTTGATCTTCCTACGCGAACCGTCAGTTGCAAAACTAGAAGTGCCAAAGATGAAACCTTTAAATGTTAGACTACAAAACGGTCCATCTCAAAGATGAAGGACTTAGACGTAGTAAAAGGACAAGAGTGGAAAAGTCTTTTGGTCCTGATTTTCTATCATTTATGTTGGAAAATGAATCAAGAATCAAGTAAGGAAGCGTTATCTGGTCCGGATAGTTCGTTCTGGAAAGAGGCTATTAACAGTGAGACAAAATCCATAATGCTTAATAATACTTGGGAAGTGGTAGATCTCCCTCCAAGTTGCAAACCATTAGGTTGCAAATGAATTCTTAAAAGAAAGTATAAAGCCTATGGATCTGTTGATAAGTATAAAGCCAGGCTAGTTGTCAAAAGGACATTATGATTCATGCAAGATTATCCCAATTGACACAACATAGCGTTCTATGTCGCACAACCGTGTTGAATCTACTTGTGTATTCATATGGACTAAAACAAGCAACTAACTAGTGGCATGGGAAGTTCGATAGAACTATGTTATCAAATGGATTCAAGATTAATGAATGTGACAAATGTGTCTACATTAAAGGAACATCTGAATCATTTGATACCAAAGACATGTTAAAGAAGAACTTTGACATGAAAGATAAGGGATTAGCCGATGTCATATTAGAAATAAAGATTTCTAGAACATCAGAAGGAATAGTCCTATCAAAATCCCATTATCTTGAAAAAGTACTTCGAAAGTTCAAATAGATTCTTGAGAGGTGTACTCTAGTAAGGTAGAATCTTGAGAGGTAATCAGAAAGTAGATTCCTGAAAGGAAGACTCTAAGGAGGTCAAACCACTTAGAGATACCGAATACTTGGGAAGTCGAAACAAGATGCAGATAATAACCACTCAAGAAACCGACCAATAGAAGAATTTGATCACTCGAAGGACCGATCATTCTAGATAGACTCAAGGTCTAATTGTAATTGTAATCAATCACCTAATAGTATAATCATAGTACTTGGTGTACTTGAAGATATACTTATGATTAAAGATTACAATTCCTATGTAAGTTGAATGGTCTTGGAAGATATTCCTTTGTGGAATAAGTTTGTGTCTACATAACCTAAGGCATTGTGACGACAATGAGAAATAGGAAAAGGTGTAGAACATCATGGTAAGTCTAGACATATTCGTCGTAGACACAATACCATTAAACAGCTTGATCAAGAATGGCATTATCACTATTGATTATGTAAAGTCATGTGATAACTTAGCGGATCCGTTTACTCAAAGGTATTAATCAAGATCAACCGTATAAACCTGTTAAGGGAATGGGTCTAAAACCCACAACAAAAGGACTTATAAATGACACTCAACCTTGAGAAATGGAGATCCCGTGCCCTTGGTTCAATGAGACAACCAAGTTATAAGTTCTAGTAGAGTTACTTGGAAACAACAACTCGATTTATTAACCGAGATGTTGAATACTCATTCCTTAACATCCAAGTACAAGCACATGCAAAGAAATGTAAGGATAAGTTGAGAAAACTTTTAATGATTTCTATACCTACGGGTGGAGTAGTGCATGATACTCCTTATAGTGAGAATCACCTATATAAGCGAGAGGTAATTAGGCCGCCTCTAATTGAACGCTTGATGAATTCTAGATACGGTCCAGTGGCCAAAATGGACAAAACGTGAGAACAACAATTGTTAGAGAGCGTTATTATGTGAGTATTATTGTCTTGCATACACCCGACGCCACCGGTTCAAAGCGACTCGCTACCAAATGGCTAGTATATCCGATAATATTTCACTAGGGAGGATTCAAGGCCACAAGCTATCTATCCCGATGTAATAATAGTTCGCCGGAACTTTGACGAATTTGGCATACATGCATTAATTTTCATTCATGTGGGGGATTGTTGGAAATGGATAACGGAAAGTTAAGTTTAACTTAACGTTGATCTAGTTTCTAACGGAAGTTCGTTATGTGTTAATCTTAACTAGTTACAAATGGTAATCTACATTTGTTTTAGATTATATATAACTCATTTAATGTCTCAAAACCATTTCCGTGTGAATGAGAAATTAATGACAAATGATTTGTAACTTAAATATTGGGTCAAAGTGTGATTTGGGTTGGTCCCAAAATTGGTGTGGACTTGTTGTGGCTAAAGGGCCGACGAGCAAAGCCGAAGAAGCTTCGCACCCGGCCGCTGCGAGTGCCTAGGACACTGGCCGTGCACCGTGCCTTGCCTCGCCACTCGACCGTGCCGAGCCATGAACTCGACCGTGCATATTGCCTTGCACTGGCCAGCGCTCATCGGACACGGCCGTGCAAGTGCCGTTATACTCCGAAAAGTTATGACTTTTCAAGGGAAAAGCCACTCAAACCCTTTGACTCTCTTTTATATACTTCCCCTCCGAATTTCAATTTACATACACAAATTTTGAGTCTCCATACCCTCTAATAAGATAGAAAACATACCCAAATCATTGCATATTGTTGCATTCAATCCTTCAAAGTCCAAAGTTCAAACAAAGTGTTTGTTCGTTAGAGTAATTGATTTGGAGTGCTCCTATCATTTACTTGTAAGTCGTTTTATCTTACTAGAAGATTGCCATTTAAACCGTAAGCACCTGTGCGGGGCAATAACTTCTTACGGAGATTGTATTAAATACAAGACTCGACTTGTCTCTTTGTTTTTCCAATCTCCATTACATTTTCTGTCAAGTTTTTTTCGTTAAGTTCTTGAGAAGCCTAGCAATTGTCCAACAGGGACTACTACCGGTTTGAAAGACAAATAACGTGGGGATCTCATGAAGATCAGATGTTTTGGCAAACAGGGGAGAAATAATTTCTCGAGGACAGTAGGTGGTTCGAGGGAAGCAAAGCTAGAATTGGTCTCACACGAATTGGGGACCATCTCCGATAACGTCTCTGGGTGGTGCGTCATATTACATGACTTTCATTGATGATTCTACAAGGAAGGTCTAGGTTTATTTCTTGAAAGGGAAAGATGAGGCTTTCGAGGTGTTCAAGAAGTGGAGGGCTTTGGTGGAGAATCGACGGACTTAAGCTTAAGTGCTTGAGATCGACAATGGTGGGGAGTATGAGCCTCGGGAGTTTAGGGAATATTGTGCTGCGAATGGTATTCGTATGGAGAAGACCTGTGCAAAGCGGACACCACAACTCAACTAAGGGTAGCAGAGAGGACGAATGTGAACAACATCAATGAGCGGGCTAGAAGTACGAGATTGAAGTGTGGACTTCCGAAGACGTTTGGGCATATGCAGCTGACACGGCGGCTTTCTTGATCAATCGGGGACCATCGGTACCATTGGGGAATGGAATTCCGCAGGAAGCTTGAGTGGCAAGGTGTAAATCTGTCCTTTCTTCGCATATTTAGTCAGCGTTTCTTATGTTCATGTTGATTCTACCGAGAGAACTAAATTAGATGCAAAATCAGTTAAGTGTACATTTATTGGGTATGGCTGGGGATGACTTCGGGTATAAGTTTTGGGATAACCAAAACCATAAAGTTATTCGTAGCTCGAGATGTGGTATTCAATGAACAGTATTGTACAAGCGACGTAAAGGGGGCATCCGATGACACTAGTTCGAACCTAAATTGTAGAGGTGGATATTCCAAACTCGGTGCGGGAGCATAACGGTTCATGATGACCATGGTCGTGGAGGTCACCGAAGATGAACCACGTACTGAACCGGATATTCCTCTCGCGTAGATCCAAGCAGGTTGCGTGGATCGCCCGACGTATACTCCATCCAATTATTATTTGCCGTTGATGAGATAATGGGGAACCCGAATGTTATGCTGAGGTCAGTGTTCAGTAGTGCACTTTGTAACAAGTGGAAAGTCTGCGATGGATGATGAGATGGACTCATTGAAGGCCAACAAAACTTGAGAGTCGATCAACTACCTAAGGGGAAGAAGGCACTCGCATAACAAGCGGGTTTACAGGATCAAGGAGGAAGCAGACGGTAGCAAGCGTTACAAGGCAAGATTGGTTGTAAAAGGGTTTCAAAGCAGGCAACGGTATTGACTACACCGAGGTATTCACTCCGGTTGTGAAGATGACCACTATCGTAATGGTTCGGGGATAGTAGTGGCGGACAACTTGTTGCTTGAACAGATGGATGTGAAGACAGCCTTCCTTCATGGGGACTTGGAGGAAGAAATTTACATGGTACAACCAGAGGGTTACTTGTCTAAGGGTAGCGAGGAGCTAGTTTGCAGATTGACTAAGAGCTTGTATGGCCTTAAACAAGCTCCTAGACAGTGGTACGTAAAGTTTGATGGGTTCATGCACGACATTGATTTTATCGTATGTAAAGCGGATCATTGTTGCTACTTCAAGAACACGGACAATGGGTACATTATCTTGCCGTTATATGTGGACGACATGCTAATAGCGGGCTCTAGCAGAGAGGTAAACAGATTGAAGGCTCGCTGTCAGAACGGTTCGAGATGAAGGATTTGGGAGAGGCCAGAAAAATCTTGGGCATGCGGATTGACCGGGATAGGGATTCGGGCAAGTTGGTTCTTTCACAAGCAGAATACGTTGAGAAAGTCTTGGCAAGTTTTTGTATGGAAGAGGCGAAGCCAACAGGAACGCCATTGGGTTTGCATTTCAAGCTATCCGAGAAAGACTCGCCTATGGGCAAGGAGGAGCGTGACAAGATGGAGAGAACTCCATATGCTTCAGCAGTGGGGAGTCTCATGTATGCAATGGTGTGTACAAGGCCGGACATTGCACATGCGGTGGGAGTAGTCAGCCGGTTTATGGGCAATCCAGGAAAGCAACATTGGGAAGCGGTTAAATGGATCCTGCGTTACTTGAAGGGTACTGTTGGTAAGGCTCTGTGTTTCTCAAGCAAGGAAGTAGTGTTAGCGGGTTATGTTGATGCGGACTTGGCATCAAGTGATCTTGATAAGAGGAGAAGTACTACGGGTTATGTGTTCACATTGGGTGGTACGGCAATCTCCTGGGCTTCTAAATTGCAGAAGATCGTGGCGCGGCCGACCGTGTGGCAGTAATATGTGGCAAGGTGACAGGCGAGTAAAGAGATGGTAATGGCCTGCAGAACTTCTTGGGTGAACTTGGGAAGACGTGAAGTGGTAACGTTCTCTACAAAGGATGGGCCGAGTGCAATTCACTTGGCTAGAAATCCGGCGTTTCATTCGAGGACGAAGCACATTGAACTGAGGTTTCACTACATCAGGCATCTCTTGGAGGAGAAGATTTTAAGGCTAGAGAAGATATTGGGATCGGAGAACCCGGCTGACATGTTGACAAAGGTTGTAAACCTTGAGAAATTGAAGCTGTGCAAAGCTTCAATTGGGCTTGGAGAATAGGAGAGGAGGATGGCACTGCCATGATCGAGGTGAGCACTAGGAGGACACCAAGGATGAGTTGAAGAACGGATACGGGGATTATATGTGTGGTTGATCTCTAGGTGGGAGATTGTTGGGATAGAGGACCAACCGGGTTAGACATCGAAGCAAGGGGGAAAAATTCGTCAGTGGTTGCTGGAGACAAGAGCGGCCGCGCAGGTGGTGTGCGCGACCGCGCTCTTGGACAGAGATTGATGCTCGGGTGGAATTCTTCGAGGGCGACCGCGCTGGATAGTGAGGGCGACCGCGCTGGAGGATTTTACAATGGCGTTGGAGTTTCTGGATGGTAGCGCGACCGCGCTTCTGCGGAGGGCGGCCGCGCTCGGCCCGTTTTTCAGCAGTCCGAAATCCTTGTTTGTCTAGGGTTTGGTTTGTTCCCTAGGTCATATATAAGCAATGTTCCGCCCCTTTTCTCATTGTAACACAAATTTACATATCATAGTGCAAGATCCTGGCTTGGTAGTGCCCCCAGACGTAGCCAATCAAATTGGTGAACTGGGTTAACAATTTCTTGTGTTTTTTCTGTGCTTTTGATTTCTTGTGCTTGGTTTGTGTGCTCTAATCGTTCTTGTAGGTTTGCTTGGTAGTGGAGGGCCATATTCACAACATCCTATTCATAGTCGTCCATCTTTTAGTTGTGAAAATTTACATATATATATACATGAGTATATATATATATATATATATATATATATATATATATATATATATATATATATATATATATATATATATATATATATATATATATATGGGTTTTGTTAGGATACCCACCATAGGAGTATCCTAACAAGTGACCCATTATTTTTAGGACAAGAATGTCCCTCGTTTCTCAAAGCAACCATATGTATGATGGGGGCAAAATTGTAATCATAAAAGAGAGAGAGAAGGTTAGTATTAAATAAGAGAGAGAGAGAGATAGAGAGTTAGTATTAAATAAGAGAGAGAGAGAGAGAGAGAGTTAGTATTAAATAAGAGAGATATCTCTCTCTCTTTGATAATTACAATTTTACCCCCATCATATAGACGGTTGCTTTGAGAAACGAGGGATATTTTTGTCCAAAAATAATGAGCCACTTGTTAAGATGCTCTTGAAGGGGGTATCCTTACAAAACCCTATATATATATATATATATATATATATATATATATATGTATGCATGTATATATACACACACACATGTACGATCAATTATTCAAATTTTTGTGAAATTGCATTATTATATATATATATATATATATATATATATATATATATATATATATATATATATATATATATATATATATATATATATATATATATATATATATATATATATATTGTTTTGGTAGAAAAACAATAATGTCGAATCTTAACTTAGAAAGTGTATGGATTTAAACAATAAGGAGGGACTTTGGAATTCGATTAAATGGAACAAAAGCATGAAAAATAAAGAATGATACAAGGATTTTGTTAACGAGGAAAACCTTAGAGATAATAACCTCTTCGGAAAAAACCCAGGGAGTTAGGTATCCAACCTTAAAGGTTTCACTATAAATCTCGTAGTTACAAGCCGGAAGACCATGGAGAGAGTACAAGAATTACAGGTGTAGGTGAATGTGAGAACGTGTGTGTATTAGTGTGAGCGTGTGAGAATGTGTGTGATTTAATCTCCATGTCCCCTATAAATAAAAAAGACTAACAAAACAATAACAAACTGCTCCTATAATTTCGGCCTTATCTCTTATCCTTCCAACCAACGTCTCTTGACTTAGTCTTCTTAGCGTTGAGGGAAAAGTCCCATGTGCTGGTAAATATCTCCGGATTTAACTCCTTTGATTTACTGTAAAATATGATATAAATAATATTAGATAAACACAATAAATATTATGCAATACTTACGGTGAAGTATCATCTTGATATGCAGAACAACCGAGGATGTCGCCACGCAGGATATTCAAGATGTCTACATATGGAAAATCTGGCCACAACAATTGCCCCCAAACTTATCACTTCGCGGAATACGAAGAGGTAAGTTTCCAAACTTCGAGTAACTGGCGGACATGATTTTACAACATTCGGTGGTGAAGAAAATCAAGAAGAAGTCAAGTTGTCATCATCTCAAAATGTCAACAGGTAAGAATAGTTTACCCTGTCTTTCGATTCCTGTTAATTTTCCTTTTCCTCAAAGCTTACACTTTCTCTTCAGATTCAAAGGCATTTTCTTCAGGCTTAGACTTTGATCTGGAAGATTTGGATGCTCTTGTTGGTGCTTTTCCTGCTAAGTCTGATGTTAGGCCACCAATTGTCCCAAAGAAACGAGTCCAGACGGGTGAAAGTACTGGCATTGGTTCAAGGGTAAAGAAGAGGAAGGCTGTAGAGAGTGAGATTATCGAAGTTACGCATGCGGATATTTTTGAGATTTGAAGGCAGGAGAGGTGAAGAAGAAGCTTCTAGGATTAGTAACCAATGTAAGATGTTACTAAACTATTCTGACTGTTCCATAGCTCTATTATTTGCTGATTTGGAACTTTATGGTGTTTTCTTAACAGGCAATGGGATGTTTAGAGTCCCAAGCGGAAGATATGGCTAAGATCAATGAGCAATTTAAGAAGAGCGCTAAGAGTGATACGGCTTAGGCCAAGAAGGAAGCTGCTTTTTGGGAGAAGAAGTTTTAATGAGCAGAAAGAGGAATTTAGAGGAACAGAAGATCAAAATCAAGATGATGGAAGAACATAATGATGGAAAATCTAAGGATTGAAAGGTTGAGAATGAGTATGCAAAGTTGAAGAATCTGTTGGGTGAGAAAAGTGGATGAAGGAGAGGTGTCATCTAACCCTAAGGATACGATGGTTGAAGAAAAAAGAGAGAAGAAGGATGAAGAAGACAGAACTTCCTCAACACCCGCAGCAGATGCTAAGTGAAGAAAAATTCAAGTTAGTTTTTTAAGTTGTTTTGTTTGATGATGATTCCCTGTGAGCCCCAAAGATAATTTTATCAATTTTGGTATGTACCGGTCCATAAGGACCGAAGAAAATTTATTTCAAGTGTTGGGTTGGTTCAACACTTTACTTTTAGTTTTATGTTGTTTGGATGTTGGAGCGGGCCAACCGAATTTGGAGAAGTATTAATGGTATTTAGTATCTTAATGTTTAGAAAAAACTTTTGTTAGCAACTTACGTGCATGTCATGCTTTGATCCCCGATGCTAAAGTATTATCATAGGATGTTGACATAATAAAATGTCATATTTTTGTTTTCGAGTGAAGACATGAGAATGTCATAACCGGATGTACTTAAGATGACAGAAATATGCCATAACCAATTGAATCATGCTTAAGATCAATCATTTGACCGAGTGGAAATGGGTAAGCTATACAAGTTTCCTCATATAGGCCCATCCCACACCTCAACCAATGAGATATCGTGCGCTCCAGGGCGAAGGTGTAGAAACCTAACTTTCGGAGAAAGAGGTAATTAACTCTTTAAACCTTAGAAGGGATTGTGTACCTTAACTTTAGAAGAGATGGCCGGTCTCTAACGGAGGAGATTTCGTTGTCACTTTGACTTGATCACTTTGATATGTCCCCACTTTTGTATGTCAACATCTTGCAAGACGAGAGATATGTTAGAGATGGGCGTCCACTTTGTTGACGCCTCCGCAGTCGTGTTAGTGACATTTTGTTTTTAAATAATCATGAAATAAAACAAGAAGAAATGAAAAGACAACAAAACGAATATTCATACCGGTTTGTGAGGATATTAGGAGACATATATTATTTAAGCGAAGTACCTTTTGAAGTGAATGACATTCCCGGCTTCTTGGGATCATCTCGGTTATTCAAAGTTGACAATCGATATGCCCCCTTTCTTAGACGTCGTCCTATCGGCCCATAAGACCAATGGTAACTCTTACGCCCATCTCCCTTTCTTCTCGGTCTAGTCTTCTCTTCGAGGTTGCTTATGATAATCTTATTCTTTGGATTTTGCTTGTCCGTTTGCTTGAGGGTGAACAGTGAAGATGTCACTATCTTGACTCCTCATCTTGTCAAGAAATCCTGCATTTTCCTACTAATGAATTGGGAGCCGTTATCGCATATTATCTCTGAAGGTATCCCAAACTTGCTGAATATGTTTCTCTTTATGAATGAGATAACTTCCTTGTCCCGGACCTGCACGTATGCTTCAACTTCTACCCATTTAGAAAATTAGTCTGTCATGGCTAGTAGAAATACTCTTCCTCCTGGAGCCCTTGGCAATTTCCCTACGATATCCATTCCCCAAACCATGAATGGCCATGGCGACAGGATAGGATGTAGCAATTCAGCTTGGTTGATGTAGGATATCCCCGTGCCGTTGACTGGAATCACATTTCTTTGCATAATCTGCCGCGTCTCTTCGCTTTGTGGGCCAAAAGTAGCCCATATTTAGAGCCTTGGTATATAGGCTTCTGCCCCCGGTATGATTTCCACATTGCCCTTCATGCAGCTCCATCAAAACATGTTGTGCTCGGTCTGCTTCTAGACATCTCAAGTAGTGGCCTGCAGCAGATTTCCTAAACAAAAAGTTATCAATAAGTAAATACTTAGATGACCTTACCCTGAATGCTCGAGCGTTTGTCTCTTCTGCTGGGATTGTATCATCTTGGAGATACTTGATTATAGGGGCAGTCCACAAGGTTACTGCTGGATTGGGATGGATGTCGACATCTAGGGCAAACAGCTCAAGACGTTCGGTGCTTGGGATGTCAACATGCACAATTGGGATAATCGAGTCGTGAAATGCTTTTGAAGGCCGAGCCTAAGTTTGCCGAGCATCTGCTTGTGAATTTTCTTCTCACGGCACCTACTATAAAGTAAATGTTTTGAATTTGGCTGCCAGGGTTTTCACTATATCCAAATATGTCGTCATCTTCGCATTTTTCGCTATGTAGGACCCGTTGTAATGGTTGACAACAGTAAAGAATCCATAAACACCCTGATGTGCTTGATATCCAAGGTCTGGGCTCTTTAAACCTACAATTAACGCCTCGTACTACGCTTCATTATTGGTGGCCTTAAAGCTGCCGCTGGATTGTGGTATTATGTCCCCGTGGCGATTTTAGTACAACTCCAAGACCCGTACCTCTCATGTTAGAAGCACCGTCCGTGTAGAGAGTCCAAATTTTTAGGATGTCATCATCTTGAAGTTGTTGTACTTCCAATTCCACCTCTTGTTGTAGCGTTGGTCGAAATCGCCCACAAAATCGGCCCGGGGCTTGGGATTTTATTGCGGTTACGGGCTCGTACTTGATGTCGTATGTGCTTAATTGTACGTACCATTTCGCCATTCGTCCCGACATCTCTGGTTTTCTCATGACATTCTTAATAGGATAGTTAGTGCGTACAATAATAGTATGTGTTTCAAAATAGTGCCTTAACTTAATAGAAGCAGATTATCAAAGCTAAAATTAATTTTTGTAAATGAGAATACCTGGTCTCAAAGATCTAAGAGTGTCTTACTTATATAGTAGATTGGTTGTCGATTACCATCTCGTTCTGTCACCAAGATCGCGCTTACAGCGCCTTCGGACCTTTGCTAGGTAGATGTAAAGATGTTCTTCCATCCGAGGTTTGGCCGGTAAGGGAGGTGTCGACATGGTAAGTTTTGAGCTCCCGAAAAGCTTCTTCGTATGTTGTTCCTCCCGATGGAACTTCTTGTTCTTTCTTAAGATGTCGTAGAAAGGTTTGCATCGATCCGAGGATTTGGAAATGAATCTAGTGAGTGCGGGCAATTTTTCCTGTCAATCTTTGGACGTCCTTTACAGATTGAGGTGATGACAGTCGAGAATAGCGCGTATTTGTTCTGGGCGGCTTCAATGCCTCTTTTAGTAACCATATAACCCATAAACTTGCCGGCCTTCATTCGAAGTTGCATTTAGCTGGATTAAGTTTCATGTTGAAACAATCCAAGATGTCAAAAAGCTTGAGAGAGGTTGCTTATGTGATCCTCGGCCTTCTTGGATTTTACTACCATGTCTGTCGATGTATACCTCCATTGTGTCCCCAATCTGATCCCTAAACATCTTGTTGACGAGCCTTTGATATGTTGCACCCTGCATTTTTTAGTCCAAAAGGCATGGCAATATAACAATAAATACCTGTGGGGGTTATGAAGGCGAGTGTCCTCTTGGTCGATGGTTCCATCTCGAATTTGTTGAAATCCACGAGGACGCGTCCATGAAAGTGAGGAGTTCGTGACACAGTGGCATCAACTAATGAATCTATGTGCGGCAAAGTGGAAAGGATCTTTTGGGCGAGCTTTATTTAAGTCGGTGAAGTCGCGCAAACTCGCCATTTCCCATTTCTCTTCTCTACCACAACCACATTCGCCAACCATCTTGGATAATCGACCTCCCGTATCATGTTGGCTTTGAGTAAGCGCTCTACCTCCTCCTTGATGATCTGATTTCGGTTTTACGCAAACTTTCTACGTTTCTCGGTGCACTTTGGTTTAAAGCTAGGATCTATGTTAAGTTTGTGAGTGATGACATCTTTGCTAATGCTGTCATGTCATCATGTTTCCAAGCGAAACTCTTTATTACGCTTCTTAATAGGTTCACAAGTTTCTCTTCTATATCGACGGGATGTCGGTGCCAATAAGTACTACGATGTCCGGGTTGGAAGGATCTAACAATACTTCTTTCACATCATCCTCCCTAGCTTCCAGACTTCGCGTACTTTCCTCGGTAATTCTTTATGCTTGTTTTGGAGATATAGACGCCTTCATCGAAGTTTTGTAACATTCCTTAGCCACCGTTGATCCTTTGTAAATCTTAGCGACACCCCAAGGTGTTGGAAACTTCACACACCGATGGTAAGTGGAGGGTACGGCCTTCATTCCGTGAATCCACGGTCTTCCAAGAATGACATTGTAAGATGTTACGCAATCACTTCCGCAGAACCGCTCCATGGTGTTGAGGCCCTTGAGTATATTGAAGCTTTATCTCCCCACCGTTTCTTTGACTTCACCACCGAAGCCTACCAAGATCGAAGACTTTTGACAATCTCCGATTCTCGGGATGTTCATTTCCTTAAGGGTACCCAACATAATAAGATTGACGGTGCCCCCATCTACCAGAATACGTCGTATTGTACAGTTGGCGATCTGCAAGGAAATAACCAGACCGTCATGATGGGGTTCCAGCAAGTTATCACGATCACTTTCATCAAAGGTAATTGGATCCGGGCAAGGTGTCGACATCTTGGGCTGTCTCTCTGGCTTTTCCTCTTTCGACTCCTTAGCGTGTCTGATGAAGTTGATCACCTTTGTTGATGCTGGGGGAGAAACTGGCCTTTCAGCTTCATGAGGAGCTTCTGCATTTTCAGCCTTCTTCTTTCTGGATCCCAACAACTCCTTAAGATGTCCTTTCGAGAGTAAGTAACTGATCTCCTTTCTTAACGCGATGCAGTCTTCAGTAACGTGTCCAAAGTCTTCATGGTAAGCGCACCTTTTTGATTTGTCACGCCATCCTGTGGTTTTGTCTCCTAGGTTGCCCATTGCACAAAGTACACCTGAAATGTCAACAGAAAAACAATAATCAGAAATGTTAGGCACATTATCACTATCTTCACCCTCACCGTCTACCGAATTAATTTTGCTAGTGTCAATTCTCGGATAAGGATTGGGACGGTTGTTCCTGCGATGGGACGATTCAGTCTTTCTGTCGGGATGGTCATATGTCGACGTCTTGGATGACGACTTCGATCTTCGCAGCTCATCTTCCTCCAGTCTTATGAACCTTAATGCTCTTCCCCTCTGACTTCTAGCCGCTAAAACAAGGAGTCATTACCAAATCTTGATAATATTGTGAATCTTTCTTGACCCGTTTTGAATGCTTCATTGGCCGTCGACATGTCAAGATTGGGAATTTCTAACACCTCCTTATTGAACCGATGGACATAATCCTTCGAGTCTCATTAAGAACCGTTGGGTTACATTGTAGAGATCACTTGTCAACTTTTCAAATTGTCGATTGCGTACGAGAATTGGTTATAGAACATGTTGATGAGGAGTTTGGGCGTATGAACCAATTGAACCCGGGGGTTGCTAATCCCGGCCATTTGAGCTGGTCCGGACAAGGTGGATCCAAATCCCTGCATAAGCAGCCTCCCCGTCGAAGCGGGATATGGATTATGTCCATCTTTTCTTGATAGTGTGCAACATGCTCCTCCGGGTCCGTGGTGCCATCGTACAACTTCATGTATGGTACGCCGAAACGCCGGGATGTCGACATTTGCAATGGCTGACAAACCGGGATTGATTGTAACGGTTTTGGGTCAGGTTGAATTGGAGGAGTTACACCTGCACGTTCATTATCGGCTCTACGAGATCCCGCATCCGTTTAGCTAGTGGGTTTCTTGCAAAGGGTCGGCCATAGGAATACGATTGAAATTATTATTATTGAAAAGATTATTTAGCAAACCGTAATCGTCCGTAGTAGTCGTGACGCATAGTGTTGTCTATAAATGGAATGAATGGGGTGAATCCTCTCCGGGAAGATGGCGTCGATGGGGTGTCCCCGGGTAAAGATGTCGACATCATTAAAGATGTCGGCGGATGAGTTTGAGGAGGGCGCCCGTTGGAATGAATTCACTCTGAAATGTAGATCCTCCGGTGTTGTCAAAGTTGAGAACCCCGCACGCAGTGGTGATATGTTCTCAAGCCGAGATGCGATGGCGGTGATCTTTTCTGCATCTTAATCATGGAATTGGTCAACACCTTCGAATTGTTGTCTTCTTTGGTCCAACCTTTGATTCAACACAGTTAGGATACTCCGGATGTCGACATCTCGCATTGGAAGAGGTTGCCCCTTTTGTGGAGTCTTCGTAGGTTGAGCCGGGCCGAGACCCGGTCTGAGGAGGTGGTGGTAACAAGCTGGTTCTACCTCCTGATGTGGGAACAACGGCGGGACCTTTCCCGGCGGTGGACACATTGGAGGGTGCAGACATAGTGAATTTGGTTAGGAAATGTTTCAAATAACCGATAAACCACGAGGCCCCTCGGTGGGCGCCAAATTGTTTTGGTAGAAAAAACAATAATGTCGAATCTTAACTTAGAAAGTGTATGGATTTAAACAATAAGGAGGGGACTTTGGAATTCGATTAAATGGAACAAAAGCATGAAAATAAAGAATGATACAAGGATTTTGTTAACGAGGAAAACCTTAGAGATAACAACCTCTTCGGAAAAAACCCCGGGAGTTAGGTATCCAACCTTAAAGGTTTCACTATAAATCTCGTAGTTACAAGCTGGAAGACCATGGAGAGAGTACAAGAATTCTGTGTGTAGGTGAATGTGAGAACGTGTGTGTATTAGTGTGAGAGCGTGTGAGAATGTGTGTGATTTAATCTCCATGTCCCCTATAAATAAAAGAGACTAACAAAACAATAACTAACTGCTCCTATAATTTCGGCCTTATCTCTTATCCTTCCAACCAACGTCTCTTGACTTAGTCTTCTTAGCGTTGAGGGAAAAGTCCCATGTGCCGGTAAATATCTCCTGATTTAACTCATTTGATTTCTTGTAAAATATGATATAAATAATATTAGATAAACACAATAAATATTATGCAATACTTACGGTGAAGTATCATCTTGATATGCGAACAACCGAGGATGTCGCCACGCAGGATATTGAAGATGTCTACATATGGAAAATCTGCCACAACATATATATATATATATATATATATATATATATATATATATATATATATATATATATATATATATATATATATATATATATATATATATATATATATATATATATATATATGGCCCTATTATAATGGTAACTACACATTTATATGAACAGCAAACCATTAACGATGCATTGGATTAAAAAAGCATGCTCAAGTGATCCAGGATTAAAAAAAAAAAAAAGATAGAGGGGGTGGCATTTTCGTAATTATTTCATTTAAAATCACACTCAAATTTCAAAATAAAATATCTCAATATCTATAAGTCGAAAAAAAAATTCGAAAACACTGATTTTTTTGTCTTGACAAGACGATTCAAACTAGATCCCTGAAGATAGGATTTTGAAAAAATAATATTGAACAACGTCTAATTTTTAAAACACTAGCTAATTAACTAGTGTACACTAAGGGGGTTTTTGTTTTTTTTAAGTGATAAGTGCTGAAATCTGATTTCAGTTCTGAAAATGGCTGAATTTTTAAGAGGCGGCGGTGGCAGATTCGAATTGGATAAGTTGTTTGATTTTCTATACGAATTCATTTTTCAAACAGCTTAAAAAAAAAAAAAAAAAAAAAAAAAAAAAAGCAAACGTAAATGCATTATGCCATGTAAATGGTTTAAAAAAAAAAAACCCCAAACCAAGTTCTCACAGTTCACTTTCAGAGGGATTCAGCAGTATTTTCTTCACTTAAAAATCAGTGGCAATTCAAAGGCTTTAAGGCTGAAAAAAAAAAAAAAACCAAACAAGTGGAATACCTAAACAACCTCTTATTCCAAGGTAAAACCTCTTAATAAGAGGTAAAGAAAAAAAACAAACGCCCCCTAACTAGTTAATTAATGTAAACTAGCAACTTAGCTAGTGTACCCAAGTTTAATTTCAATGTTCATCAGCCATGTCTAAGTATATAGTGTACACTAGCTAGTAACTCGTGTACACTAGCTAATTAACTAGTGTACACTAGCTAGTGTACACAAGTCCTTGTATACACTAGTTAATTAGCTAGTGTACATTACTTAACTAGCTAGTGTATATTATTTAACTAGTTAGTGTACACTAGTTAATTAACAATCTTATCTTAGTTCAATTTTATCATTATATATTCATTCAAAAATATTATATTGACAAATCAAATACACAGTTATTAAATTATTATAAGAAGGAAGAAGTATACAAAATTATGTGGTACGTTTAATAAGCTAAGGGCACGTGAAGCGAGGCTTGTGGGAGTGGTCAAATAATATGAACTCCACCACTGTATATAAACAGAATGTAATGCCGAAGCACCACCAGCTCATATCCCAAGTACCAAAAACAATTTTAGTCAATTCTAGGAACCATTTTTATAATTAATTTCTATTTATTTTTTTTTATTTAATAATCAAAATGAAATCATTTTAGAATGAAGATGTATTAATATATTCCCATTTTAGAATTTAGAATGAAGGTTGTCGCATAGTAGACCAAAAGTATTATATTCCCATTTTAGAATGAAGATGTATTAATATATTCCCATTCTAAAATGAAATCATTTTAGAATGAAGGTTGTCGCATAGTAGACCAAAAGTATTATAGCATCAACTAGTGTACACTAGCTAGTGTACACAAGTTCTTGTGTACACTAGTTAATTAGCTAGTGTACATTACTTAACTAGCTAGTGTACATTACTTAACTAGCTAGTGTACACTAGTTAATTAGCTAGCGTACACAAGAATTTGGCCAAGTCCTTATGTACACTAGTTAATTAGCTAGTAAAGTAATGTACAATAGATCCCTGAAGAATTTGTGCATGGTCAACGGACAATACCTTATGTACACTAGTTAATTAGCTAGTTAATTAACTAATGTACACAAGGATTTGACCAAGTACTTAACTAGCTAGTGTACACTACTGTAGTGTACCCCAACTCACAAAGCCATAATGTTGTTGGTGTTCTTCCACAGCCATCGTCTTCCTTTCCTTCTTCCACCGACTTGTCTACTGCTAGCCAGGTGTAGAATTTGTGCATGGTCAACGGAGAGATTTCGATCACAGCTATGTTAAAAAGGAAAATGTTGAACGAATTCAATGATGCTGACACCATTGAAATTATGGACTACACATTAATTCAACTGTGCGTGCCTTGTATGTTTAATGACATGCATTTTCTATTAAAATTATTATATTTTATAGTAGATAATTTTTTTTTTTAATTATTATGCAATCCGAATGCACGTAGACAATATATTTGACCAAGTCTGTATTGCACCATTAAAAACAAAGACATCTACTGGTTGACCCGCCTACACTACATTTTCCTTATGTACACTAGTTAATTAGCTAGTGTACATAAAAGGCCCCAAAGTCAGGTATTGTCCAAGTATAAGCCATATGACTAATGTGCACGAGTTAAATAGCTAGTGTACACTATATACATTACTATTGTACATTACTTAACTAGCTAATGTAAACTAGTTAATTAGCTAGTGTTTTAAAAATTAGACGTTGTTCAATATTATTTTTTCAAAATCTTATCTTCAGGGATCTAGTTTGAATCGTCTCGTCAAGACAAAAAAATCAGTATTTTCGAATTTTTTTTTCGACTTATAGATATTGAGATATTTTATTTTGAAATTTGAGGGGGATTTAGTTCACAATAATTATGAAAATGCCACCCCCTCTATCTTTTTTTTTAATCGGGCGTTGATGTGTTTTTAATCCAATGGTTGAGTTTAGTTACCGTAGTTACCATATAAATTTGGTTTCATTTGAATAAATTACCTCTATATATATATATATATATACATACATATATATATATATATATACATACATATATATATACATATACATATATATATATATATATATATATACATATATATATATATATGTATGCATGTATATATACACACACATGTACGATCAATTATTCAAATTTTTGTGAAATTGCATTATTGTTTTGACATCCTTTTGCTTTATGGCTAAATGAATGTTTTCTGCAGGCTGCAAGATCAAGCATATTTCACGATATACTAGACATGCATGGAAATGTAGCACCACCAAATGAAACAATAACACTTCCGGAACTAAACTACGAAGAGCTAGAATGCCTACTTGAATTCCTCTACCAAGGTCATCTGCCTAAAGAAAAGGTGGTAAAACATGTATATGCACTGAAAATGGTTGCTGACAAGTACAAAATCACATTCTTGAACAAGTTTTGTGAGAAATAAATGTTAAGATCGCTCACCACTGAAAACGTTCTTGAAGTACTGGAAATTTATGATACTTGTTCAAATCAGAGCTTAAAGGAGGTTGTATTGAACTTCATTGTTAAGAACATGGAGGAGGTTGTTTTTATTAACCATAATATCCTGAGTAGTATTGTTGTATATAGATTAATGATAATCTTTGTATATATAGATAAGTATTAGGTATTTAGGATATTATTTGTATATAGGAAAGGTCCAATCTCTTTCATACTTGTTGCAACTGAACCGTGTATATAGTTGAGAGAGAGCCCTGGAATAACTTTAACAAGAAATTGTCCAAATGTTCTTCTTCTTCAATAACTCTTCAGATGTGTTATCTTTCATGGTATCAGTCTAACCTTCGATCCAGAAAATAGACGACCCTCTTTTTTTTCTCTCTCTCATTCACATTTGCAGACCGAACCTATGGATCTCACACCTGGCTCCGCCTCTTCTTCCTTCAATCACCCTGCATCCTTAGTCACATCTCTCCCAGTGTTCTACAATTCGAATGCGATAATGGGTCAAAATTTCTTGACAAAGGGGAACTATATATGTCAATTGGAGTACCTTATTCAAAACCTTGCTCCATAACCACAAGCTTCTTTTTGTTATTGATCCAACCCAACCCACCGCTAAGCTTACTGACGGCAGTAATAATCCTCTACACGAACTCTGGTCTTCTGCCACCGATCTGGTGTGTGGTTGGATTAAGATCTGGTGTGTGGTTGGATTAAAGGCACGGTTATACCGGCCGTACAACCTTATCTCAACGCATGTGATACTGCTCCCAAGGCTTGGGCTGTCCTTACCAAGCGTTTTGGGGCAACATCAGGGCTGCAGATTGAGAATCTTAAGGAAAAATTACACGATGTGAAGAAGGAATCAGACACCTCCATAGCCGACTACCTTCTTGGGGCATCTTCTATCTCCGATGCTCTTACAGATGCAGGTGCCCCAATTGATGATAGAGAGCTAATCCAGAGAGTTCTTGATGGTCTTGGACACGAATTCAAGGAATTTCTCACATCTGATGCAGCTATTCATGCCCGTAATCCTCTCGCATTTGACGACATGACTGAACTTCTTCTCAAGGAAGAAATGCTGCAGAAAAAGTTCTCTGTTTCGGTGCAGCAATCTGTGGCTTTGGTAGGGGAGAAGTGATTGCCGACAAATTCTCGTGGGAATGTTCAGACTAGTGGTAACAATAGCAACCACAATGGTGGTCGTGGTCGTGGGAAACACCGGCAGAATGAGGGGCATGGAGGCGGACAGTGGCAAGGGCAGTGGAATAACAGTGGGCAGTCTTTTTATGGTCGTGGAAATAACAACAATCGTGGTCGTGGAAATGGCCAGCATCGTGGTGGTGGGTCTGGTAATAATGGTCGAGGTCGTGGTTTTCTTCCCACACCAAAATTTAGTGAGCAACCACTGGATGGTGATGTTATATGTCAGTTGTGTTATCAGCAAGGACACAGTGCCCGTTACTGCCCAGACAACGGCAATGCAGCTTATTTCGCTCATCCATCTCCGTATGTGATGGACTCCGGAGCTACAAATCATATGACGGCTGATCTGTCATCTTCCTCAGATTATCAACCCTATTCAGGTAAAGATGCAATTGTATTGGGTAATGGTTCTAAGTTGAATATTTCACACGTTGGTAATTCGTCTTTAAATCTAAATAATCGGTCATTTCATAAGCTTAATGTCCTTTATATTCCGAAACTTCACAGACTTTTATTATCTATTCGTCAAAAGATAATAATTGTTATTTTGAACTTGATTCATGTGGTTTTCGTGTAAAGGACAATCGGATATGGGAGACTCTTATCCCTGGCAGTAACTCAGGCGGACTTTATGAGCTTTCTTTCAGTTCGAAGTCTCCTAATAGCCCCATTGCTCTACTTGGAGAAAGATCGAGTCAGGATGTTTGGCATGCCCGTTTGGGTCATCCTTCTACAAAAATTCTTAAAGTTTTGTGTCAACGGTCTAGCTTGTCGTTAAGTAGTCAAATAAATGAACAACACTATTGTCATGTTTGCCCTTTAGGCAAATCTAGTAAGCTACCTTTTTCTCCTAGAATTTTTAATTCTTTACACCCCCTTGACATGTTACATTTGGATGTTTGGGGCCCTGCTCCATTTAATTCGTTAAATGGGCATCGGTTTTATTTTTCAATTGTTGATGATTATTCTCGTTATGTATGGCTTTTTCCTATGTTTCACAAATCTGATGTTACTCATATATTTGCTTCCTTTAAAACACAAATTGAGAATCAGTTATCACGTCGCATATATGCTATACATACAGTCAAATCTATTCAAACTGATGGGGATGGTGAGTTTACTAGTCCTATGTTTACTTCATTTCTTCAAAAATGTGGTATAAAGCATTAACTTACGTGTCCATATACTCCACAACAAAATAGGGTCGTTGAACGCAAATATTGACATATAGTTGAAATCGGTTTATGTCTATTATCTAAAGCACATCTCCCTTAAAAGTTTTGGGACATTCTCCAACTCCATTGTGAAGGTCTGGCTAGTGTGAAACAAACTAAGCTAAGGACGTTAATGACAAAGTTTGAAACTTTAAGGATGGGAGAAAATGAAACTATAAAAGAGTACTCGACCAAAATCTTGGATATCTTAAACGAGTCATTTGCCTTGGGTGAATCTATATCCAACGCAAGACTTATGAGTAAAGTACTAAGAACTCTCCCTGAAAAGTATAAAATAAAGATTTTTGTTATTGAAGAAACCCAACACGTCCAAACTTTAAGACATGATGAAGTCTTGGGAATTTTAACTAACTTTGAATTAAACCTTAGGGTACAAGAGTCAAGCAAAGCAAATTCAATTGATCTTAAAAGTGCTCTCAAAGTATCTCAGGATCTAGTTCAACTGTCCAAATATATTGATGAGTCAAACTTGGGAGATGATGAGTGTGCCTTGATTACTCAAAAATTCAACAATATGTTGAAAAAGAAATGATTTACTAAGTTTCCTAACTCGACACCCTCTGCTCCTTCCACGATTGAATCATCCAAAAAGGAAAATGTTGCAAAGAAACCTGCATCTGAAGGAAAAAGGTCCATTGATTCAATTCAATGCAGGGCTTGCAAAGGTTACAGTCATTACGCAAATGAGTGTGCTAACACTCTTAAAAAGCGTGGAATGAGTTTCTCAACGAATTTTAGTGATTCTGATGATGATGACCAGACTGCAAATATGTCTATATGGCATTCATCTCAGATCACATTGTCTGATAGTGATTCAAATGTGCAATACTTTGATCGCACAACTTACCACACAACTGAGAACAGTGTGTATACCTGCTTGAAATCTTCGTCTGCTGGTGAAACTAGAAATGATCCAGTAGAAGAAGAGAGTGCTACCTATGAGGACTTGCACAATACCTATATTGAACTCCACACTGAATGGGCCAAGCGAATGGAGCAACTCAAGATATTCAAATAGGTAAATGAGAAACTAACTGCATAAAATCTCAAACTAAAATCTGAGGTTGAAAGCCTGTCAAAAGAAAGTGGTTCTCAAAAAGACTCCATAGCCAAGTTAGAAGTTTTACTCACAAAGAAAGATATGGAATGTGAAAAATATAAAACAAATCTTGATAAAGAAACAGAAACTCTAACAAAGCTGAACACGGGTAAAGCTAAGTTGGAAGAGGTTTTGAAAATGGGAAACCAAGGAAAATCAGGAATTGGCTATGGAGATACTGTTTTTGTGAAAGAAGGAGAAAGCACTTCAAAAATTCAAAAAGTTAAAGCTACCTCCTCTCTAAGCCTGAATTTACTATTGTAAGCAGACAATACAGAAAGAGGAGATTTATATGTCATCATTGCTTTGTTCCTGGTCATATTCGATCATATTGTTACAAATTAAAACAGAAACTTGGTTTTGGAAATATGCGTGGACACTTGGGCAGACAGATGTGTGCACAACAGAACACACAACTGTCCACACAACCCAAAGCTAGAACAAAAACTGCTTGGGTAAGGAAGGAAACCATGAAGTGTCAGGTTGCCTTCACCTCTCTTAAGAGTAGTGTTGAAGGGTCCTAGTATTTTGACAGTGGTTGTTCTCGCCACATGACTGGGGCACGTGAAAACTTCAATGACTGCGAACCTTTCAAAGGTGGAAAAGTTAACTTTGGTGGAGGAGCTCAAGGTAAAATAATTGGCAAAGGTACATTGAATGTATCAGGCTTGCCTAAGCTACACAATGTCCTACATGTGGATGGAGTCAAGGCAAATCTGATAAGCATAAGTCAACTGTGTGATGATGATTTATTTGTTAAATTCGACAAGTCCAGATGTGAAGTATTTGATAATAAAAGTGTGTGCGTGTCTTAACTGGTATTCGATCCTCTGATAACTGCTACAAGTTTGGCAGTAACTTATCTTGTCTCTCCACTAAAATGGATGAGACTGCTATCTGGCACCAAAAGCTTGGTTATGCCGGTGAGAGAAAAATCAATGAATTAATCAAATTTGGGGCAGCAAAAGATTTGCCCAAACTGGACTTGAAGAAATTAAGTGTGTGTGGGTCTTGTCAAAAAGAGAAACAAACCAAATCAAGTAATAAGAAGGTTCAAAACTGTGGAACCTCAAGGTGCCTTGAATTGATCCACACTGACCTAATGGGTCCTATAGAAGTGGAAAGTATGTCTCGAAAAAAATACTGTTTTGTGTGTGTGGACGACTTTTCTAGATATACTTGGGTGATTTTTTTAAGAGAAAATTCCAACACCATTGATGAATTCAAAATTTGGTACAAAAGGGTCAAAAACTTATATGGTTTAAAAGCCATTAGAGTCAGATCTAATCATGTTACTGAGTTTGAAAATGACACTTTTTCATCATTTTGCGATTCAAAGGGGATTACTCATGAGTTCTCAGCCCTCAAAAACCCTTAACATGGGTTAGAGGAAAGGAAAAATTGCACATTATAAGAGATAGCAAGAGTAATGTTAAGCTTTAAAAATCTATCCAAATTTTTTTTGGGCAGAAGCTGTGCATACAACTGTAAGTACGCCAATCCAATTTGCAACCCTTTTAGGTGCATTTTAATGTGATAAAATTGCATTAAGGGGCATTTTGGTAAATTCTCGGCCTGTCCCGAGACTTCCGAAAATATTTCATAAGTTTCCCGCGAAGGAAGTACCCTTTCGTACTTTGCTCATGCTAAAGGACCTCCTGGGAATAAAACCTTTTTGGACCTTTTGGGTATTTTCCCTGAATGTTTCAGAAACTGGTTTTGGCGCCAAAAGCAGTTGGTGACTTGTTGTGTCACGCGACAAGTCGAGGCCTGGAAAGTTGTTACATGAGGTCGTGCGACACACCTTGACCACTAACTGCAGCCTATAAATAAGACCCTTCCCCTCATGGAAATGGATCCCAACTTCATACACTGTTACTCTGCCAAAATTGCAGCGTAACACACACACTAAACACACACCCTCTCTCTCTCTCATCCCAATTCACCTCTAATCCTTTCTAATTCAACCCACTTCCCTCACCTTCTCTTAGATCTACTCTCAACTGATCCTCTCAAGCCCTTCAGGACCAGAAGCTGTTATAGAAGGGTTCTGTACCTAACTTGGTACAAAATTCGTGGAAGCAACAAGGGTAACATCCTCAATTCCCTCTTCCCTCTCTCTTCTACCTTGTTCCTCTAATAATTCTATTGTTTTCTCTCCCTTGGATTCAGTAATCAGACTCTATCCGTCTTGATTACTGAATCCCAATCGCAATCTCTCTGTTTAATTTAGTTGTTTTGGATAATTGGTTGTTCATTGCTTGATCATTGTGGAATTTGGTGTTTAGACCCCAAGGGGGTATGGATCTATCCATATCCACACTCCCTGGGTTGAATTGTTGTTATTTGCGTATCTCGAAGCTTATCTGATTGATCAATTGGATCTGTGTTGGTTATTGGTGCTGCTGAGTTCAAATCTGTAGGTATCTGCAGATGGACACTGTGTGTCACGCGAAACACTGTGACTGGTTAGATCCTGTGTCACGCGACACATCTTGCCAGGCACATCTTGTGTCACGCGACACTCAATGATCATTTGCAGATACCATTTCCCCTTGTAATCTGTATTGATCTGTTGTATAAGGGATGTGGCCTCCCTGAATAATTGGTTCACAAGTTGTAAGTTTCCAAGTTCATATCAATAAAATACATGTTTACTACATTTGTTTATTATTAATGCTTGCACACACTTATGGATTAATTAGATGTTTAATTAGAAAGACTCGTCTACGGACGAGGCGTGTTGGGTGAACTCTCGGTTCTTCCCAACACGTAACCTGACCCCCGGACTCATTCTCTCTTAAAAGGTTTTTCAAAGTGTACCTCTAAAACATGGCGTGGCGACTCCTTTTTTTTTCTTTTTCATCATTGGAAAACAAAAATTTCGCTGGCGAACGCACATTCAATAACATGTCATGTTGTAAATCGTGTCTTTCTAAGAATTGGAATTACCATGACTCCCTATAAAATTATACTTGGAAAGAAACCGACTGTTAAATATTTTCTTGTATTTGGGTGTATATGCTACATCTTGAATGACCGAGAGTATCTTTCCAAATTTGATTCCAAAAGTGGCAAAGTCATCTTCATTGGTTACTCAACTAAAGTAGGGCTTATAGAGTCTATAATCTCAAAACTAAAACTTTCATGGAATCCATAAATGTTGTTTTTGATGATTCTACTGATCTTAATGTCAAAACAGTTGAGGATGATGTTACAGGTTGCACTTGGGAACCAGAACCAGTTAATGACGAATCTAAACCAGAAAAGGTGAATGAAACTACAAATCAGCCATATGTACAGACAGTTGTTCAAACAACTGACAACATAAGTAATCAAATAAATGATAATCAAGGTTCAGATTCTGAAACTAATGAAGGAGATGTAAGCAGAGAAAAAGACATTCCTTCTAGAATACAAGGAAACCATCCCACCTCCCAGGTCATAGGGGAAGTGGATGAAGACATGAAAACAAGAGGAAAAAAGGTCAACTATCGTGACCTTGCAGGTTTGTTTTGTGTACAATCTGTGTACCATCAGGTAAACTCTTGTTGCTTTGTGGCTAATTATGAGCCAAAGAATATAATGGAAGTCTTGAAAGATGAAAAACTGGATTAATGCCATGCAAGAGGAGTTAGTCCAGTTTGACAAAAATGATGTATGGTTCTTAGTTCCTAGGCCTTCTCACGCAATGTGATTGGGACCAAATGGATTTTTAAGAATAAATCTGAAGAACAAGGCAATATAACAAGGAACAAATCACGTTTGGTGGCTCAGGGCTACACTCAAATGGAAGGGGTGGATTTTGATGAAATGTTCGCCCCCGTAGCCCGCATTGAGTCAATAAGATTATTGTTAGCTATTGCATGCTACTTAAAAATCACTCTACATCAGATGGATATAAAGAGTGCATTCCTAAATGGTGTTTTAAATTAGGAAGCTTTTGTTGAGTAACCTAAAGGGTTTGAGGACCCCTCTAAGCTAAATCATGTGTATAAGTTGAAAAAGGCACTCTATGGTCTTAAACAAGCCCCACGAGCTTGGTATGGTAGACTGACAGAGCACCTAATTCAACTTGGATTTAAAAGAGGAGTGGTTGATAAGACTTTGTTTGTTTTGAAAAACAAAAAGGGCATACTTGTTGCTCAAATTTATGTGGATGACATAGTTTTTGGCTCTACTTCTAATGACTTACTTGAAATGTTTGTTAAAAGTATGACATTCACATTCGAAATGAGTATGGTTGGGGAACTGAAATTCTTTCTTGGTCCACAAATTGCTCAAACCAAAGAAGGAATGTCAGTTTCACAATCTAAGTATGCAAAGAATTTGGTAAAGAAATTTGGGCTTGATAAGGCATCACACTTGAAAACTCCTATGGGATCATCCCAAAAACTTTGCAAAGATGAGGAAGGTGAAAGTATTGATCACGCCCTCTACAGGAGTATGATAGGGACCCTGCTATATCTTATGGCTAGCAGATCTGATATAATGTTCAGTGTGTGCCTATGTGCTACGTATCAAGATGACCCCAAAGTATCCCACTTAAAAGTTGTGAAGCGAATTATAAGATATGTTGGGGGTACTACTCATTTGGGGTTAAGCTATACTAGAGATATCAACACAAACTTGGTGGGATTTAGTGATTCTGACTGGGCTGGGAATACGGATGGCAGAAAAAACACCACTGGAGGGTGTTTCTATTTAGGGAATAATCTACTGTCTTGGTTTAGTAAGAAACAAAACCGTGTTCTTTATCTACTGCTGAATCTGAATATTTGGCAGTAGGTAGTTGTATACCCAACTGTTGTGGATGAACCAAATGATAAAGGATTATGGATTGAAAAGTTAAACCCTACCGTATTCTATGATAACATGAGTGCCAAGGATATTGCTAAAAATCCTGTACAACACTCCCGTACAAAGCACATAGATATTAGGCACCACTTTATAAGAAATCTTGTTGAACAAAAAATAATTACTCTTGAACTTATTGGAACAAAAGATCAAATTGATGATATCTTTACTAAGTGTAAGTACCCAAATCCGGATCGCCAAAATCCGTTAGAAGTTAACTGGAATTCGTTAACTGGCCCGCTCCAGGTTAATCGAAACCCGTTAAACTCCCCGTTCTCAAGCCAACGAGATGTCCCGGGATTGCCCCGTGCATCCCAACATCGAAGCGTACCCAACACACGTTGTCGCACGTAAAAGTACAGCTTCTCCTGAAAAACGCACTTTTCGGCACTTTCCGGGGGCATTTCAGACATGTTCCGGACATTTATTTAAAAAACGGACAAAACCGGGAATAATGGCTCAAAATCCCATGAACCTGGTGAGTCATAGGACACGTGGCACGCATGCCACAGCTCCCTTGTCAACTTCACATTTCAGTGTGAAAAGACTAAAATACCCCTGGTATGCAGTCCCAGTCCGTCCGGACTCCTTTACAAAGAATCCAGAATTGCCCACAAGCCCATCCAGTTTCCAAAGTTTCACAGAAACCCCTGGAATTCAGCCCAAGTCCGTTCGGACTCTTTTGCAAAAATCACCTATAAATACAGAGGGCTGTCAAACATTTTGACAACACAAAATTTACTCTGTTTCCCTCTCAAGTCACGGCCCAAACTGGTTCCACCCTCTCCCGAGCCCCCGTTTCACCTCGGTTTGTGTGAAAACTCCTTATTTCAACCAAATACAACCCCTATCACCTCAAAACACTGTTCCAAACACCTTTTCATATCCCGTATATGCCCACCGAGCCAAAGGAGCCGACCCTAGCCATAGGTAGCTCTCTCTCTCCCTAAACTCTCGTCCCGTCTAGATTTACGCGCCAGTCGCTACAACCATTTCGGACGAACGTTGTTGAAATGTAGACGTCACCGTCTAACGGGGTTCGATATGTTTTAGTCCTTGATCCTCTTCTCTTCCCGTAAGAGAAGTAGTCTCGGGTTAAAACGGCATTCCGGCCCCGTTTCGTTACTTTTTATGTCATTTACAATTCCGGATCGTTTGATCCGTCGAATGTCGTTTACTTTCATGTCATTTACAAACTCTGGATCGTTTGATCCATCAATCATCATTTACTTTCACGCAACTTTACAATTCCGAGCTGTTTGGCTCGTTGAACGCATTTACAATTCCGGGTCATTTGATTCCGTCGATACCGCACTTTAAATACTGTCATTTACAAGTCCGAGCCGTTTGACTCGTGATAGTATTTACTTATCAAAAGTCTGAGTCGCAAAAACGATTTGTTGATCGCATATCATTTAATGCTTTTTTCCCATAAAATTGCTAACAATGAAATGCCCGGTTCAAAACCGGAGTTCGACATTCGAACTCTCTTTCAAAAATGCGCGAAATGACGTTTGGCATCCAAATGATCATCTTCAAACTCAAACATCCGACGTTTGACATTCAAACGCTCTTTTCTTAAAAATCAACATTTGACACTTAAGTTAAACAGTTAAAATCAGTACTCATGTCACTTTTCATAAAAAACTCCAAAACCGACGTTTGTCATTCAAGCACTCGCCTTTTCAAAAGGAATCACATAATCAACGTTTGACATTCAAACCAAGATTAAGTTTGTCATTCAAGCCCCCATTTTCCAAATGAAAACCTACACACACACACGCACACATTTTCGAGAAAGGTAGAAAGACTCGTCATACGAGACATTTCGGGTGATCTCAAAATACTCTTCCCGAAACGTAACGTGACCTCCGAACCTAACAATCTCTGGTACTCAAAGCTTTTTTCTCGTTTTTGCTACCAATAAAAATGACACCCCTTTTCAAAGCTTTTTCATACGTTTTTGCTACCAATAAAAATGACACCATTTTCACAAAAGCCATTTTTCAACGTTTGGGCTCAAAATACAAAACCGCGTGGCGACTCCTCTCCTTCCCGAAAGCGAGGTCTCAGACACCAACATCTCCCGCGAAAGACAACCGCCTTTTCACTGCATGCAAAAATCCGGGTAATTTCACTAAGGCTTTGGATTTTCAGAGATTTTCTTCCCTTAAGAAATCTCTCGGTTTTTGTGATCACAGATGACTGCACAACTGTGCAGACAACTGTCTGCATCTCTGTATAATTGTATCTTACAGAAAACACTGATAAAAAAATAAAACAATAAATAATCAAAAAAAAAAAAAAATCTGCATTCATGCATTGCACGATTATCTCTTGTTACCACTTGACCGTGTGATGGTGAGTTGTATACCGTTTGAACTTCCTTCATCATAACGGTTTAGTGATGGAAATTTTGAATCCTTACCATATTTTGTGATAAACTTTGCTTTCTTTATCCGAGGAGGAAATTATTCTTGATTGATCAACATCTCACTGTAGTCTCCTTTGACTGATAGAGCTCTTAAAAACACCTCATAATAAAATTATTGTTGAACACAGTAGAATCATTAAGTTAAAAGTTAGTAATAACAAACATTTGATCATATTTTCACCAAGATTTTCGAATGACCTAATATATTACAACATGCCTATTATGAGAAAAACAATGCACATACAGTGAAGATTTTAATCTCAATAAAGTGTAACATGGTATGACTAGATCACATATTGACATAATTTGACCTACCAGAAATCAATGAGATAACCCTCAATCATGTAGCCTCTTAGAATGTCTCCATATTTGGCATTGAATCAGTCACTGAGAAGGAGCTTTACTCTCTCACACCATAGTGCTTGCCCAAATTTTTATATCAAGTGATGCAACAATAAGTCATTGGCATTGATCACATGAGTGGAAGCTTCAAAACAAATGGAGGCAGCTTGTTTTTCTCAGTGACCTTAGATTAGACACCCACTCCATGATAGACCAAGTTAGGAGTAATGAGTATCTCTCATCAATGTTGTGTTATAAAGTCGCTCAAACAAGTCTTGTCACATGTCACTCACAACTCTCATTTTTCTATTTGCTCTTTCTTCTCTCTGTCTCTATTCTAACCAGTGCAGATACAAATCCATGGCATTTCTGTCATCTTTCACAGTTCCGCAACTTCCAACTGCAACACCATTATTGCAGATCTGATAAACGAGCCTCAATACGTTCCTGCGATGGACGTAAGCTCCCTCGGCCAGCAGAATATTGTCATTGATGTGGACAATCAAAATGTCCCAGACGCCGTGCATGCTGCTCGCCAACCTCCAATGTCGGGGACACGACGATCTCACCGGCTAATTGACTCTGGTAAGTCAGTAATTTTCCAAGGTTCTAGAGCCACTGTTGTGTCTAAGAAGACTCCCAAGGCCTCTACCCCCAAAGCAAACATACCCACCGGTGCTAGACGAAAGCTAATTCTGCATGATTCCTCCGATGAAGAAGAAACCCCATTAAAAGAGCCGTCTCCAACGATAGGGTTCAATGAGGACGATTTGCCAATAGTCACCTTAATCAAGACAAGATCTCTAGTGAATAAGGCAACTGCTCCGGCTAGGGTTCAGGCAGCAACTCCGGCTAAAACTAAGGGGGAGAGCAGCTGTAAAATTCAAACCAGAAGCTCAACAAGAAAGGAAGATGCTCCGGCAATGGTTGAGGAAGGATCATCATCACAATTTGATGATTCAAGCGATAAAACCGCCTCCCTAGGCACTGAAGACACGGTGAGCAACTCACAAATCCACAGCAATAAGAAGCCCAGACAGGCCACTACTGTTCATCCCAAAAACCCAACTGCCCTTACAGTTGTTCACACAACTTGCCACACAACTGCTCAACCCAGTGGCAGTTCTTCATCCAAATCTGCTTCTCGAACACGTAAGTAATCTATTCATGTTCCCTCATCCCCTTACAACCTGAATCTGAAACACAACTTTTTATTCTTTACTCCTGAGGCTGAATCCCGCTTCGCTACAAATTTTCATTGAGCCTTTGTGGTAGAAAAGAGATTCTGGGGTATTTGAAAAACTTGGGTTGATGAATTTTTCTGTTATAGGGGACTGTATAACTCCTTAGATTTCCCCATCCCCTACTGATTATGATGAGGCTGTGAGAACTGTGATTGGGGGAAGAGTGTCTAAATGGAAAGCTTGGTTTAGAACAAACCTTTTATCAAAATTGTTTGTATTTCTTCACCACATTTTGAGAACCAACTGGTTGCCTACCTCAAACTCCTCCTCAGTCACCAAAGACCAAATTTTACTTCTGTTTAGGATAGGAGAGAACAAGTTTAACATAGGACATGAAATATTTAATACAATTATGAGTTTTGCTGAGAGCACAAACACTACCTATGCCTTCCTCACCCTAGTTTGATATATGCCTTGCTAAAGGAACAAGGGGTTGAGGACATTCCTGGTGATATTCTGTCTATCATTTCTGAAAAGTTTTAGGTCCCTAAAACTATGGATGATAGCTCCAGGTTTAATGACTTTGAGAAATTTGTTGGGACTACTTCTCCTTCTGTCTCTGTGCAACAACCTGTTCAACCAGTTGTGCAAATAACTGTGCACACTACCACACATACAAAAAACTGTCTCCCCAGACAAGAGCGCCATACAAGACCATATTACAATATTCCAGGCACAAGTGTCTCCCACAAAGTTGAGATTAAAGGAAGAAAAATTATGACAACTGGACTGGAACAATTCATTGCTGAATTACAAGATGTTCTTTCTGGTTCCTCTCAAAAAGGGGGAGAAAATACAAGTTCAGGGGGAGCAGGAGCTGGTGAAAGAGGAAGAAAAGATGATGATGAAGATCTGGAATTTGACATTGAAAAAGATGCTGAAGCAGCTGCGACTGCGATGGAGGAAGAAGTGCTCGGAGAAGATATTTATTCCGATCTTTGAAAACAATTTATATTTTGGCTTGTAATAACTTTAAACTATAATCTCTTTAGTTAAAATGTTAATTTATGTTTTTTTTTCTTTTTCTGGACTTAACAAATTTTTGTAGGTTTTTTATCAGAACCACAAAGATAGGGGGAGATTGAAAGAGTATGAAAATACTCATATATCTATTTTAAATCTTTGTGATTCTGATGTCTAAATTAATTTGTATATTGTATATAACTTATGTTAGGGAATAGTTGTTAATATATAATTAGTTGACTAATCGGCTAACAATTTAGTTTAGATATGTTTTATATTTTATTAGGTATTTTACTCAAGGAAGGAAAAGACTCTTGGGCTGATAAGGAAAGAAGAATCCTTTTAAATAAGGAAGAGATTGATCGAGTCCTTGTTGAAGGAGTAATCTCCCTATATAAAGTGACCGCCACCTTCATAGTTTTAGACGGATTTTCGAGAGAGACATACGGAGCTTAGAAAATTCCTTGAGTGATGATCATTGTTTCTTGAAGTTCAGGCATTGATACTTCAAGATTAGTTTTGTGTTTGATAGTTCTTAGTTTAGAACCTAGTTTGTTCTTTTCATAAGATTGTATACTTTTCATTGTAAGCGTTTGCTTTGCAACCTGTTCTCAAACAAGGTTGTGGTTTTTATCAAGAGAATTTCAGCAAGAAGTTCTTGATGAAGTGTTTATTATTCCGTTGAATTTAATTATGTTTGTGTGAGTTATTTTATTGTCAAAATTGTTTAGATAGCTGTGCTGACACTTGTGTGAACAACTGTACAAACAAGTCACATCACAAGTGTTTACAGTCCTAGCTACAATCTTTCAGTTTTCTCAACAGTCGCTCCGACTCCTCCCTCTTTATTCGGCACAAACACTGTTCTTTTGTTGTTCTACTCATCTACGTCAACAATATTATTATTACTGGATCTTCCTCCTCTGTGGTTTCCTCTGTAATTGATGACATATGAACCACGTTTGACAGCCGTCGTTTGGGTGCATGACCTTAGTTTTTTTTCATGGGTATTGAAGCTACTCAGACCAAGGATACTATGAAACTATGACAAAAACAGTATGCACTTGATCTACTCTCTCAGTTTCATATATCAGATTGCAAACTGATGTCAACACCTACTATTCCCCATTCTCGATTATCTAGTCATGATGGGATCTTCTTCCCAATACTACAAAATTTTGCAGTTTAGTGGGTGGTCTTCAATATCTTACCCTGACACGTCCTGATATTGCTTTCTCCGTTAACCAACTCTGTCACTTCATGCACTAACCACGTACCGCCCACCTCGTTGCTGCTAAGTGCATTCTTCGCTTTGTCAAAGGCACAATTGAGATGGGACTGACCTTTCAAGCATCCTCTAATCTTACTATTTCTGCTTATTCGGATTCTGATTGGGCTGGAGATCCGGATGATCATCGGTATACCACTGGAGCTTGTAGTTTTGTTGGTCCAAATCTCGTCTCTTGGACTGCAAAGAAAAAAAGAACTGTTTCTCGTTCTAGCAGTGAAGCTGAGTATCGTGCACTTGCTACTACCACTGCCGAGCTTAGGTTGTTCTCTTTTCTATTTTGGGAACTTGTTAGTACCCGACCTGAAAATACCCCTGATAGGCATTAAGGAACCTCTGAGGAACTCTCAGTCATTTATGAGTTTCAATAGGCTCAAGTAATATTTCCCCGAAAGCCCTTATTTGTAGTTTTAGAATCCCGATAGACCAAATGTCAGCTAAAACTTCGGAAGGCCATAACTTTCTCATACGAACTCCGTTTTGGGCCCACCGCATATCAAATCGAACGCGAGAACAAGATCTACGCAAAGGTTTATTCGACCCTTCTCAAAAAGGTTCGATCGACCCTTCTTAGAAAGGTTCGATCGACCCTTCTCAAAAGTGCCGATCGACCCTTTTCAAAAGTGCCGATCGACCCTTCTTTTAAAGTGCCGATTGACCCTTTTCAAAAGTGCCGATCGACCCTTCTTTTAAAGTGCCGATCGACCCTTCTTTTAAAGTGCCGATCGACCCTTTTCAAAAGTGCCGATCGACCCTTCTTTTAAAGTGCCGATCGACCCTTTTCAAAAGTGCCGATCGACCCTTCTTTTAAAGTGCCGATCGACCCTTCTTTTAAAGTGCCGATTGACCCTTCTCAAAAGTGTCGATCGACCCTTCTCAAAAAGTGCCGATCGACCCTTCTCAAAAGTGCCGATCGACCCTTTTCTTCAGCCCAGCCCAAGTATCAAAGCACTATAAATAAGTGTGACCGGCTCCCATATTCGACACACAATTCACTCGGGAGAAACGAGACTACTCTTGTTTTACCCACAGTTCTTTTTACTCTCTTCGAATCGCCCTAGATTCGACCCCAAAGTCTTGCTACAATTGGTAAGACTCTTTTTTATTATTTTTATTCCCTATTATTATTATTGTCTTATTATATTTGCATGCTTATTATATTTTAATTGTTCCTTTACGCTAGATTTAGAATTTGTTTTAATATATTTAAATATGCAATAGCCGAGATGATCTAAGGTTTCGCCCAAGAAAACCCAATGGATCTATGAACTATTTCTTACCTTCCACCTTAGTTATAATTATCCCATGATCAACAATCCCCAAGGATGAACGTTGATTAGTGCACCTTCCGAGGGCCTAACTCAAAGGTTCTAGGGTGTGATCATCAATTAATTCTTTCTCTCCCCTCCTCCTTATGCATGATCCCGTTTTTTCTATCTATTCCTGTAAACACCGCACACAACCAACACCCCACATGCTAGAAAGACCGATTCGTCGGGCAATAGGAGTGATAACGTTTCTTCTTCTGTTGTAACTTGACCCCCGAACCCAATTAACTGTTTAGCCTTTTTTCAAAGCTTTGGGCTATATCAAAGTGGCGTGGCGACTCTCAAAATTAAACTAATATTTTAATATAGTTTAAAAGCGAGTGTCACTAAATGAATATCCCATTTCGATCCGACATTATATGATTAATTATTTCAAACCTCCGAATGCGCGTTGCATCGGGACGGGGTATTCACAGTGGCGACTCTGCTGGGGAACTGTTTTGAAATCTTTTCAAACTAAGTGGGTCAGACTTTCGTTTTCTTGTATGGTGTTGTATTTTTCGCTTTCTGTTTATTTTCTTTATTCCTAACTGTTGCATTGCATGCATGCATCTCATGTAAATAAAAATAAATCTTTCTCTTTTTTCCTTAAAAAGAATTAGACTTTTTACCTCACACTACCACTAGAGTCCGTGTCACACTGCACAGCTACCCCTTAACCCTTCGGAGAAGCCAAAGTGCGGGAAGTGTGGTGATCATGTTGCCTCCCTTCCGAGTCTCACTTGGCCATCCACTCATCAGTGCGCTTCGGCCGCACGGTGGGAGCCTCAATCTAACCCTTGTGTCACCCACTTTGCTAAGAATACACTCCTTGTGACCGGTTGGTTTGACTAGCTTTTTCATGTAGACAATTAATAAGGTCTTTATGTTGAGTCACTACGAATCAGTGATAAGTCAAGATCTATAGAGAGAAAAGAGCACAAAAAATTTTGATTTCCTTTTAAAGGATGTGCCATGTAAGGTCGAGTGCTTGTTAAAAGATCTTGTCTTATCATAGGTCTGTAGTACTTCCCATAAATATCATCTTAAATGTCTATATGAGACGATTAGTCGTTAGGATCCACCACTTTAGGACCTTTAGTTAGTTGCGAAAAAGGGGTATCCCTTCCAACCAAGAGTAGGTTCTATAAAATAGAGGGCTTTTTTGTAAACAAAGTGCTTAACTATCCCTCATTTCTAGGACCCTCCGAGGTCCGCTCTTCATTTCTAGGACCCTCCGAGGTCCGCTCTTCAGTTCTAGGATCCTCCGAGGTCCGCTCTTCATTTCTAGGACCCTCCGAGGTCCGCTCTTCATTTCTAGGACCCTCCGAGGTCCGCTCTTCATTTCTAGGACCCTCCGAGGTCCACTCTTCATTTCTAGGACCCTCCCAGGTCCGCTCTTCATTTCTAGGACCCTTCGAGGTCCGCTAGGACCCTTCGAGGTCCGCTCTTCATTTCTAGGACCCTTCGAGGTCCGCTAGGACCCTTTGAGGTCCGCTCTTCATTTCTAGGACCCTCTGAGGTCCGCTCTTCATTTCTAGGACCCTTCGAGGTCCGCTCCTCATTTCTAGGATCCTTCGAGGTCCACTCCTCATTTCTAGGACCCTCCGAGGTCCGCTCCTCATTTCTAGGACCCTCCGAGGTCCGCTCCTCATTTCTAGGACCCTCTGAGGTCCGCTCTTCATTTCTAGGACCCTCCGAGGTCCGCTCCTCATTTCTAGGACCCTTCGAGGTCCGCTCCTCATTTCTGAGACCCTCCGAGGTCCACTCCTTATTTCTAGGACCCTCCGAGGTCCACTCCTCATTTCTAGGACCCTCCAAGGTCCACTCTCCATTTCTAGGACCCTCCGAGGTCCGCTCTTTACTTCTTGGACCCTTCAAGGTCCACACCCTCTACTGCGGACCGCTCTAGGATCAGTCTCTCTATCTTGGACCGTTCAAGGTCCACTCTTTTACCCTTCGTGGTGCTCTTCCTATACTATGTCCACTCTCCCAATCTTGGACCATTCAAGGTCCACTTCTCATATCTTGGACCGTTCAAGGTCCACTCCTCATATCTTGGGCCGTTCAAGGTCCGCTCCTCATATCTTGGACCGTTCAAGGTCCGCTCTTCTTCTCTTGGACCCTTCAAGGTCCGCTCCTCTTCTCTTGGACCCTTCAAGGTTCACTCCTCTTCTCTTGGACCCTTCAAGGTCCACTCCTCAATTTAGGACCCTTCGAGGTCCACTCTCTCTATCTAGGACCATTAAAGGTCTACCTTTCCACCTGAGACTCTTCGAGGTCCACCCCTCGTCTCTTGGACCATCCATGGTCCATTCCTCTACCTTTGACCACCCACGGTCTACATCCTTCAAGTTAGGACCCTTCAAAGTTCTACCTCTTATCTCTTGAACCATCCGCAGTTTGCTCCCTTAGCCTTAAAACCATCCATAGTTTAGATCCTTTATCTCTAGCACCCTTCAGCCAAAGACCCACCTAGATCAAACCTCTCTCGACCCATATAGATCAAACCACCATCTAGGGCCTACCTAAGCCAACTTACCAAGTCCGATTAGCTCGTCTAGATCACCCTCACTTATATTTGACCAAGGATCGAGTCATCTTCCTCTCCTTTTTTCACCAAACGGACTCTTTTACATTCATCCTCTCTCTTTCTCTAAACTTAACCCCGGTTGTATCATCAATCGGGGCCCCCTCGAACTACGGTGACCTGAGACTCATATCTTAAATGGTAAGGGTTACGTAGGCAACTTCAAATGGCCAAACTCTCAAATTGTGGAGATCAACTATTTTCTCTCGGAGATGCCTTAAGATTAATTGTGAGTCTAATTCAACTCATTGGTTTGACTCTCGCCGTATGTTCTGCTGCACTCGCATCATGTCTATGGAGAAAAGCATTGGAGCCCTTAAAGAAGTCTCAGACATGAGGTTGGGAGTGATCAACCTCCTCAAAGACATGCATGAAATTGAGCAATACCATTTGTCTTGCATTCACGAGTGCTTGAGAAGAGATCCTCCTCCCGTGCAATTCCGAGTCCCTATCATCCCACATGCTTATGGTTCCCCTTATGGTCCAACACATCGAATGTCTCATTCGGGATGCCCGCCGTGGCCACCAACCAACGAAAGGCACCAATACCCGAGAAGGAGATCAACAAGGAACATTTTGATGACTTAGGAATGCCTGTGGGTGAGTTCTTCGACATTTTGGTGGAAAAGAGTTTGATCAAGCCGCTCGAGAATTACAAGCCTATTAACCCGAGATCTAACTTGGATACGTCCAAGTTTTGCGTATACCACAAGTACATTGGGCATACCACCGACAACCGTAAGCGGTACCAAACGCTTGATTAAAAATTTGATCAACCAAGGCCTCATTAATGAAGAAGCCCTCGTACTTCAAGGAAGGATTTAGATTCATTCGGCCTTGTAGGTTCTAGTGTGTCTTTCTTACTTCCACTTTGGGCATTGATATGTAATGTCCACTTTAGATTAGTTGCTTCAATAATAAAAGAGTCTTTCTTTCTTTTCTCTCTAGACTTGAGACATAATCTCGCATTACTTTCAAGAAGAATTGTTTTATTTATAATTATCACTTGATTGCTAATCTCACTGATTAACCCACCGGCTAATAAAGTAAACAATGAATGAATGCTTTGATTGGAGTAAACAACTCACCGTCCCTTCCTTATATACACCATCTCTATACATCCCTCTCTCATACACTCTTCCCATACTCCACCATATACTTTCCATACACTATCGCCAGACCCTCTCCTTGTACACTCCCCCTATGCTCCCTCGAGCCTACACTTCCCCAAATACACTCTCCCCCACTTGACCTCCTTTCCATATGGTCAAGACAAGCACAAAGACCGTTGTTGCTCATCATCGTAATAAATAGCTGCTCACGCCACTGCAATTTAAAGAGGATGCAAGGAGTTGTTCCTATCCTTCACAAGTGCTGCATGAATATCAACTTGGGGCTCACCAACCCCCCAATCTCGCGTCTCCTCTGATTTTCCATTCGATCGATAAGCTTTCATTGAATATGCTCACATATCTTTCTTATGGTCCGAATATATTCTGCCTTACTTAATAAGTCGGTTAATTGAGTTTGCATTTATTTTAAATACTCTTTTGAGAATACTATCCAGTAGCAATTGAAGTTTAAACCTCTCACCATAGGAAGCCATAACCTTATCCTCACTAAATAATACCCTTTCATTTCAAGATCGACAAGTTTTGAGACCCTAAGGAAGAAGCCCATACTAGGGGCTCCCTCGACTCACAAAGGAAGTAATCACCTCCAAGCTCAAGAAAGGCGGAATGCAAAAGAAACTCATACAAGGGGCTCCCTCGAAGGGACCACCTCCAAACCCAAGAGGGAAAAGGTAAAACCATCCTAAGGCATACACTAGGGGCTATCGCGAGCAAACAAATCCGAAGGCTTTTTCTCGATAAGAGGGTGTTTAAAAAAAAAAAAAAAAAAAAAAAAAAAAAAAAAAAAAAACAACTTCATCACCCCGAAGTGAACCTCCCATCTCAAAGGTTGTGAAAACGAGACGTCGAGTGAAGATCCTATCATGATCAAGTTACCTGCCGAAACCACAACAAACTCGCGAGAAGAAGCAACAAAGATTCCCTCTTGGACAAATCCCATAAACCCATTCCAAAGTCCATCCTCTCACTTTTAGAGGATTCCATCACCACCCTTGACCTTGCCAAAATCAAAGTTAACCTCACTCTTAGAGTTCCTGAAGAGGCAACAACAAGAAAATCCCCTCACCTTAGAAATCCCAAACACTCAAAGAAAGGTCCAGCCGACCTCTCACTTTAAGAGGTCATGTTAATCATCACCTAATGATCGATCGCAATCCAAAGCAACCGCTACCGGATGGCATTCTCAAAAGATTATTTAAAAGAAATGCGTATTCAGATTTTTGAGTCACTTGTTATCCTACGTGAGCATATTACATATTCTCTCAAAAGTTTGGGAACTCGTCCTATTCTTGAAATTCGTTCATTCGACTCCTCAAACACTCGTCTCGCAAAGTCTCACTGGGGCTTCGCATCCGTGCCTCTCGCCGGCACTCCGGTAAAAGCAAGGAGACACGCGCCAGGGACTACTCCCCTCGGCTTGCGAGAACAAAGGAACAAAGAATCTTCACTTGAAGGAATGAAAAAATCTTTGGGTTATAATCAGTCAATTCCCACCTTTTCTTCCACCCCAATCTTTTTTCTATTTTTTCATTCTTTCCCATGAAGGAGATCAATGCAAGGCAGCCCGCACCACAATTACCACCGAATGTACCTTGAGCAAAGAAGCAACAACGGAACATCCTCCTCCTTCTAAAGTCAAGCCCAATTTCACCGTCAATCGATTTTCTTTCTCTTACTACAACTTCAAATCAAAGCAGTCATTATTTGTTACTTATATAATTGGAATTTGACAAACCAATCAGTAAGGTCCATTCTCAAGCAATCAAGATATAATTCTGAACAAAACAAGTCTTCAAATGTCTCGACAAGTCTTCTTTTCTACAATCTAGGAAGAGCCAAACATCGTCTTTCGTCGCCAGGGCTTCCATACACTTTTCTACACCTAGTGATGCTTATACTCTCCCAAAAGAGTCAAACCCAAAAGCGAGAGTGTCATACACGAAATCGGGATCCATTCCCACCTTCAAAAAATGTGCCCCTGCACATATACATTTCCGAGTCTTGTCCAACATCGATTGATCGTTGTTCGAAACAATGGGTCGCCTCCGTGGCCGCAAGATGACTCGTCTCGCAATAGGGATACATTGAATCTCTCCAAGCCGGGGCTTTTATTAAGCCGTTCTCTCAGGCTCTCTTTACCAGATTCCCTTCGGGTTTACTTTGCATCATCGACTGGGGCTACGCCATGGTCACTTCATCAAATGTTGAGGCTCCCCCCAACAGAAATAGGTCAACTATGTGGTTCTTCAGAAGAGGTCAAGGGCTCTAATCGAGGCTCCGACAAAGTCATATCTAGCAAGAAGGGCATCCCTTGTCATCAAAGATCAGCATGTGGCAAACGCTTTGAGTTAGTTAGAAACATAATTAATCATGAGGCCTCTTTATCAAATAAACATACTTTCAAAATACCGTCCTCCTTGGTACCTTGTTTACAAAAATCACTCTTTGGTCTCCACAAATTTTCAAACTCTTCAAATCCATCAAAGACGTATCTCTGTGACTCTCAAGATGACTCGGTCCTTATCTCTGGACATCAAACTTACCTAATCCCACCTTCTACCATAGACACTTACTCGGCCTCGCCTAGTTTAAACCATAACCTTTCTGCTCAAACTGCCTTGTTTAGACTACCTTTCTAAACCCTAGCCTCAAGCCTAGGTGACAAATACCTTTCTAAATCCTAGCTCCAAACCTAGGTAACAAATCTCCTCTCTAAATCCTAGCCTCAAGCAAAAACTCCTCTCTAAGCCCTAGCCTTAAGCCTAGGTGACAAATACCTCTCTAAACCCTAGCCTTAAGCCTAGGTGACAAATACCTCTCTAAGCCCTAGCCTTAAGCCTAGGTGACAAACTCCTCTCTAAACCCTAGCCTTAAGCCTAGGTGACAAATACCTCTCTAAACCATAGCCTTAAGCCTAGGTGACAAATACCTTTCTAAATCCTAGCTCCAAGCCTAGATAACAAATCTCCTCTCTAAACCCTAGCCTTAAGCCTAGGAGACAAGACTCCTCTCTAAGCCTTAGCAATGATCATCCCAAACTTTTAATCGCTTGGTTCTTCGGCTTGGGAAGCCATAATAATCCCAATCAATTCACACAACTATTCCTCATCGAGCCTAAGTCCTTTGGCGGCCTACAATTTTCATCATTAGTGGCCTAAGTCCTTTGCGCCCACCATTCTTCATCGGATCAGCGAGAGCCTAAGTCCTTTGGCAAAATGTGACCACTGTTTCATCATTAGTGGCCTCCCAGCAAGTCCAAATTTTCACAAGGGGTGACGCCCGCAGAAGTCAAATTTTCACAATTTTCGGGGTGACTCCCGCAGAAGTCAAAATTTTCACAATTTTCGGGGTGACTCCCGCAGAAGTCAAACTCTCACAAAACTTTTGGGTGACTCCCCGAACAGTCAAAATCTTTGGGTGACTCCCCGAACAGTCAAATCTTTGGGTGACTCCCCGTACAGTCAAATCTTTGGGTGACTCCCCGAACAGTCAAATCTTTGGGTGACTCCCCGTACAAGGGTGACTCCACAAATCTTTGGGTGACTCCCGGACAATCAAATCTTTGGGTGACTCCCGCACGATAAATCTTTGGGTGACTCCGGACAAATCGAATCTTTGGGTGACTCCCGAAGACAAATAATCTTTTGGGTGACTCCCGAATAGTCAAATCTTTGGGTGACTCCCTGACAAAAAATAGTCAAATCTTTGGGTGACTCCCCGAAATCATTTGACTCCCAGGACTTTTTCGAACTACGATTTGGCTTGATTCCTCTTGGGATACGTAGGTAGCCCGACAAGGGTTCAGCCGCTCGACCTACCTGGTCACCTTTCCATTCACGACTCAATTAGAGTTCAAACATCAAATCCGCAAGCTCATCATTCTACTAGTACCCTGAAATCCCTTTTTCAGGACGGATCCTATCTTAATCGTCGACCCCACTTGTCTTACAAGAAGCGTCGCCGAGGGGCTACTGTTAGTACCCGACCTGAAAATATCCCTGATAGGCATTAAGGAACCTCTGAGGAACTCTCAGTCATTTATGAGTTTCAATAGGCTCAAGTAATATTTCCCCGAAAGCCCTTATTTGTAGTTTTAGAATCCCGATAGACCAAATGTCAGCTAAAACTTCGGAAGGCCATAACTTTCTCATACGAACTCCGTTTTGGGCCCACCGCATATCAAATCGAACGCGAGAACAAGATCTACGCAAAGGTTTATTCGACCCTTCTCAAAAAGGTTCGATTGACCCTTCTTAGAAAGGTTCGATCGACCCTTCTCAAAAGTGCCGATCGACCCTTTTCAAAAGTGCCGATCGACCCTTCTTTTAAAGTGCCGATCGACCCTTTTCAAAAGTGCCGATCGACCCTTCTTTTAAAGTGCCGATCGACCCTTCTTTTAAAGTGCCGATCGACCCTTTTCAAAAGTGCCGATCGACCCTTCTTTTAAAGTGCCGATCGACCCTTTTCAAAAGTGCCGATCGACCCTTCTTTTAAAGTGCCGATCGACCCTTCTTTTAAAGTGCCGATTGACCCTTCTCAAAAGTGTCGATCGACCCTTCTCAAAAAGTGCCGATCGACCCTTCTCAAAAGTGCCGATCGACCCTTTTCTTCAGCCCAGCCCAAGTATCAAAGCACTATAAATAAGTGTGACCGGCTCCCATATTCGACACACAATTCACTCGGGAGAAACGAGACTACTCTTGTTTTACCCACAGTTCTTTTTACTCTCTTCGAATCGCCCTAGATTCGACCCCAAAGTCTTGCTACAATTGGTAAGACTCTTTTTTATTATTTTTATTCCCTATTATTATTATTGTCTTATTATATTTGCATGCTTATTATATTTTAATTGTTCCTTTACGCTAGATTTAGGACTGTTTTAATATATTTAAATATGCAATAGCCGAGGATGATCTAAGGTTTCGCCCAAGAAAACCCAATGGATCTAGGAACTATTTCTTACCTTCCACCTTAGTTATAATTATCCCATGATCAACAATCCCCCAAGGATGAACGTTGATTAGTGCACCTTCCGAGGGCCTAACTCAAAGGTTCTAGGGTGTGATCATCAATTAATTCTTTCTCTCCCCTCCTCCTTATGCATGATCCCATTTTTTCTATCTATTCCTGTAAACACCGCACACAACCAACACCCCACATGCTAGAAAGACCGATTCGTCGGGCAATAGGAGTGATAACGTTTCTTCTTCTGTTGTAACTTGACCCCCGAACCCAATTAACTGTTTAGCCTTTTTTCAAAGCTTTGGGCTATATCAAAGTGGCGTGGCGACTCTCAAAATTAAACTAATATTTTAATATAGTTTAAAAGCGAGTGTCACTAAATGAATATCCCATTTCGATCCGACATTATATGATTAATTATTTCAAACCTCCGAATGCGCGTTGCATCGGGACGGGGTATTCACAGAACTTCGTATACCTCTCACTCCTCCATCATTTTATTGTGATAATATCTCAGCCATTCACATGGCTCGAAATACAGTTTTTCATGCTCGCACTCGCCACATCGAGATTGATTATCACTTTATTCGTGAGTTGGTTACTCGTGGTTTTCTTAAGATTCACTTTGTATCATCTGATGTCCAACTTGCAGATTTATTCACGAAGGGGTTGCCTAAGCCTAGGCTACAGGCGCTCTCCATCAAGCTTCATCTTCCTTACAGACGTCTTGCTTGAGGGGGGTATTAACCATAATATCCTGAGTAGTATTGTTGTATATAGATTAATGATAATCTTTGTATATATAGATAAGTAATAGGTATTTAGGATATTATTTGTATATAGGAAAGAGTCCAATCTCTTCCATACTTGTTGCAACTAAACCGTGTATATAGTTGAGAGAGAGCCCTGGAATAAATTTAACAAGAAATTCTCCAGATGTTCTTCTTCAATAACTCTTTCGCTGTGTTATATTTCAATTTTTTTCGGCTAGTTTTGATTCTTTTGCTCTTAAGAACCTCCATTTAGCTGTCCAGATTCCAAGGGCATGCTTCATGGGCATCAAAGACATCAAAAATGGGGTTTGAGTGTGTGTTGTGTGTGTAAGTGTGTGTGTGTGTGAGAGAGAGAGAAAGAGAGAGAGAGTGTGTTGAGGACAAAGAGGGAAGCCTTAAAGTTGTTAAAGGAAAATGATTAGCCCAGACCAGTTAGACCGGGCCCAAGCTCGGTCTGGTCCAAAGGCCAAATATGACGTGGCATACCCTAGACCGCTAGAGTCAAGACCGCAGACAGATAGACCGTCAAGGTCAAGACCGCAATCCTCTCAGACCGTCCCAGTCAAGACCGTGGAGATCCAGACCGTCAGTAGGGTGACCGCGGGAACTGTGACTGCTCCATCCATGCCCGCGTCAATATCATTGACCAAGCCCAAGATGTTGACTGCGGTCTCATACCAAACTCCCGGTTATCTCACCAGACTCCCGGTTAAAGCCAAAGCTTATAGAGTTACTAGCTCTGACATACAATAGCCGGCTTATTCCCATCGCATTAAATGCGGCTCAAGCGCCTACTATTTCATTTAATGTGCAGCGCCAGCTCTCCTAGATACATGGCTCCTGTCCACATCAACGACATCCCCTCTGCAAGTGAATCTTATTTTACTGGCAGGCCCAATCCGATGCAGACACGTGTATTCGATCAAAGACTAAGATGCCCATTAGGGCTGACCTCATTGCTTACATCAACAAGCAGCTCTCCATCACCTATAAATAGAAAGCCCTTGTCCCCTTGGACAAGGTAAGTGCCAAATTGACATTGTAAGTCAAATTGTCTAAATCCTAAACACACAAACACTCTAAGACATTCCAAATTCTTGTTCTCATGTTATTATATCCTCTAAGATATCTTACTCTTACACTCGAGGGCCTGAGTTGGAGTAACATCCAACATTGACCTTAACGGTGCTCATTTCCTGTGTTGTGTTCTAGGTACATCCAAACAATATCCTGCCAGATATCCTACCTTATTCAGATGCCTCAAAGTCCTTGGCGTCATCAGTGGTTTCATTGCCGGGAAAGATCATATTTTCCTCATAAATTTATGTCTGTCAAAGCAAACACCGTGTTCCTAAACACATTTCGTCAGAATACAAATTCTTTTCCAGCCTTTTTTCGACAAAATGTCTATTCCTCTCAGAAATGCTGATTTTCTGTCAACCTCAGAAAATGACCAAGCTTCCCCCTCACGAATTAATCCCGTCAGACCAAGCACCTCAGCCTTTAACAGGTTGGGGGGCCGTTCTCACAATCTAGGTAACCTTTCCCCTGCTCAAAGGGATTTAAAGAAGCTTGTGGAGGATGCCAGAAAAGAAAAGGCACTCCAAACGCCTAGTCCAAAAACCCCCACACCTCCTAAAACTCCTAACACTCCTATCAGTCCCGAATTGATTCTTAGGAGAAACGAGGCCTTGGCTGCAAGGTCTAAGCTGGTGGCTGAGGCCATGACCATAAATGATGCCCAGTTGGAGTTGGTGGAGTTAGAAGCCAATGGTGGAGTCCCCCTCTAAAAAGGTTCACAAAAGTTTTTCCAATGAGTCCCCACTCACTCCAATGAGTCCCCACTCACTCGCTTGCTAGTCAAGCTAGAGGGATAAAACGAGCTGAACCAACCTTTAACCGCTGTCAAGCGGATATGGAGGGGATTGTGGAGATTGATGATGATGAGGAGAGAGAGAGGAGAAGAAGCTCAATCAACTCCTCACCGCGAGAAATCCAAAGCCAGATCCATAGCTCATGCCAAGGGGAAGGCCGTGATTCCGTGTTCTAAGAAATTCAAGATGGATAGCAAGAGCCCGTATTTTCTCAAATTTATGCATCAAATGTGGGAGACCCACCAACAAACTTCTATGAAGTGTGGCCGCACCATGGATTCCTTTGCTGATAAAATTACCCGAGCACCAATACAGAAGGGAAAACCCCCCAGATCGAAACTTATGATGGCTCTACAAATGCCAAGTGCCATATGAGGCGGTTTGAAGGGCAGATGGCCCTATTCTCCTCGGATGAAGTTGTAATGTGCAAAGCCCTGGCCGCTACCTTTACGAGCAAAGCCTTGTCTTGGATGCTAGCCCTTAAGCCCAAATCCATAAAAAGCTATAACCAATTCAGGAGTATCTTCCTGAATTCATTTGATGGAGCAGGCAATCCCGCGCGGCCTAAAACAAACCTGATCATAATCAAACAGACTAGGGTGGAGACCACGAAATCCTACATCACTCGGTTCAGAAAAATGTCCGAGCAGTGACATCCAGCTCTGATTTGAAGACGGTCTCTCCAGCAGCTTCCCGAAAATGAACTTTGCCTCCAATTGGCCTAAGAGCGTGGAGGAAATGTATGAGCGAGCTTCTGCCATTGCCTCGACCGAAGAGCCAAAATAGGCCGCTCCCCGCGGACCAGCCAAGGAAAGGATTGCTCAAGTCCAGGAAATGGGTCAGGGATCTGACTGTGGTAATAATCAAGAAAAAAACCTAAGCCGCGGTACAGACAAGCTCAAAAAATTGACGGATGAAACAGTTTTTACCCCCATTAACTCAACGCGGGCAACTATTTTGAAAACTATGGAAATTCCCCCTCCTCCCCCAATGGACAGAAAGCCAAACGATAGGAGTCGAGCAAAATTCTGTGATTATCATAGTGACCACGGTCACAGCATGGAGGACTGTTTCCAACTGTAGCGAATCATTCAACAGAAGATAAATAATGGGGAATTGACCAAGTGGGTACAGGACCATACTGCCAACAATAACAACAATAATAACCTGCGGGCACGACTACAACGTGGTCACGAGAGGAGGGAGAGAGAAAATGATGATGAGGATGAGTTGAATACTTATGATTGTAAGTATCCAAATCCGGATCGTTACAATCCGTTAAAAGTTAACCGAAGTCCGTTAACTAGCCCTTTCCAAGTTAACCGAAATCTGTTAACTCCCCCCTTTCGAGCCAACGAGACTTTCCAGGACTGCCCTGTGCATCCAAGTTTCAAAGTGTACTCAACACACGTTATCACACGTAAAAGTACCACTTTCCTCAAAATACACAATTTTCGGGACTTTTTGGGGCTGTTCCGAACATTTTCTCGGACAGTTATTTAGAAAACAGTTAAAACCGGGATTAACGGGACAAAAAACCCTGCATTGGTGACTCACAGGGACATGTGGCACACATGCACAGCTCCCCAAATCAACATCAATTAAATTCAAGGGTGACAAGACCAAAATATCCCTGAAATTGAAAGATAGGCCGTCCGGCCTGTTCTTCATGAAAAGCCAGAATTCTCATCAAGCCCCTGCAATTTCCAAAATACCCAAACCCCCCCCCCCCAAATTGAAGGAAAGGCCGTTCGGCCTGTTATTCAATTTTACCCCCTATAAATACAGAGGCTTTCATTCAGTAAAAGGTTCCAAAAAAAATATTACCTCTCATCAATATCCCACGGTTCCAGCCAACCAAACCCCCTCCCGAGTCCCGAAAACGTCTCAATTTGTGTGAAAACCACGTTTTCCGACCAAACACGAGCCAAACACTTCTGAAACACCTCCCAAACACTAAATCGTATCTCGTATATGCCTTTTCGAGCCAAATAGTCAATACCTAGCCATTGGTAACACTCTCTCCCTAAACTTCGTTTCTATCTCGATTTACGCGTCATACGCTATTTTCGATCCAGCCGAAATTCTCAAAATGTAGAAGTAACGCCGTCTATGGGACTTGATACGTTTTAGTCCCTAATCATCTTCTCTCCCGTAAGAGAAGTAATTTTGGGTTAAAACGGCGTTCAAGTCCCGTTTTTACTTTTCTGTCATTTACCGTCCGGATCGTTCGTTCCGTTGATTCGCATTTTTACCGTCCGAACCGTTTGGTTCGTGATTGTCATTTACAAGTCCGGATCGTTGATCCGTCGATATTGTCATTTACTTTACGCACCTTTACAAATCGGAGCCGTTTGGCTCGTCGATCGCATTTTTACCGTCCGAATCGTTCGATCCGTTGATACCGCATTTCAATACTGTCATTTACAAGTCCAAGACGTTTGGTTTGTTGATAGTATTTACTTACAAATGTCCGAGTCACAAAATGACTCGTTGGTCGCATCTCATTTATTACCTTTTTTCATAAAATTGGTAACATCGTAATGCCCGGTTCAAAACCGAAGTTCGTCATTCGAACTCCTTTTCAAAACTCTTCCAAATCGACATTTGTCATTCAAACGCTCATTTTCGACTCAAAATTGATGTTTGTCATTCAAATGCTCATTTCCGACTCAAAATCGACGTTTGTCATTCAAACACTCATTTCAGACTCAAAATCGACGTTTGTCATTCAAACGCTCATTTTCGACTCAAAATCGACGTTTGTCATTCAAACGCTCTTTTACCAAAATCAACGTTTGTCATTCAAACTAAAGATTCCAGTTCGTCATTTGAACTCCTTTTCAAACTCAAAACCGACGTTTGTCATTCAAACGCTCGTTTTCACCACAATCAACGTTTGTCATTCAAGCCAAGATTAAAGCTTGTCATTCAAGCTCCTTTTCAAAAGCAACACAAACACACACACACACGCACAATTTTCGAAAAAGGTAGAAAGACTCGTCATACGAGGTATTTCACGTGATCTCAATATACTCTTCTCGAAACGTAATGTGACCTCCGAACCTAACAATCTCTGGTAAAAAAAAAGCCTTTTTCCAAGTTTTGGCTACCAATCAAAACGACCCCCTTTTCAAAGCCTTTTTCCAAGTTTTGGCTACCAATCAAAACGAACCTCCTTTTCAAAGCCTTTTCCTAAGTTTTGGCTACCAATCAAAACGACCTCCTTTTCAAACCAGCCTATTTCAAAGTTTAGGCTCATAATACAAAACGGCGTGGCGACTCTCTCTTTTCAGCGAGGTCTAAGTTGCGAAAGCCGCTCGTCGCGTTTCGCGCGCGATCCGGGTAATTTCAATGATATCAATTTTATTGGAGTAGAAGCTCCATCCAACAAACAGCTCTCCCTCCAAATCATGACTCTGGAAAAGGTCTTCTTAATTCCACCAATGGCTCCGGAAGAAGAGCAGGAAATTGGGTTTAAAAGGAGTGAACTTGCCTCCACCCTTTTTCATTCTACTCAGCCCCTCACCATTCGTACGAGAATAGCCCGAGCAAATATTGGTCGAGTCTTAATTGATACGGGTGCGGCCAGAGACATCCTATACTACCATACCTTGGTAGGGATGAAGATGACCGAGGCCCACCTCACTCCCTACGCCGGTCTGCTTGAGGTGTTTACAAATCACGTCCATCCTGCAGAAAACAGCCAAAATCACGTTCATGGTGATTGATCTTCCGTCCCAGTACAATGCTATATTAGGCATGACCTCACAGGACGCACTGGGAATAGTTGCTTATGTCCCCCATCAAAGAATAAAATTTAACACTCCGGGCGGAGTTGCAACCATTAAGAACCAGCCCGAGAGGTTCCTCCGGACATTGGAGGAGAAGAGAAAAGCAGAAAAAGGCCAGACCTCCTGCCCACAGAAAAAGGGTGAGGACAAACAAAGCAAAGGCAAAGGCAAAGAAATCTTCCCGGTGCCCGTGCTAATTGTTATGCTTTCTTTTCATTCCATAAAAGTTGAGCTCAAGAAGAGCAGAAGGGCGAAAAGGTTGGCTCCCATTGAAGGGGGATACGTTGATAGAGGAACTTTGGGAGACATAGACCGAGAGGTGATATACTACTTGTCCGCTCTCCCAGAGACAAGAGTCAACCCCCCAGCAATCATGATAGACTCCCTCCATAACCGTGAAATCAGCGACCTCCGGCCTAACGACGAGCTCGAGGAAGTGAAAATCAATTTCCACTATCTCGAGCAAACAGTTAAGGTCGGGCTGGAAATTAACCCTGAGGAGAGGAGGATCTTGATAGAATTCCTCCAGAATAACTGTGCGTGGAGGGTGGAAGACATGCAGGGAATTAGCAAGGACGTGATCCTCCATAAAATAAACGATGATTCCACCTTCAAACGCATACACCCGAAATTGAGGTATCTCTCTTCAGAAAAGGAGATAGCGATCAAGGAAGAGGTCGAGAAGCTGCTTAAGGCGGGGATAATAAAAGAAATATCTTATCCTAAGTGGCTGGCAAACGTAGTCATGGTGAAAAAAGCCAATGACAAATGGAGGATGTGTGTTGATTTCACTGATCTCAACAAAGTATGCCCCAAAGATTGCTTCCCTCTTCCCCGCTTTGACCGTTTGGTAGATTCGATAGCCGGATATCGAGTTCTAAGCTTCATTGATGCATACTCCATCAAAATGGCTCCCAAAGACGTCTCCTTAGTAGCTTTCATCGCTGCGGGCAAGACGTACTACTATACATTGATGCCCTTTGGGCTAAAAAATGCACGAGGCACCTACCAATGGATGGTTAACATTGTCTTTAAGGACCAATTGGATAGAAATCTTGAGGCCTATATTGACGACATGGTCATAAATACGAGAGAAAACTCCCACGAGATTGACGTGGAGGAAACTTTCTCCAACTTGCGCCACAACAATATGTAACTAAACCCCCTTAAATGTGCATTTGGGGTCAAAGCGGGCAAGTTTCTCAGATTCATGGTCAACCAGTGAGGAATTGAAGCTAACCCTGAAAAAATCCAAGCGCTGTTAGACATGAAGCCTCCTGCATGCATGAAAGATGTGCAAAAACTCAATGGGCGCATAACCGCATTAGGCCGATTCATCTCGCGGTCTGCAAAGAGATGCCTCCCCATCTTCAAAACTCTTGAAGGGGGGAAGAAAGCTGACGAGTTCGCATGGAGCGAGGATTGCGATCCAGCTTTTGAAAAAGTGAAGAAATACCTCGGGCAGCCCCCTCTACTCAGCAGCCCGGTGCCCGGGGAAGAGCTTTTTCTATTTTTAGCGGTCACTGATCTGGCAGTAGCCGCTGTTCTTGTAAGAGAGGAAAATAACTCTCAAAAACCAGTTTACTATGTATCTAAGGCGTTGTCCTCCGTAGAGGGGCGTTATCTTAATATAGAAAAATTAGCTTACGCCTTGCTTGTATCTGCTCAAAAATTACGAGCATACTTTTCTGCACACCCTATAACTGTACTCACTGAGGCCCCGCTTAGAAAGGTTTTACATAAACCAGAGTCCTCGGGGAGAATGCTAGCATAGTCTATAGAGCTCACTGAGTTCCAAATCACCTACTCCCCCAGAAGGACAATCAAAGCACAAGCCTTAGATGATTTTGTGGCAGAAACATCATTTAAACTAGCAGACAACGACCTGGGGAAGAGAAAGAGGACATAATCTCAAGAAGCCCAAGAGAGCTCAGAAACAGAAATTGTACCGCCGAAAGAACGTCCAGAAGAAGTTTGGACTTTATTCGTGGACGGATCTGCGAGCATGTTAATGAGCGGAGCGGGCATACTCTTGATCGCGCCCTGCGGGGAGAAATTTAAGAGAGCCTTGAGATTCAAGTTTGAAGCATCAAACAATCAGGCTGAGTATGAAGCGATTATGGCAGACATGGAATTAGCTAGAGACTTGGGAGTTCAAAATATTGAGATAAGTAGTGACTCTCAGTTCATAGTGAACCAAATAAAGGGGGAATATGACACAATCAACCTAGTTCTAGCCAAGTACTGCGGTCTAGCAAAATCCCTTCTCAAAAGCTTCGTATACTATGAGCTGAACCAAATAATGAGAGAGGACAACACAAAAGCAGACCTCCTCTCTAGAATCACCAATCAGGAAATCATAGACATAGATGTGAACTGCCAAATAGAGTTCGCATAAGCACCTGCTATAGATCGGGTTCAGATAAACAACATTGAGGATTAGGAAAGGGACTGGGTAGATGAAATCATAGATTACATCAAAAAGGAAACCCTCCTTGAGGATCAAGCAAAGGCTATAATCATCAAAAAGGTGTCCGCAAAATACACGATCCTAGATGGAGTATTATATCGACGATCATTCACCAAGCCTTTGCTAAGATGAGTCAAAACTCATATGGACACCAATTTACTCTACGAAGTCCATGAAGGAGTTTGTGGTGGACATCCTGGTGCCCGCACTCTCTCGGACAAGATTAAATTCCAAGGGTTTTATTGGCCCACAATGAGGAAAGATGCCGAAGAGTACGTCAGAAAGTATGATAAATGCCAGCGGTTTGTGGACATTCCTAGACTCCTATCAACAGAGTAGACTTTGGGTATACCATCTTGGCCGTTTGATACATGGGGGATTGATCTAATAGGACCATTCCCAACTGCCCGAGGAAGTATTAAGTACGTGGTAGTGGCCGTGGATTATTTTGCAAAGTGGATAGAAGCAAAAGCTTTGGCCACTATCTTCGAGGAGAATGATATCAATTTCGTCCACGATCACATCTGGTGCAGATTTGGGGTCCCAAGAGCAATAGTCTCGGACAATGGCACTCAGTTCGCTGCAAATTTACAGCTGAATGTGAGAGAATGAAAGTACAACATCGCCAGTCCGCAGTAGCTTATCCCCAAGGAAACGACCAAGATGAGGCCGCGAACAAGTTAGTCCACTCCGCCCTTAAGAAAAAATTGGATGGACGAGGAGGATGGTGGTTAGACGATCTCCACACCACATTGTGGGTTGTCCGCACCACAATCAGAAATTCAACGGGAGAAACCCCTTTTTCGCTCACGTATGGATCAGAGGCAGTTGCTCTAGTAGAAGTAGCCTTGCCATCTTATAGAGTCATTTATTTCGATGAGTCTCAAAATGAGGCAAACAGAAGATATGACTTGGACGATCTCGAAGAAAAGAGAATGCGGGCAAATGAAAAAATGGTGAACTACAAGCAGAAAGCCAAGAAGCATCATGATAAAAGAGTGAATAAGAGAAAATTTTCAGTTGGAGATTGGGTGCTAAGAAATGTTGAAGTACAAGGGACCCAAACTGGTTTCCACAAACTCTCCCCAAAATGGGATGGTCCGTACGAGGTTACCCAAATTATCAAGGAAGGAACCTACAAATTGCGGAAAAGAGAAGGAAAAGACCTCAAGAACGCTTGGAATAGCGATCACCTTAGAAAGTATTACTTTTAAAATCGTTGTATTGTATAAGGTTGATAAAGGCAATAAATGTATAAATAGCAAGACATATTTTGCAAAAAATATTGTAGAAACTGTTGTAGAAATATTCCCATAGCCTGAATGGCAAAGGTGAGTGCCCGCAAAAAAAAAAGCAACAAAAGCGGATGCCAGTGGGTGCATGGGCCAATATAAGAGCCCCTACCTTCTAATGCGTAAAGGTCTCTTGAGATTGCACGCCTATACGTACAAAGGGCCATTAAGCCCATACAAAATCGCGAGCAAGACTCTCGAAGTCCTATTCGCGTGAACCACCAAAAGTGGATATAGATGCATGTGGGTACAAAGGCCAAAACAGTGCCCAAACCACAAAATGCGCGTAGGCCTTATTGGCTGTTGATCACACGCCTGTATGTACAAAGGCCAACATACCCATACATGATCGCTACAAGACTCTAAAGAGTTAAACCGCGTGAACCACCAATAGTGGATACAGATGCCGGCACCGGCTGACTCCTGCTGTTGCGCAGACTATAGCCTCACGGCCACAATCTGCATGCCCAAATGAAAGTAGCTTGCCTTGGCTCTTTCGAATTACGCCATGGATTTGAAACTCTAAATAAGCGTAAGTGGAGGGGAGTGATCAAAAGAAGTTTAGAGCCAAATAGACGAAAATGGGGTCAAGACCTCGAGATTGTCCAAGGCCATAACAAACGCGATCATAGAGAAAAGGGCTGACTCTCACAAAAAACTCAAGCGATTTTAAATAAAGAGTTATCAACTCATAAACGCAGTTAGCAGGCATTACCATGCCCGTGACCGCGGCATTGAGTCAAAAATAATTATTCCAAGTCATACAAAACTGAAAAAAGGAAAAGCAAGAATACAAGCTCAAATAAAGCATTGATACAAGTATCAAAAGTATTCAAACATTGCAAAAACTTAAAACAGCCTAAGTAAGACAAGAATAGTTAAGAAAAATGCTTTACATTAATAGATAAAAATGATTACAAAAATCCTACAAATCTATTACAAGAGGAAAGAAAGAAAAACCCTAAGCTGTGGGTTGACCCGATTTGGGATCAGGGGGAGCTTCGGAGGCAGGCATTGGAGAAGGGAGACTCTCAGTTGCTGGGGTAGTTGTTGATAGATCAGTTGAGCTGCTGGAGCAGGAGCTGACCGCAGTCCAAAAATATTGCTGACTGCAGGCCCGTTGGGAAACAGGCGAGCAGCAGCTTCATCATAGGATAACCCTTCTGAACCAAACCTCATCTTATCCATTTTATCCATGAGGCTTGGAATGGTTATCGTGGCAACGAGAGGCAAGGATGAGGCTGCTGCAACCTCTAGGTTATCAATTTCCTCCTGAGCCAGAGGGACCACAACATGCTCGGGCAGGCAGTGAACATCTGTGGAGATCAAGGAGCCTATTAGGGCCAATTGCTGCACATTGAACTTGCCCATAGCAGCAATGTTCCGTAGCTGCGTCTTACAACCAAGCTCGTATTGAGCAGTAGCTTCAGCCGTGAACTCATCCTGACACTCCTGGGAGTTTTTGTACTCCCTTGCTCCTTCTTTGCGAGCAGCGGCCAGAAGGGCATCTTTCTCCAGCTGAAACTACCTCAGGGGAAGTAGCTCGTCAGACATTTTATCCACAGCAGCCTCCATTGTAAGGACTTTCTATTTAGCGGACTCCAATTTCTCCACCAACTCCGCATTCCTTATCTTTTCGAGGGCCTCCTTCTGCCCGCGGAGCTCATCTCGCGTCCCCTTTGTCTCATCCAAAGACTTGTTGGACGCATCAAGCCGACCAATAAAAGCCTTCAGATCACCCTCCTTCTCGGTCAACGACTCTGTCAGAGTCCTAACTTTCTCCTCGGCCTTCCCCAAAGCCTTGGCCTTTTCGGCCAAAACCTTGGACTGACAGGCTGTTGGCCTGCTCGTCGTTGATCTCCAGAAGTTGCATAGACTTGTTGGCCATCTGCGAACATAAAAGAGAATCAGTTAGCAAGCTGCGATCACAAGAAGTAGAGAGTCAGAATTTGAAAATTCCTTAAAGAGGTTACCTCAATGGCCATTAAGCCAAGATCTCCGGACAGAGCGGCAGAGTTTATCTTGGACACCACGCTCCCGTAAAAGTCTGGGGCATAGAGCCTATTCAGAACCCCTTGCCCTATTACGGAATTGTAGCCCCCACGGAAGTAAGGGTCCACCCCATGGACCGGAGGCACTTTCCCGAGCTTATCGCTCAAGCCCCAGGCAGCTTCGCGAGATTCATTTGGAAGCACTGGGTAGGAGCTCGAGCAGATAGTCCTCCCTCTGCCCGATGAAGAGGAAGTTGGGGGAGGGACCACTTCAGAGCCTTGCTTCCTAGCTAGCTTCTCCCTGCCCGCAAGATCGGTCTCGGAAGGAGACATTTTCCTCGAGCGGTCAGTATGACCGGTGGCAATGGTGCGGTCAGTTGCAGAAGGACTGGGGCCGCGAACAGAAGAAGTCAGGGGAGGCCCCTTGGGGTGCAGAGGCAGATCCTTGGTTTGAGGAATCCCCTTGACTCCGGCCAGCGGAGCTCTGGATGATTTGTCAACAACGGGCAGAGCAACACCCACTGCAGCGACTTTGCCTAAGGCCGCTTGCCTCTTCACCGCCTCTTTCTCCTCTTGGTGTAATTTGATTGCCTTCATTTGGGCAGTAGAAAGCTTGGCCATCTCAGGAGTATTCAGCTGGATCTACTCTGAAAGAAAAAAGAGTTTGATTAGAGAGCAGTTCAAAAAATCAGAAGCAATTAAGTAGTTTATTGAAGACAGAAAAGAGACTGATCCATTTTGGAGGTTCACAGACCGCGCCCATCATGCAAGTCCTGCAGTTGGCCTCAAAGTCATAAAACTCATGGACCCTCAATTGGGATTGCGGAATTGAGACCCAATGATCACCCTAGGGGCATAGTAGCTACCCTCCCTCCGAGGGGCCACCCCTGAAAATATCAGTAAGGGCTCATTATTGATTATCACGCTCACATCAAAAACCGGTTGCACCCTCTCGGTCGTAAACTGGGCTAGATGGATAGCTAGAGCAACTTGAAGCTCTTCAGATGCATTCGGGCTAAGATAAGAGCTGGCAGAAACCAGGGACAGGTATCATCGGCTTGGCAAAGGACCACCCAAACCTAGACTCAATAACCAGGATGTGCTTCTAGTTCCACTGGTCAAACTTATTTGTGGGTGCAGAGAAAGTGCGGACAGAATTGTTCTTAGTTTTCAACCCAAGGTTGCCGTTGGTTATTTGGTTGGAGTAAAAGGCATATAGCCCGGAGAGGGAATTTCCATGACCCAAAACCCTGTAGACCGCGATGAAAGAGACAAGGGTTCGAATGGCATTAGGGATTAAGTGTATGGGAAGGCAGCAGTTAAAATTGAGAAATATGTTGATAAAGGGATCAAGGGGAAGTCTCAGTCCGTTCTCAAACTGGACCCCGTAGAAAATACATGCTCTATTGTCCTCACAGACATTTGCCACGGTCTCCGGGCTCAGTTTCCTCTTCATCTCCACTTCTTGAAGTCTGCGGACACAAAAATAGTTAGGGTCAACATCATAGGTGGTATATATCTCAGACTCCCAGTCCATAGGGGTCACCTCCTTGGCTTTCCTCTTCTGGCTGCGATCAGGATTTGTGGTACCAACATGACTCTTGCCACGGGCAGCAACATCCTCCTCAGGATCCTCCTCAAAGGCATCAAAAATCTTCGTTGCCTTCTGGGACGTGCCCGCAGCCATGCGGTCTCCCTTCTCGCGGTCATCTTCCTCAGTCTCCGATCTCTCAGAGCCAAAGAGACCGGTAGATGACCCTTGAGGGCTCCATTTCATCTCCGTCCACCTCCATATCTTCTCCGTCATCCTCACTAATCTCCAAGTTCACTACGGGCACAGAAGGGGCCTCGGTCTGGACTTCGGGGTAAATAGTGTTCAAAGGTTCCACATCTAAGGGAAGTCTCCAGTCTTCGGCAGCCAGGCAAGGGTCAGCATTCATCTGGTTAGGGTCCATCAGGGCAACATTTTCCCAGTCTGTTAACTTCGGGATTATGAACCGCTCTCCTCACCAGTTCAATTGCTCTCTCAGCGGGCTCGCGGTCTCGGTGAAACCTGTTCAAAACCCCCATTACAAAATTTCTTAAATGGTTATAATCACCCAACACCACCAAATCACCGTTCACAACCAGCCTTTTCTTGGCCTTCCACAACATGGGTGGAAAACACATCAAGGACAAGCTAACCCAAGCGTGGGCAACTTTCCTATAAATATCCCCTGACTGTTTACAAACAGCGAAGGTATCAGGAGTATTCCCATTTCCTAACTCTAAGGGACGGACTGGACTGAAAGTACACATCGTCATCAGATCCTAAGAAGCAGAAATAGAGAAGAAGGAAGAAATTAATACAACTGTTACTTACGGGAGAAGATTGGGAGGAGGAAAACGCTAAGGAAGGAAACAATTTTTCTCTCTCTAAAAGAAATTTGAAGGTTTGAAAGTGATAAAAGGGTTTGAGGGATGAAGGGGTTGGTATTTATAGGCCTACCTATATGGGTCGACCCATATTAAATAGCCCACAAACCGTTCCCCTCGAATCAAGAATCGGGGCCAAAGCTTTAAATTTCAAATTTTTGCCGGTTGGCAATTAATGGCGCCTCTTGGATGGTTGACAGGTTTCTTCACTACCTAACACATGCTAGCGCTTCACCTGCCCAGGGGCCCACCAGCATAACCGGGAAGCAGAGCAAGAAAGCTTCTACAAGCTTCCTCACGTGCCTCTCACATGTGCAACCAGTGAAGAAACGCCAACACTGGTGACCGCAAAAAGCAATCTGACAAGACCGAGCCGAGCAAGTATAGCTCCTCGCTCAGACCATAAATAATCTCTCACTTGGAGCTAGGGGCCACTAATGAGCCCGGACCAGTTAGACCGGGCCCAAGCTCGGTCTGGTCCAAAGGCCAAATATGACGTTGCATACCCTAGACCACTAGAGTCAAGACCGCGGACAGATAGACCGTTAAGGTCAAGACCGCGATCCTCTCAGACTGTCCCAGTCAAGACCGCGGAGATCCAGACCGTCAGTAGCGTGACCGCGAGAACTGTGACCGCTCCATCCGTGCCCGCGTCAATATCATTGACCGCGCCTAAGATGTTGACTGCGGTCTCATACCAGACTCCCGATTATCTCACCAGGCTCCCGGTTAAAGCCAAAGCTTATAGAGCAAGTTTACTTACTGGCTCTGACATACAGTAGCCGGCTTATTTCCATCGCATTAAATGCAGCTCAGGCGCCTACTATTTCATTTAATGCGCAACGCCAGCTCTTCCAGATACACGACTCCTGTCCACATCAACGACATCCCCTCTGCAAGTGAATCTTACTTTACTGGCAGGCCCAATCCGATCCGGACAGGTGTATCCGGTCAAAGACTAAGATGCCCCTTAGGGCTTACCTCATGGCTTACATCAACAAGCAGTTCTCCATCACCTATAAATAGAAAGCCCTTGTCCCCTTGGACAAGGTAAGTGTCAAATTGACATTGTAAGTCACATTGTCTAAACCCTAAATACACAAACACTCTAAGACATTCCAAAGTCTTGTTCTCAGGTTATTATATCCTCTAAGATATCTTACTCTTACACTCGAGGGCCTGAGTTGAAGTAACATCCAACTTTGACCTTAACGGTGCTCATTTCCTGTGTTGTGTTCTAGATACATCCAAACAATATCTTGCCAGATATCCTACCTTATTCATACGCCTCAAAATTCTTGGCGTCATCGGAATATTTTTTGGTTTATGAACTTTAGGCAAAGATTATACTAAAATAATTCCTTTCCACTATTGATTAATTATATGCTTTTCATTGTTTGCATTATTCAGCAATTTCAGACATGAAATTCGTTCCATCATTCCATCTCCCCTCCTGTTGCTCATCCTAATTAGTGGGTGACAAATGTATATGTGAACCCATCCATATATATATTTAGTTGTATGTATAGCTAGACTAGTACTCCTTCTGTCTCTAAATATTTCTGTCTCTAAATATGAATGTCGAAAAAAAAATTCAAAGTTGCTCTTGATATTAGTAATTTTGAAACTTTTTTCGACATTCATTTTAGGAACGTGTAGTATACCACAAAAGAAAATGACTCTTAATTTGCCACCAAACAAAATTAAATGTTGTGCTCGTACTTTATTTGTGAGTATAGCCTGCAGGAAATAGACTTTAGGAAATAGACTGTACCAAATAAAATTGAATATCTGCAATAATAAATCAAACTTCTATATGTATGAACATATGATAGCATCACTAGTACTTAAAACTTCTGGCAATCACCCTTCTTTTTCTTTCTTTTGGTTGCCTTTCCTTTTCATACATCGTCGTAACAAAGTATACCCATGCTTATTCTGGGTTCATTTTTTCCCGTTGCTTGAGATTTCTTGTTTTCATAGACTAACTAGCTATGTTGTCTAATTCGTTCTGAACCATTAGGTCCATTACGAACCTAGATATAGATAGGCAAAGGAAAAAGGAAAAAGGAAAAAGGAAAAAGGATAAAGGGTTTACGATTTATAATTAATCTTGCTCATTATTTTCAGTCCAGTTCTTGATGGCTTGTGAGACTGCTTGCTTCACTATTTGTGCATTGATGCCTTCCCCATTATCTTCACCCTGCCAGCAGTTACATAATTCAATTATTTCTGATTATTTAAAACAAGTAATTTTATACTTCTAGACAACCCATTAGATCTGAACCGCTTGACCTCACAATACTCCATAGTCCATACTAACACAGCAACAAAGCATTAGTCCCAAAATGATTTAGGGTCGGCTAACATGATTAGGCATATGTAATCATCGTCAAAGAAAAGATGTTAAGAAGAAATAGGTGGGAAGAAGAAAAAGAAAAAAAACCCATTCACTAAGTGGATGAACATATCAGAAAATATTTGACAGGTTTATATTGGTAAGTAAATATTTTCATGGTGATCAGAGTTATGACGACCTTGTCAAACCTTCCGTGGTTGCCATGTGCAAAATTTTTAAATCAAAAAGTTTGAAGTGTAGTTAGTCTCTTGTTTATGGCGGAAGCATTTCTTACTTACTGAACCATTTTATGCAATGTTCATGTGTTAAAAGTTATGCATGATTTGATTCATGCAGTCAAATATATTTCAAAAAAATTCCCCGAGTAACCATCTACAAGATTAGTCGGTGGACCCACCTTTTCGGAGTAAATCTAGAATGAATCTACCAGGTACTGAAAGACGAAAAGCCCCAACTGGAAAATAATTGATCCCGTGATTTTATAAATCTAATTGGCTGCTTTGTACTTGAATATGTACGTAAATAAATACTCCCTCCATCTCACGTGAATGTGGACTAACTTTTTGGGTGTGGAAATTAAGAAAAAGTGATGTAAGAAAGAGAAAAAGTTAAATGTTGTGAGTATGAAAAATTAAATAGGAGAGAGAATGAGTGGAAGGAATAGTGAGGAGAGAGAATGTTGTGAGTGTAAAAGTGAAGTAGGAGAGAGAATGAGTGGGTGGAATAGTGAATATTTTTTGCCATTTTGAAAAGTTTGCATTCATGTGGGACGGACCAAAATAGAAATAAGTTTGCATTCACGTGAGACGGAGGGAGTATATCCAAAGAAAAAAATTGTAGGTAAATTATTGATTATATATATTGATTTGATTATTGAGATGAATATGTATGTGTGTGTGAGTGAGAGAAGAGATTTAACTGTATGATTCATTACCTCTTCTCCAAGTGCTTCAAGTCGAAAGTTGTCTGTACAAGAAACCCTAGCTTCCAGTACAGTAAGACCCAGTCCATCGAACACTTCCAGGATAGAGACTAGAAGACCAGGACAGCTCTTCTCTGAATAAACATTCACTTGAAAACCCTTCTCTAGGGTTTCTACTGCAACCTGCTATACATCAAATTAAAAACGCAAAGTTCATCACCTACCAAGAATATTTGATTGATATAAAAAGCCAAAGGCCCAGAGCTAACATACAAATTGCTTAGGAAACAGTGAAGACTATGTAAGAGTTTACACTACAGTACATGCAAAATAGCAGAAATGGTACTCCCTCCCTCTGTTCCTAAATGAATGTCTATTTTAAAGAAAATTTGTACCAAAATGAATGCCCTTTTTGGAAATAACTTTGTCCTTAATGTTTTTTTACCAAAAAAAAAATCACTGGTCACTATATACTTGCAAAACTAAATGTTTGAAAAGTGGAAAACAAGAATATTTATGCATCTTTGCCTTGTACAAAAAGAAAACATTTTCAGAATGTCCCCTAAATGAAATTTGGACATTCATTTAGAATCGGAGGGAGTATATCTTTTCAACCCTATCCGAACAAAGGGTAATACTAAAGTTACAAAAAAAATCACAAAATTTGGTTTACAAAATAATTGTGTATGTTGGTGCTTTTGATTAGAATGTGGCGGGTCCACAATCGATGCAACCAATAAACTATGGTCACCTCATTTTTTATCCATGTTACTGTAAACTACTTTTGTGCCCCTAGCATTGCCTCCCAACAAAAGGGGGCCGTAAGAGAGACTTAAAAGGCATGAATATATGGAAGATTAATAGATTTAAACGTACCATGGGCCATGAACTGTTGTCGCTTGAACTTTGAGCATGTACAATATCTTGATTAAGCCTTTCTACCTTTAACTTTAGATCTTCAATGTATTTTGATGCATCTACTAAAATTGATGTTTTGTTTACCTGCGACCCATAATCCCAAGAGTCAGAAACTACATCTCATATAGATGTATAAGTAAAATCACAAATACTTTTTATATATTTCATTTCATTGAGTCTATTGTATCTTAATTTTTCATTCCAAAATGTCTTACACATAGGTTTTCTACTTCAATAGCAGTTCTGATGTTCGGACTCTTTGGTTTACCCCGTCGTACCCATGTCGGACACTCCTATTTTAGTGTTGCTGAGAAGGGTCCGGCGGGGTTAACCAAAGAATCTGAGCATCATAGAATAGCAGTATATGATTCAAGCACTGATTGTTCTAAAAATATGAAAAAAGAAAGAAAGAAAAAATAGATTAGATGATTTTTTTGTGTGTGTATGATTAGTGAAATAATGCTATAATCTTGTTTTATGGTAAGAATGGATTGCAAAATTCAAAACACAATATTTTGGGGGAAACTAGTTTCTCCCTAAGTTATAAAAAGTCCTGTTTTTTTAAACTGCTCTTATATTCGTCAAATATTTGCAAGTTGAAAAAAATTAAACTTTTTATAATTTATGGAGAAACTGATTTCTCTCAAAACAAAACTTACTCAATTCAAAAATAGACTGGCAAAAAATCAAGAGCTCAAGAAGGGGAATGGAGAATAGAGAAGTCTGTAAGAGAGTGCGAAGAGAGCAATATTTTGGGGCCAAAATTTTAAAGAGAAAGACACAGAAAACGAATGTGAAAAGGGAAAACAAAAGGAGAGTTGGGAGTATTTAAGGAATATTATGCTGTTGAGAGCCAATTGAAATGGAGAATTACAGCATGAGAGTTAGTAATGGAACGAAGGAGTTGCAGCTTCTCATGCAGTGCTTCTGCATTCTTGTGCTCTCTAGACACCATTGTTATAAAACACACTCTCTCTCTCTCTCTCTCTCTCTCTCTCTCTCTCTCTCTCTCTCTCTCTCTCTCTCTCTCTCTCTCTCTCTCTCTTCACTATTATTACCCTGCGAAGGGTCTGACGCCTTTTATAAAAGGAGGGGAAATATGAGCTCATAAATCAGGTGAAAACTTTGTTTGCTTCCCACGTGACAATAGTCTCAGTTTGTTCATAAATAAACACCCCCAAATGTTATGTTCAAGTACAAATAAACCCTCATCACTGAATATTTAATGTTAAATACTCAAGAAAACAGTTCCAAGATTGGGTGGCTAGGATCCCCGGATCTCATTAAGTGAGAGTAACTATTGGAGATGGCCATTTTGGGCCGTGCGGGGGCGGTCCGCCCGGATCGTGGCCCGCCGCCCGCTTGGTCGACATTCGTACAATCCGTGACCCGTTATCCGCTTGGTTCACATCGTATACGGAACGGACCTGGACCAAAGATGTCCGCACGGACCGGTCTTTGGCCCGCGGATCAGAAGATCCGTTTGGCCCGTGGATCAAGGATGTCCACACGGACCTGTCTTTGTAAATGTCTAAAATGTGTTCAAATATATCCGTTAATAAATCCGTTTGAGGGGTATTATGGTCCAATTTACACATAACGACTCATTTATAAGGAATGTCCGTACGGACATGTTATTGAATTTATAATTAGTATAAATAGAAGAGGAAGTCTTAACATTTTTCTCACAAAATAAATTCAATCAATCATAGAATTCTCTCAAATCAAATCATCAAAATATTACCTCATTTTCTTTTATATACTTTTACTTGTTTAGTTTTTTTTTTAATCTTGTTTTATATACCTATTTGTTAAAAATATAAGTAATAAAAAAAGTTTAAAATATTATTTCCTAGTCAATAAAAAATTAATAAAAATAAATAAAGGATAGTCCGTCCTCTTTTCTTTTATATACTTTAAATTGTTTAGTTTTTTTCTATATTTTTTATATACCTTTTTGTAAAAAATATCAGTAATAAAAAAAATCTAAAATATTATTTTCTAGTCAATAAAAAATTAATAAAAAATAAAAATAAATAAAGGATAGTCCGTCCCTCTTTTCTTTTATATACTTTAAATTGTTTAGTTTTTTTCTATCTTTTTTTATATACCTATTTGTAAAAAAAAAATCAGTAATAAAAAAAGTCTAAAATATTATTTACTAGTCAACAAAAAATAAAAATAAATAATGAATTGTCCGTCCCTCTTTTATTTTATATACTTTCATTTGTTTAGTTTTTTTTTAATCTTTTTTATATACATATTTTTTAAAAATATCTGTAATAAAAAAAGTTTAAAATATTATTTCATAGTCAATAAAAAATTTAAAAAATAAAATAAAAATAAAGGGTAGTCGAACCTCTTTTCTTTTATATACTTTCATTTGTTTAGTTTTTTTCTATCTTTTTTATATATATATAAAACAACTAATTTTTTTTATGTCTAAGAGATTTTATATTTTAAAAAATAGATTATTAAATACTAAATTACTTTTTATTTTTTTCATATTTTTTCTGATTTTTTTTTTTAAATTAAAAAAATAGAAAAACCCATTTGGCCTGTGGATCTTCACATTCGGGCCAAACGGGCGGACTTGAACATCTGAAATGGGACAGGACGGGCCGGGTTTAGACTCGTTTTATCACACGAGCTCACGGGCTTCAACCCGTCCACCCTGCAGGTTAGTCCGTAGGACCAGGCCGGGACGGGCTAGCCGTTTGGCCATCACCAGTGATTATTAGATAGATTTTTGACATTCTACTTGCTTCATTATTTTTTGTGATACAGCAACACCAACAGCAAGAAAACCTTAATTCCTAAGCAAGAAAACCTTAATTCCTAAATGATATTTTTTGTAACGGTTTACATAAAATCGTCCATTAGTTGACTGGGAGGGAATATTGAAGGGTGGACGGTCATTATTGATTTGATATATATATGGGACTCACACAAATTCAAATTATTAATTGTCATTGATTGAAAAAAGAGGGAAAATAGGGCACAATCCATTTGTTGGAGAGTTGTGGTCACGTCCGCTCGGTTGGTGGGTGAACGACAACGATTGATTTGATATGCGTGGAATCCACACCAACTCAAATTATTAACAGTCGTTAATTTAAAAGAGAGAAAATATGGCACAATCCATTTGTTGGAGTGCTGCTGCAACAAAAAGTGGGAGGATCCAGATCCCATTATCCATTAATACTTCAACATACAGAAAGATGGTGTCAAGTATTTATTTTGAGTGATTTATAAAGTGTGACCTAGTGGTAAAGTCAAACCACATTATGTGCGATGTCCTGGATTCGATGCTCCCCATGCCTCCTAGGACACTATTAAAAAGGGGATGAGTCGGAAACCACTATTGATCCTCTAAAAAAGTATTTTGAGTGAAGTAGCTTCGAACAAATAATTCAAAAATTAGCAAGCCACTAAACTAAATAACTAGTTCCAGATAAGTTTGAAGTTTGTCAGTATGACTTTGTTAATTTATTAATAGATTTTTTTTTTTTTTTGCGTATCAAATTATAGACCATGAAATGCAAATTATAGACCTTTGAATGAAATGTAACAACCATAAAATTTCGACACCCACCACCAAAAACCGGCGACCACTGCTTGGTTCAGTCTTGTGACCTACAAGTCACATAGCAACAACTTCAATTGTTGCGCCAAGTCTCCCCTTCTAATATTCATTTCAAACTACATAATAATAATAATAATAATAATAATAATAATAATAATAATAATAATAATAATAATAATAATAATAATAATAATAATAATTGAACATATCAAAAGTGTCAAACTGAACCAATTGTCATCAGATTCTTAGTGGGTTAGGCCCAATTATAACTAGACCCAAGGCCCATCAATAGGATCAGTCGACCTAAGCTCATCGTCCGACCTGTGAGGTCCCGACCTAGCTTGGTCCGACTCTACGATCCATATTCTACTCCGGGTATGGTCAAGCCCTACCCATCTGTCAGGTCGACCTAATCCCAACAACCTACCTCGACCTGCCAAGTAAACGTCGACCTAATGAGTAAGACGTACGTACCACACTTTCCATAACTGGTTCCCTACAAATCAAGAGCCATTCAAGGACACGTACACAAGACACGTAACCGTCCCTCGAATTACGGGATTAATGCAGTCATGCCGAAAATAACCGCCCTCATCAAAACAACTATAAATACGTAACCACTACAACGGTTTTGAGGTAACTGCAATTTTGTTATTTGATCATCTTTGTTCAATACATTATTTGCTCTCCAAAAAATACACATACTTACTCTCACGCCCGAGGGTCTAAGCCGGAGACAAATCCGGCTAGTCGTGGGTTCTGATTTCAGGTCAAGGAGTCAAGTGATTGGTCCTGCCACGTGGACGAAAATTGATAAGCACATTTTCTGCGGCGTCAGTTTGGTTCCATTGCCGGAAATCGTGCATTATTGACCTCGAAGTTCCTTTTCAACCCACAACCATGGTGACAGCAGACGGACATGTTTCTGACGCTTCGGATGAACCCAATGAGGGAAACACTAATGTTAATGCCAATGTGGGAAACGCTAATTTGCCTCCTCCCCCTCCGCCTCGTCATCATTCTAGGGCGACGCGTTCTAACAGCGTGGCTGATGGCCGAGGACTTCCAGATGGTAGGAGGGACAAACGACCTATGGACGGACAGGAAACGCAGCCTCCACCAAAGCGTCAAACGGGGCGAATGGCTGCAGGCGACAAGGTTGGCCCCTCAGCTAACCCCCTTAGTAGAAAAGAGATGCTGTTGGAAAGAGCTCAAATATTAGCCGAGCTGATAGCAATGGAGGAGGCAGAGCAGGCTGACAGAAGGTCAGAAAGGGTGGCTCCCTCCCAGGTTTTCAACAGGCAGCCTGCTAGAAGTGCTAGGCTGAATGAGACTGTGGGCCAGAATGTCAAGCGCAGGGTAGTGCAGCGACCTCAATCCCCTATTCATGTTCCGAGTGACGATCTGAGAGCTAGCCTCAACAGGAATAGGGAGCAGGAAGCCAGTCAGATCTAAGACGACAACTAGAAGCTAGTCGAAGCTTGCGTGGATCACCTGCCAGGACACAAAGGTCGCAGTCCCACAGGGAAAGGAATGGGCGCAGGTCGCCCGTAAGAGAAGAGAGACACAGGTCGCCAGCTAGAGATGAGAGGCGCAGGTCGCTAGTTAGAGATGAAAGGCGCAGGTCGCCGGTTCAATCAGTGAGGTCGCCCTCTCACAGGGATAGGAGGAGCAGAGGGATAACTCCTCCTAGGAGTGACAGACACAGAGCCCACTCTGGGAGGGAACCTCACCGCGAAGAAAGGCAAAGGTCAAATGATGTCTCCCATGCTAGGGACGACAGGCCAGATGCTAGAGAGTGGCTACTATGGAAGAAAAAGTTTGAATAGTGGGAGGCCGATAAGAAGGAAGGTGCTGGAAAGGGCGAGCGCAATGACTTTGCTCTTCGACCCTTATCCAAGGAGTTGCTCGATCGTCGACCTCCTCCAGGATTCAGACTACCCGTCCTCGAAAAATATTCGAGTGCAACCAATGCCAAAAGCCACATATAACACTTAGAGGCTACCATGTGCTTTGTCTCCAATGAGAACGACATGATGTGTAAGGCACTTACTAGCACTCTAACTGGAGCAGCCCTTACTTGGTTCAATGGCTTGGCACCAGGTTGCATCTCGACTTGGTCTTATATGAGGACAAAGTTTCTAGATAGATTCTCGACAGCAGGAGCTCGAAAGATGACAGTCACCGACTTGAACAACCTGGTGCAAGGAAAGAGTGAAAGCTCAATGAGCTACTACACCAAGTTTAAGGAGATGGTCGACAAGATTGAGGAAGACCTCACGGATAGGGAGGTAATAAACTGTTTTAGGAATGGGATTGCTTCTGCAGATTTGGATTACGAGCTGACAGTTCGAACTGTAACTACTCGTCAAGAGTTGTTCGAGAAGGCCTACAATGTAGCATTGGCCGAAGAAAGAAAAGAGAAGAAAAATGGGAAAGGCCCCAAGACTGATGTCGCTGATACTCATAAGAAAGACTCAGCCAAGAATGGGGGAAACAAGAAGAATGGCAAGAATAGAACCAGGGCGACTGAGAAAGTGCCCGAAGCTTTCACTCCCTTAACGGTGAGTCGAACTGAAATAATGAATACGGTCGAGTTAGTCCCGCCTGCCCCTATGAACCCAGCAAATAAGTTCAGACGGGACAATAACAAATACTGCGAGTATCACAATGATACGGGTCATACTATGGAGGATTGTATGAGTTTGAAGCGTATCATTCAGAGGTGGGTCGACCAGGGAAGGCTCGACGCATATGTGAAAAGACCTCAAGCAGGTGGTGGTGAACGAGTTGCGGGTGGACACCCAGAGCCGAGACAGCCTAGGATGAACTTGGGCGTTATCACGGAGCAAGCTAGTAACACTGCCATTAAACACAAGATATTCCATCTCAGCAAGGCACCTCATGTACCCCCTATAATCTATGTCAGAGATGAGATGATTGGTTTCTATCCGGACGAGCTGGCAACCAATGTAGCGACTAGAGAGCAGGTTCTCGTTATCCCAGGATTAATAGATGGGTGTACGACGAGCAGACTCTTGATAGACACGGGGGCCTGCAAGGATATTTTGTTTTACAAATCATTTTAGGAGATGGGACTCTCAAATGAGCAGCTCGAGCGATATGATGGCAGGTTAGAGGGCTTCACCAACCACCGGGTCGACGCCAAGGGACAGATTGAGTTGGACGTCGACATAGGCCAACACCCCCACAGGGCCGTCTCCAAGGTAAAATTTATTGTCATCGATGTCAGTAGTGATTATGCTGCAATTCTTGGTATACCTGGTCAGGTCGCACTTAGAATGGTGGCCTCTATCCCCCATCAGCGAGTTAAGTTCCCGACGCCAGCTGGAGTCGGCTGTGTAGGAAGCACAGCTCGAGAATATCTTGACCATGTCCTACGGACCAGGAAGAAGAGGGAGCTGGAGATTGAAACTGCTGATGGGTATTTGAAGATGTCAAAGTCAGTCACCACAACTTCTAGACTATCTACAATCACCGAGGTGGAAGAGTCAACCTATCGCTCACATAACGAGGTCATGACGGAGTCGACACGTCACTCTGAAGCCACCTTGGCCGATCCAGATACAGTTATGGTCGACCAAGTCTACATAGGCAAGCTATGCCTCCAGATTGACAATAACTCGGGGGCCACCACCAGTGAGATTGCAGATGAACTAGATGGCATGATTGTCGAGGAAGATCCACACTTGGGGGCCAAGGAAAGACAAAAGGTTAGAGAGATCATCATCGAGACCCTGCAATTTAGAGATGGTCCAGAGCTAGAGGCTGTGGACGAGCTGGAAGCAGTGATCACAAATCCTTCCTATCCTGAGCAAAAAATTTAGATTGGAAAGCAATTGTCACCTGAGGAAAGATTGGAGATTGTCGAGTTACTCAAGGAAAGCAGTGATGTCTTTGCATGGCGAGTAGAGGATATGAAGGGGATCAAGGAAGAGGTCGCTGTTCACAGACTGGAGGTCAACCCAACCATAAAACCCAAACCTCAGAAGCTGAGAAGCTTTGCTCGTGACAAGGAGGAAGCAATCAAACTCGAGGTACAAAAACTCTTAAGTGCAGGTATTATAAAGGAGGCCACTCACACCACTTGGATAGCCAATGTGGTCATGGTAAAGAAATCCAACTGCAAGTGGAGAATGTGTGTCGACTTCACCAATCTTAACCTTGCTTGCCCAAAGGACAGCTATCCTCTACCTCAGATTCACTACAACAAAAAAGGGCTTTCACAACGTTTTTAAAACGTTGTTAAAGACCTTTGACAACGTTTTTGAAAACGTTGTGTTATCCACCGTTGTCTTAGGTCCCAGTCTAAGACAACGTTTATAAAAACGTTGTAATAAGCCTATTGACAACATTTTTGAAATCGTTGTAAAATGGTACTACAACATTTTTGAAAACGTTGTGAATGTTATATTTTTTAAAAAAAAATTAAATAATTAAATTCAGCTCTTCAATCTCATCAAATATATATATATATTTATAAATATATTTAATATATATTTATAAATAAATAAATATATATATATATATATATATATATATATATATATATATATATATATATATATATATATATATATATATATATATATATATATATATATATATATATATATATATATATATATATATATATATATATATATATATATATATATATATATATATATATATATATATATATATATATATATATATATATATATATATATATATATATATATATCTTGAATATTTCATTAGGTCCCTCAACTTTTCTTATTATCGAATCAGTCCTTGAACATTTCATTAGTTACATTTTTCTCCCCTCAACTTCTTTTATACTCCAATAAGTCCTTATATATCCTTTCTTCTCAACTTTGATCCCTTAGTTTCAAAAAATACAGTTCAAGCCCTCATAATCTTCACCACCACCATCCCCAATCACCACCATCCGCTGCCACCATCCGCTTAAAAAAAAACAGATCTATGAACAAATAAATTCAGATCTGCGAACACAAATTAATTATTCTTGTGAAGATAAAAGTGGATCCATGATATTAAATACATCAGAGGGAGTGTGTAGAAGAGAGAAAGTGAGAGATTACCTTAGATGATGGCGGTGATCACGGTAGGTTTGATGGACGGTGAGGAACAGTGAGGGAAAGGGACGAGGGGCGGAGTAAGGTGGGAGGAGATCGAGAGGGAGAAGATCAAGAGGGAGGAGGCTGCCATTGATTCCGGTGATGTTGAATTGAGGGAGAAAGAGAAAGTCGAATTGAGGAGGTAGATGAGGCGTGGTATGCGTTTAGAGAGAGAGAGTGAAATGCGTTTAGATAGAGAGAGGATGAGGAATGGAATGCGTGAAGAGAGAGAGAGAGAGAGAGGCAGATGAGGGAGGCGGCATAAATGTGAAGAGAGAGAGAGAGAGAGGCAGTAGGGTTTTGTTTAGTGAATGAGGGTGATAAAGGATCTAGGCCATTGATTTAAAGTGAATGGACGGTTGAGATGATGATCCACGTGAAATAGTTTGTTAAAATGTGAGCCATTGGATCAAAGTTAAATGTGTTATTATAGATGGTTAGGATGGTGATCCATGTGAAAGTTATAGATTTAATAAAAAAAAAGTGTCAAATAGATAATAATGCTTATTATTAATAAACCATTCTTTATACTTTCATTTTTTTTATAACTTTTTGTGAAAAAAAATCAGTAGTAAAAAATTTTCTCAAATATTTTTTTATATGCAAAAAAAAATTAAAAATATATTGCTTAATAATATATTTGAACCCCTAAACCCCACTCTATACCCTAAATAAATTACACCATTATAATTTACTATTCCCTTCACTCATTCTCTCTCCTATTTTACTTTTACACTCACAACATTTATATTATTATTTTTTTCCTTAATCCCCGCGCAAACAGTAACTGTGCAGTTTCAAGCAGGACGGAGGGAGTATACCCTAAACTCAATCCATACCTTAAACTATTTACCATGTAAAATAATAGTAATAAATTATCAAAAATATACTTATTTTTTTAGAATTATTTTTTACAAACAGTTATATAAGAAAAGATAAGAATTTTTAAAGAAATTAAAGTATAATAGTATATAAAAATAAAAGAAGGATGGAAAATAGCATACACCTTTTTTTATTATTTTAGAATTTTTTTTGGATAAAGAAAACTATAGCTTTGTTTTATGTTTGAAAAAAAATTAATATTGTTTTTAACAACATTTTTTAAACGTTGTCAAAATTATACCACAACGTTTTTTAAAACGTTGACTTTAAGTTTTACAACGTTTTTTTAAACGTTGTCTTAAGACTTACTACAACGTTTATTTACAAACGTTGTCAAAACTTTAATATATTACAACGTTCCGACAATAAACGTTGTTGTTACCCGCAACGTTTTTCTAATAAACGTTGTCATAACTTTATTGTACAACGTTTTTTTGACAAACGTTGTCTAATTTAATATACTACAACGTTTTATGTTGAAACGTTGTCTAAACCTATTTTCGACAACGTTTATATTGAAACGTTGTTAAGAAAAACGTTGTTAAAGGCTGTTTTTGTTGTAGTGATTGATAAGATCGTTGATTCAATTGCTGGACACTCCACTCTTAGTTTCCTCGATGCCTATTCAGGCTATCATCAGATCAAGATGCATGAGGATGATATTGTGAAGACGGCATTTCAAGCCGCTAGAGGCATCTACTGCTACAATATGATGCCATTCGGGTTAAAGAATGCAGGGGCAACCTACCAAGGGATGGTGAACAAAGTATTTGCTTCACAGATTGGCCGAAACATGGAGGCTTACGTTGACGATATGGTCATCAAAACAAAGGCCGGATGACACGTAGTCGATCTAAAGAAAACGTTTGCCAATCTATGAGCAAACGACATGAAGCTTAATCCAAGCAAATGCGTCTTTGGGGTAGCAGCTGGCAAATTCCTTGATTTTATGGTGTCACAACGAGGAATAGAAGCCAATCCAGAAAAGATCAAGGCTCTAGTCGACATGTAGAAGCCCACCAGTATCAAGGAGATGCAGCGACTTAACGGTAGGGTAGCAGCACTAGGTCGCTTCATAGCCAAGTCGGTAGAAAGATCTCTCCCCTTTTTCAAATCACTGAGGGGGACAAAATTTTTTGAACATTCGGTCGTTCCAGCAACTAAAGGAATATCTCGCTACTCCTCCTCTATTGAGTAGCCCGATTATGGGGGAGACATTATTCGTGTATCTATCTGTAGGTGATCAGTCAGTGGCAGCCATGCTGGTTCGAGAAGAGGAAGGGTTTAAAAAGCCCGTGTATTATGTTAGAAAGGCTCTGTCAGATGTTGAGGGCAGGTAATACAATGCGGAGAAGGTCGCATATGCCTTAGTCGTGGCTTCAAGGAAGCTGCGAGCTTATTTCCTGGCTCACCCCATTATTGTGCTCACAAATGCACCCTTGAGAAAAATCCTGCATAAGCCAGAGAGTTCAGGTCGTTTACTCAATTGGTCGATTGCTCTCACAAAATTCGACGTTGAGTATCGACCTCGAAAGGCGTTGAAGGCTCAAGCCTTGGCAGATTTCTTGGTCGAGCCGACGTTCACCAAGGAAGATAGCGAGGTATGAGTTCAAAAGGAGAAAGCTAAGGGAAAGGAGAAGGAGTCCCAGCCCGTCACTTGTCTACCCGATGACTGCTGGAAGGTGTACTCAGACGGATCAGCGACAAGGAACGTCAGTGGAACTGGGATAGTATTGATCAAGCCAGAATCTGGGATGGTCTATGAGGAAGCTTTGAGGTTCAAGTTCGAGACCTCCAACAACCAGGCAGAGTACGAAGCTTTGGTTGCAGCCATCGAGTACGCCAAATGTTCTGGGGCAACCAAAATTGTAGCATATTGTGATTCCCAACTATTAGTCAACCAGGTTCGAGGGGAGTATGAAGTGCTGAACTCTACTCTGATCAAATACTACGACCTGGTAAAGGAGTTGATAAAAGACTTGAAATTTTGGGAAATTCAGAGGATTGGTCGAGAAGACAATGAATTGGCTGACCTGCTCTCGAAAGTGGCCACTACAGATGAGCCACATGAAGAGCCCATCTCCTACCTTGAGAATCCAACATATGAAAGGGTCAAAATTCAATGCGTAGAGGACCCCTTGAGAAATTGGGTTTATGACAAGTGTTGGATCGAAGAAATGAAGGCGTACCTGGAAAGAGGCGAGCTCCCTGAAGATGAGAAGACAGCTCGAGCCATCAAAAAGAAGGCTCCGAGATATGTTATTCAAGGAGACATGCTATTCAGAAGATCATACACTAGGCCGTTATTGAAGTGCATTCATCCCCAAGAAATTACTCAGTTAATGCACGAGGTGCATAGTGGAGTGTGTGGTGGACACCCGGGGGCCAGAACCTTGGCCGAAAAATTGATCACATTGGGTTACTACTGGCCACACATGAGAGCTGACACTCATGATTTTGTTCAGCAATGCGACCAGTGTCAAAGGTTTGCCAACCTGCCTCATCTGCCTACAACAGAGCAAACTCCAGTGATCGCTACTTAGCCGTTTAATATGTGGGGCGTCGACTTGATTGGACCCTTCCCTCCCGCCCGAGGAAACTGCAAGTATGTGATAATCGCTATTGATTATTTCACGAAGTGGGTCGAAGCAAAGCCACTAGCTTGCATCACAGAGGAAAATGCCATCAATTTCATTCACGACTTCATCTGGTGTAGATTTGGGATCCCTCGAGCTATAGTATCAGATAACGACCTACAATTCTCCCGAGCTTTCGAAGAAGAAATGAATCGATTAGGGATAAAACATTGGCAATCTTCTGTTGCATATCCTCAAGGAAATGGACAAGCTGAAGCAGCGAATAAACTCGTCCTATCTTCACTTAAGACAGGTTTGGTTGGTCGACGAAGCAACTGGTTGGACGAACTCCCCCTTGCTCTTTGGGCAGTCCATACAACCACTCGGGGGCCTACGGGGGAAACCCCATTCGCCCTTACATACGGCTTGGAGGCCATGGCACCAGCTGAGTTGCGATTCCCTACAGCCAGAGTGGTATTCTTTGATCAAGAGCAGAACGACACCAACAGATTGATTGACTTGGATTTGATTGACGAGAAGCGAGATACAGCCTACTTACGAATGGTCAACTACAAGCAGAGGATAAAGAGTTACCATGATAAGAAGGTGAAGACGAGATCATTCCAAATAGGTGACCACGTACTAAGAAAGATCGAGGCAATGGGAAGGAGAACCCAGCAGAACAAGTTATCTCCCAACTGGGAAGGTCCCTACATTGTCACTCGAATTATCAAGGAAGGGACTTACATGATTGATCATCCAGGTGGTGAGGAGTTGAAGCACCCATGGCACGCTACTCACCTTATCAAATACTACTTCTAGTTCAACTCTCTAGTTCAGTTCAAAGTTAGTACAGTTTCCAAGTTTGAATTTGTCATAGTACTAGCTCTCCGTTTGATGTAAGCATGTTCCTACTTCAATAAAATTCACAGTTATATTCGACCAAACATTGTGTTACCCTTTCCATTAATTTCAACAGACTTGATTCTTAATTAGTCTCGTTCCAACAAGCTCGATTCTTAATCAGCTTTGTTCCTTTAACAAGTCTGACTCTTAGTCGACTTCGTTCTAACAAGCTCGACTCTTAGTCAGCTTCGTTCTAACAAGTTTGATTCTTAATCAACTTTGTTCCTTTAACAATTCCGACTCTTAGTCGACTTCGTTCTAACAAGATCGACCCTTAGTCAGGTTCATTCTAACAAGTTTGATTCTTAATCAGCTTTGTTCCTTTAACAAGTCCGACTCTTAGTCGACTTCGTTCTAACAAGCTCGACCCTTAGTCAGCTTTGTTCCAACAAGTTTGATTCTTAATCAGCTTTGTTCCTTAAACAAGTCCAACTCTTAGTCGACTTCGTCCTAACAAGCTCGACACTTAGTCAGCTTCGTTTTAGCGAGCTTGACTTTTGGTCAGCTTCGCTCCCTTTAAACAGATTCGACTCTTAGTCAATCTTGTTTGCAAAAACTATATAAGTCCGAGGTCGATTAGGTTATTAAAAAACCAATCCGACCAAAGACTTGGAGCAACTTATTTGTCCTATTAAATCTAGCTCGACATGTATTTGAGCAATAATCAAAAGCATGGAGTTCAAAGTATGAAAGTCAGCTACGATTAAATAAAGGGTCAGTCCCCCAAAACGGGCCAGGACAAGAGCAAACCAAAAATGTACAAGTAAGATGCTTCCCAAAAACTGGGCCAAGGCATCAGCATTTACAAAAACAAAAGCAAAAAGTGTTTGGAACTTGTTCGATTACACAACCATTTAAATTAAAATTCAGCTAGGTGGATTGCCTCCAACTGGACCGCTTGTAGAGGCTGGATCGACTTCAGTTTGTTCGCTTACCACGGTCAGCTCACCCAAGGATGTCTCTTGTTGGTTCGGGTAGACAACCTTCCTCGAGTCGCTGATAGTATACTTTGGAGTATCCTCTTCAAAGGCCGGCTTGTCAGGTTCCTCAAGCTCCGCTAAAATAGTGTTGAAATTGACGGGTTCAACAGGAGGAGGGACCTAAAGTTCAGCTTCTGCCTCTACATCATCCTGGGCAATAAGCTCCAAGTCGTTATCATTATAAGGCACCAAGTGATTGCCCTGACGAGCTGCCGTGTTGAATTGATCCTCCGATGCCCACCTAGCCAGCTGCTCAACTGATATATTAACAGAAGGGTCCACCATGATACGTCGAGCCATATGGCTCTGACCCACATCAAAAAACCCTCTGGCTTTATCAGTCACGTAATCATGGAGCTCATCACTCTCCTTGTAAGATTTAACGGCTGCTTCTTTTGCAGCATCCACAGCAACTTGTAGCTCAACCTCCCATTGAAGCCGAGCAGTCTTGAGTTCCTCATGCTTCTTGGCCAGAGTAACGGTGCCTTCTTCCAACTGCTGGGTCGCCAGTCTAAGGTCCTGCGACATCTTCTTGCTCTCCTCTTTGAGAATGGCAAGCTCCTTATTAGCCTCTCCCAGTTTACTCCAGGCTTCTTCTTTAAGCTTAATTCCATTGTCCTTCACAAGCTTCAAGGCGTCATACGCCGAGTCAAGATCAGAATGTGTCTCCTTCAACTTATCATGCTCATCTTTCAGCTTGGCATGGTCCTCCCCCAGCTTATTCAACTCCTCATTTTTACGAGCCAACATGGTCTTGGCCAGCTTCTCTTGCTCTTCCACAGCCTTCCAGTAACTGGTTGATAGCTCTATCATGGCAAGAGACTGAAACGACGAGTAAAGAAAGGGGATTAAGTCGACCAGAAGTAAGGTGGAGACTTGGGACAAGCAAAAGAAATGAAAGACATCAATGCAAAAAATTACAAGTGTTACCTCGGAGTGGGCTAGCCCGACCCTAGCACGGCAAGCTTCTGGAGTCAGGGCTCTGTTGGTATATTTCTTGACCAAATCTTGGCCTGCTCCCCTCCTGACAACTACTTGGCCATATTCCAGCTCGGGATACTCCCTAGCCAAGCAATTCACCCCAGTAAGGGGAGCAACTTCACTCAATTTATCAACGCGAGCTTGTACCAACTCGGCATAAGAAACTCGGATAGGAGAGGACTGGGGGCCCCTAGCATCAGCGCCCACTTGTTCAGAAGTTTCAACCTGCTCATTGGTCGAGCTTACCTTGGATTTTCCAATCTTAATCTTCTTGCTGAGAGGAGCGTCATCATCCTCCTCTTCCTCATCAATATCTATGATGGGCGACTTGGTTTGGGAGCTAACCTTCGACTTAGCCTTAGCCTGGGTTTGAGTTCTAGTCCGGACGACCTCCCGGATTAGCTCGACAGTTTGCTCAGCTCCATCAACCTCTGCAGCATCTCCCTCCTCAACCCCTTGAGCCTCTCCTCCAGCTCGTTCCTCCTCCAGCTCCTCTAGATTATCTTCAGCAGGAATGTATTGGGTAGCATCTTGGTCAACCAACTTTAGAAGCTCATTTCGCTTGGCCCCCTCTGCCTCGCGGTTCTCCCGAGCATTGGCAGCTCCATAGCTCCTCTTGATTTTCCTAACGTCAACAGCTCAGCCCATATTAGCCTCTTGAGCAGGAGTCAGAACTGCGCAAAATCAAAGCAGCCAAAGTATTAGCTCGTCAGTTCAAAAAAGTTCTATGTACGAGCTACGAGTTCTACATACGAGCAAATAAACTGCGAGCTAAAAATCATAATGCCAAGTCCTACGTACGAGCTAAGCATATACAGACTACAAGATCTACTTACAAGTAAAGTATTTACGGGTTCAGAGTTACATGTACAATTCAAGCACCCAAAGTACGATCTTAAAAGTTCCACGTACAAGCAATAAAAGGACAAGTAAATTCTTACCACCAACATGCTCCCCATGATCTTTACAGTACTTGGGGGTCTTCTGACAGAGCGAACACTTCTTCTCAAATCTACCCAAGGCATGGGTAACCCAATCCGGATATCTTAAGCATCTTACAATTGGCACCAGAGGTACCACATCCCCATCTCCAAGCATCATCCCCGCTTGGATGAAATTATTCTTGGTAGTGCTTAAGACTTCCCAGCTGATGGGCCCTTTAGCTGCCAGCTCGACCAATCTCTTATACAGATCTCTGTGCCAATATGGCTCCCAGTGATCCTGGTCTCTCATTACTTCAGAATCAGCATCGGGCAAAAGGAATTCCCATCCTAACCTGCTCTCCACAACCACTACATGAGAGTTCTAACCACTACATGAGAGTTCCAACCACTAGCTTTACCAGGGAGGTTGATGAATAACTTGGGGGATTTTGGCTTAGAAGGAGTATTTATCCCATCAACCTTATCAAATTTGACACTAAAAAACTCCCTAAAAACACTCATACAGGGCTAGTACCCTAGGAAGCGACACACCATAGCAAAACAAATCAAAACCCTACAGGTGTTAGCCCCCAGCTGGAGGGGTAGGACGTCCATATATTCCAGGAATTCGTTTATGAATGGATCCAATGGCAATCTCAGGCCAGCCTCAAATTGGCCGTAGTAGAAGGCGACCCTGGTGGAATCCTCCTTGTAAGAATCACCAAACTGGGACATAAAATCCTTCTTGCTATAAATGGCTACCTCAAATTCTTCCTTGCTTACCTCACAGAAGTTGTAAATCATCTCCAGCCGGGAAGGAAAATTTTGCTTCCCCTTGCGTGGTCTTTCGGGCACATAGCCCCTTTCATTCCTCCCAGACACAACCGAGGAATCAAAGGCATTAACTATACGAGGGCTTGAGGAGGTCGAGGCTGAAGCTCCCCCTTGAGTCATCATATCTGTATAAGAAGAGGAAACAGGGGAATCAGTCCTATACGCAGTCTCAAGGGACCTAGTAGACACACTAAGGGGCGACCTAGATTCCCCCGAAAATCCTGTCCTGTTCCTAAGAAAGGAGGGTTTATTGGGACCTTGGATGTAGAATACTGCTATGTGGTCAAGCAGTTCATGGAAAAGATTAAAAGATACAATTCTTGTGTCGCTCGTCTCTAAAGGACCTAAGTTATCTCCTACAAGCAAGATTAATTCGGTAAAATGCAAACCCCACCGGGTTAAAATTGAAGAGCATTCCTCTACCGTCATCTCTCTCCATAACCCATTCAGATGCTTACAGACTCTACAATTCACACTACAATAGCCATACCAAGCTCTGGGCTCACTACTAAAAGTCCTAGCCATGGCAAAATCAAAGAAAGCGAAGAAATTGAACCCTAATGCTGAAGGGTGAGAAGAATACCTTAATCAGAGGAACGAGGAGTTGTTACTGGAGAAAACGAAAGATCGATTTAAATCAATTGCCGTTTCTGTTGCCGTCGCCGGAGTTATGCAAGAATTTGGAGAGGGTAAAAGTTCGTAAAGGAGAAGGATTGGAGCTTTTATATTTTCAGTAATTGAGAAGGAAAAGGAAAATTCAAAAGTTTATTTTCCTAATTGAATTCGGAAAACGTTTCCCAAGACGGTTCTGAAACGTCAAAACAGTAATGATTGTGAAATACGGCGCTCCTAACGATCCAACCATTCAACAGTCAATGATCAGGATTGGGCCACGTCACCATCAATCGGGTAAATCTCAACTCAAGCGTCGACCTGCGAGTTATTGTAAGCATTATCAGAATTTATTTAACTTCCTGGTCGACAAATTCAACTTAGAAAGTTGGGAGCCATTGAACATATCAAAAGTGTCGAGCTGGGCCAAGCGAGTAAAGCCCAACCCTCAAGCAATTATTGTCATCACATTCTTAGTGGGTTAGGCCCAATTATAACTAGACCCAAGGCCCATCAATAGGATCAGTCGACTTAAGCTCATCGTCCGACCTGTGAGGTCTCGACCTAGCTTGGTCCGACTCTACGATCCATATTCTACTCCGGGTATGGTCAAGCCCTACCCATCTGTCAGATCGGCCTAATCCTAACAAGCGACCTCGACCTGCCAAGTAAACGTCGACCTAATGAGTAAGACGTACGTACCACACTTTCCATAACTGGTTCCCTACAAATCAGGAGCCATTCAAGTACACGTACACAAGACACGTAACTGTCCCTCGAATTACGGGATTAATGCAGTCATGCCGAAAATAACCGCCCTCATCAAAGCAACTATAAATACGTAACCACTACAACGGTTTTGAGGCAACTGCAATTTTGTTATTTGATCATCTTTGTTCAATACATTATTTGCTCTCCAAAAAATACACATACTTACTCTCACGCCCGAGGGTCTAAGCCGGAGACAAATCCGGCTAGTCGTGGGTTCTGATTTCAGGTCAAGGAGTCAAGTGAATGATCCTGCCACGTGAACGAAGATTGATAAGCACAATTCATGCGGCATCAATAATAATAATTAAAAAAAAACTCATAAGTGGTTAAAAAAATGTAATTTGAATATATAGAGAGAGGGTGGGAGAGAAGACATAACTTAAACACGGGAGACACTGACGGGGAAGATTGATGAGCTCGTGATCCTTGTTTGGAATGGATGAAATGGTGAAAGTCACACCAACAATTATTATTATTATTATTATTAGCAATGGCATTTTTTATGAAATTACAGTAACTGTTATGGAAATTAATAGAATTCTTGTTGTTCATTTTGGATCCTTCCAAACACTCCTCACGGGGTTTTTGGTTTTCCCCTTCTCTCAAAACAGCCGTCGTCTAAGTTTTGTCCCCTATATCTCTCTTTCTACCTTCCTCCTATATCCTAAGGGGGCGTTTGGTTGGAAGGAAAGTGGGGGAAAGGAATGGAAAACTCCCTCTTTTCCATTCCTTTCCTCTGTTTGGTTCAATCTTTTTTAAAAAAAAAATTCCGAAGGAAAGTTGAATTCCTTCAAATAAAGGAATTCAACTTTCCTTCACAAAATTGATGGAAAGTTCAATTCCATCAGGCAATGAAAAAAAAAAAAAAATTGACCAAAATACCCCCAAACCCTACCCACCCCTACCCCCTACCCAGTCCCACCCAGCCCCTATGCCCCACCCCCACCCCCCCACCCCCCCACCCAACGAAATTTTTTTTCTGCCTACCCTCCCCCCGACCCTACCCCCCATCCCCACCCCACAAAAAAAAAAAAAAAAAAATTATTTTTTGCCTACCCTCCCCCACCCTACCCCCACCCCTCCACCCCCCACCCCCCACAAAAATTTTTTATTATTTTTCTCACGCCTACCCTCCCTCACCCCCCACCCCCCACCTCCCCACCCTCGCGAAATTTTTTTTTTACGCCTACCCTCCCCCCCCACCCCCACGAAAAATTTTTTTTACTCATTTTGCATACCCCTACCTACCCCCCCCCCCCAAAAAAATTTTTTTTTTTTTTAAAAAAAATGGTAAATTGGTCTTTTTATATGCTTTCATTCCATTCCTATAATTTATATTTTCAAATCAAACATGATTTGCCAAGGAATTGAATAATCAATTAATCCATTTCGTATCGTCCAAACGGAGGGTTGACGTTTTCATTCCAATTCCATGAGGAATTCAATTCCAATTAGCGATTCCATTCCTTCACTTTTTAAAGTAACCAAACGCCCCCTAATATCCTAACCAAGACACCTTTGTTTTCAATTCATTATAAATATTCCTTCCTCATGCTTTTCATTTGTATTTGTTTTTTTTATTATTATTATTTTAAAACTAATAATTGCTCTTTCTTTTTTATTTCTTCAAAATTAAATTTTTATATTTTTCTGAATTTCTTGCATACACAAAACTTATTAAAAAAAATCTATTTAAGTGATAGAATCTCTTCCACTCTCACTAGACACCGGTTCTTTGGTTAAAATTACATCAAGACTCTTTGTGATAATAAAATTACACAATTACTCTTTCCTTATTTAAAAATGCATATTTATTTTACGGGACAAGATCTCCTGTACCACTAATGTACACCAAATTAGTTATTACTTGTGAACAATTATGTGTAGTTGATATCATTGTCATAACATCAGCCCAAATAATCATAAGTGATACACAGCAATGTGTTACAGAAAAATGGTACGTGTAGTTTTGTCTCTATTTTAAAACACAATATTATACGGGAAAATGGTTCGTGTGATTTTTGTCTCTATTTTAAAACAAAAAAAAAAAAACCAAAAGTGAGAAATTTATTACGGACGTAAGAAGTGAATGAGTAATTTTATTTCTTTTCATATCTATCTATTAGAAATCATTACAAAACTTTGGAACTTATGATGAAATATAAACGAAAATAAATTAAGAATACCCTTATCTCAAGAAATTTTTTGTTCTTATCTTCTCAACAAATATCTATAATCCTATTTATCTTAAGAAAGAAAAAGATATTCTAAATACTCCATTTAGAAAAATCTACCCTGCATACTATCTCACCTTTTGGGCCAAACTCCAATCGTCCTTGACCTAAATTGAGTGAAGTCGTAGTAAACGAGTCGAGTTCGAACGAGTTTTCGACGTTTTGAGCTCAAACTCGTTTGATAATTATTGAGTTCGAGTTCAATTAGTGGTTCGAACTCGAGCTGAATCGAGTTTCGAGCTGCTCGCGAGCTTCTCGAGTCGGTATCGAGCTCTAGACTAAACGAGTCGAGTTCGTGTTTGAACTTTTTTCGTGGAAATTTTGCATAAAATTTTAAAATATAAAATCGAGTTATTAACGAGATTATCGAGTTGAATCGAGTTCTAGTCGATCGTTAACTAATGAACTGAAAATTTGAGTTTTTAACGAGCTTATCGTGCCGAGCTCAAAACGAGCTGATCGCGAACAAAGATAAATTCGAGTTTTTAACAAGCATATCGAGTCGAGTTCGAAACGAGTCGATCTCGAGTCGAGCCTAATCGAACACACAAGTCGAGCCCGACCGACTCGAAAAATTAACGAGTTTAAAATCATGTTCGAGCCACAATTCAAGCTCACTCGAGTCGAATTTTTTCAAGTCGAGCTCTAGCTAGCTGCTCGGTTAAAAAACCAGCCCTACCTAAAACCCTATCATCTTTCCTCCAGCATCCTTTCCTCCAGTATCGACTCGTTTTGTTCTAAGTAATAAAGTGTCCGCTTTACTTCTGGATGCCTACCTTTTTTTATTCTACTCATTCAGTCTTATCCCAAAATGAATTTCCAAAAATATTTTAAATCAAAGAGCAATAAATTTAAATTTTTTGGGACATTATTTTAGGACTGCCTAAAATCTAAAATGAATGTCCAAATTTACTGAGCCCCATTACAAATCACAATGACTTGCTGAGAAGATTATGCATTGGTACAGGCCTAGGTTTGTCTTTATCAACACCTCTATATACCTCTTCTTTTGATTACCTTCTCCACATGCTACTTCTCATAATCCCCCAAAAACGTGTCAACTAGTATTAAAAAACACTAATAACTGTCTTAATCTCATCAGATTCTTCATCGACAAATTCATTAATAATCCCTTCTTCTCGTAATAATTTTTTTTACAAATCAACAGCGATATTTATATTTATTATGAGACGGACAAAGTGACATTTATTTATTTTGAGAGGAGAACAAAGTACAAGAACCCATATTGCCATATTACAACTCAGAAGAGCAACATGTCACTGGCATAGTGGCCTAGCTCTTTCACCAAAAACCTAGGGCATGTACTCCATTTATTACAAAACCTCGATCAATGACAAATCTTCTATACGATTAGTATATTATTCCATGTCCAGTTCATGCATATGTATCACGAGATGTTATCTGCAGACTGCAATAACAAACACGAAGTTGATCATATTTAAGAATTACAACAATTGTAACTTGGCAAAACTTTTGCTGGCTCACTTAGCCCATTCAAATGTTTCCAACATTGTCTCCATTCCTCAAAGACAAATAGTTCATGTACCCACCCCCCCCACCCCCCCTTCTCGACTCACATGTCTGCCATTTTAATCATCACAACAATACAATTCTCTCCATAATATTTCTGTTTCCAAACATTTGTCTGATCTTGCCTTCTACGTTACGTACCCATATTTTGTTTCTGCTCATCTTCCTTGGGTTCTTTTATATTCTAGCCATGGTAATAAATCAAGTTAATCTATCCTAGTTGCCGGTATATGTGATGCAGATCAATGATACAGGTCAACAAACGGCAGAATTGTGGCAGAAGATGGAAGCGGCCGTGCAAAGTTGATAACCCGGCCGTGCATGGCGGCGGCAGCTTTAAACGGGCCTCAATATGTTACGGATTTTAGGGTTTTATGAAATAATTAGTTAGGGTATTTTGGTCTTTTCATTTATAAGTTGTTTTAGGGTTTCTTTACATATTTAGTATTTATAGTTGTGTTAGGGTTTGAGGAGGGGGGAGCTATGATTAATAGAATTTGATATTGGGTGTTTACCCTATAATGTCTAGAAGTAGTGATTAAATTCCTTTTGGATGCCGACTCTCCGTATCGATTAAATTCTACGATTGTTGAAGATCGTTTACCGGCTAACGTGCGCGTTACAACAGTAATCGATATCTATCAAAATCTTCCGCTAGGTCAGTTGGTATCAGAGCTCCGGTTCGAATCCTTGGAATCATGCCGCGAGCGAAAAAACAAACTGTGGAAGATGTCTATGAGCGAGATGAGGCGGCCCTGGAAGACCGCATCGGATTCATCGTTGATCAACGTAGAATTGAGGATGGAACATTTAACGGGCAGGATGGCAGACTTGTTGAATCATTTAACGGGCAGGATGGCCGACTTGTTCATTCATTTAAAGGGCAGGATGACCGACTTGTTCAATCAACAGACTCAGAGGAATCAGCCCGTGGTGCCCCCATCGAGGATATTGACTCGTGGATGAGTCTTTTCAAAGGAGGTGAGAATTATGCAGATCAATAATACAGGTCAACAAACGACAGAATTGTGGTAGAAGATGGGAGCGGCCGTGCAAGGTTGGTGACCCGGCTGTGCATGGCGGCGGCAGCTATAAACCGGCCTCAATATGTTACAAATTTTAGGGTTTTTTGAAATAAATAGTTAGGGTATTTTGGTCTTTTCATTTATAAGTTGTTTTAGGGTTTCTTTACAGTATTTATTATTTATAGTGGTGTTAGGGTTTGAGAAGGGGGAGCTTTGATTAATAGAATTTGATATTGGGTGTTTACCCTGTATTTCCTAGAAGTGATTAAATTCTTTTTGGATGCTGTAAGTACGCCAATCCAATTCGCAACCTTTTCGATGCATTTTAACATAATAAAACTGCATTAAGGGGCGTTTTGGTAAATTCCCGGCCTATCCCGAGACTTTCGGAAACGTTCCATGAGTTTCCCGCGAAGGAAGTACCTTTTGGTACATCATTCATGCCAAAGGACCCCTTGGGAATAAAACCTGCCGACCTTTTGGGTATTTTCCCGAGTGTTCCGTAAACCGGTTTTGGCGCCAAAAGCGGTTGAGCCACCTTGTGTCACGCGACAGGCTTGAGGCATGGAAAGTGGACGCGTAAGGTCGTGCGACATACTAAGGCGCCTAACCGCACTATAAATAAGACCCTCCCTCATTGAAATGGATCCCTTTTTCGACACCCTACCGTCACTCGCCAAATTCACACCGAACCAATCTCTCTCCTCCTTACACCTAAACCTACCCCAATTCCCTTCCAATTCAACCTCTCTACTACCTACACTACCCAATTGCCTTCATACAACCCTTACCAACTGAGGATCTGAAGCCAAGTACCACATCTGTGCTCAACTCCACGTTCAGAAGCTGAATCGAAGGCCAATACACCTAACTTGGTGTATTGGTGGTGGACTACAAGGGTAACGATCTCTCTACCTCTCTCTCTTATATTCACTTGCTTAATTGCAATTTCCCCCCTCCACCTGGTAATTGAGCTCCATCTGCTTCAATTATCAGGAGGCAACTGCCATCTCTCTGTTTAAATTCGATGTGCTTGGCTTAATTGAATATTCATGATGTGATTTGAATTGTATTGTTGCTTTGAGCCCCCAAGGGGGGGCGCGGATCTACCCATATCCACACTCCCTGGGTCGATTTGGTGTTATTTCCGTATTTCGTTCATAATTCAGTTAATCCTTTAGATCTGTGTGGCTTTCTGTTGATTTTATGTTCATTCTGTAAGTCTTCTGCAGATGGCCCATTTGTGTCACGCGACACCTTCGTCCTCAAGTGATCCTGTGTCACGCGACATATGTGGTCACTGGTGCGATGTGTCATGCGACATACATGACCCATCTGCAGAGACCTCTTTCCAATTGTAATCTGTTCCTCCTCTCTGTAACATGGGATGTGGCCTCCCTTGATTGGTTCACAAGATGTAATCCTTTCTTTTGAGCAATAAAACAAAGCACGTTTATGCATTTTAATACATATTTTTGTCATACACACTTTGCACACACATTGGGATGATTTGAATGTTGAACATTGAAAGACTCGTCTGCGGACGAGGCGTGTTGGGTGAACTCTCGGTTCTTCCCAACACGTAACTTGACCCCCGAACCCATTTTCTCAAACAAAAAGGTTTTCAATGTTTCCTCTTAAAACGGCGTGGCGACTCCTTTTCTTTTTTTTTTTCTGCGAGCGCACATTCAGCGGCGACTACTGCAGGGTCATGAGTTCCCAACAGTTGTGATGTGGGGCAGTCCCCCATAATTATATTTTGATCATTTGATTGTTATACTCTGTGGGGCGTGTGTGTGTTATTTTTTCTTTATCACCCCTTTTCATAAAAACAAAAAAAATTAAATAAAATAACAAGACAAAACATAATTTTCATAAATAAAGGAACATAGCCATCCCGCACACTACATCACTTAGATCTAGAACCCTCGGGTGCGATTGACGGCATCGCGGACGGCCATAAAATTCGCCTACGCTTGAGCGCCTAATGTCAAACCCATACCCCTAGTGCATTATAGGTGGCGCCACACTTTTAAACCTCACCCAAACGGTTGGTTTTGACATGACATTTTCAAATACACTAAAATGAGTTGTTTCAAAATTCTTAATAGACTTTCGTACCTCCCCCAAACCTAGCACGTGTGGGCATGTTGCCAACGCAACATGGTTTCACGAGAGGACATGTCGTTCCCACGGCATGTTCTAACGAGAGATCATGTCGCTTTGTCAACGTGCACCGACGAGAGGTCATGCTGGATTTTTCCTTGAAATTCTTCAGGAATACCCGTTATGCTGCCCAAATTTCTCCAGAAATTGGGGCTGCTCATCCGTCCCATAAATGCTTCGGTTTTGATTAGGTACTATCACCTATTATTAATTTTGAAACAACGCATTTGGTGTATTTGTGGATGATGTGTCCTAGGTTCCCCCGATGTCTAGATTGCGTGAATAAAGGCTTATCCTTTTCCAACCGTCTCTAGGACTTAAAACACCGATTTCTACTTGAAGATTAATAAAGTGTTGCACGAGTCCGTCTCCTTTCGTATTCTTCCCTCTCCCGTACCATCACAAAGATTCTCTATCCTCAGCCTTATACACGCTCTCACCTCTTCACCTCTGCAAGGCTACGGCAAGTTGGGTGTGCGCTCTCGTTCCCGGCGCTCGATTGGTCCATATTCCTGAGGCGGAAGCAGTTCAAGTGCTCGAGCGGTTGTCCATCTGATGCAGAATCCAAAATGCTCGGTGCAGAGAAGACTATGGCCCACGAATCTAGAAGTTCATATCCCATGGGTCAGCAGCAGAGTGCAAATGGTATGTCCATCGAAAGAGTTGCGAGCTACACTTGAAGATATTTTTCCTCGCAAGCGAGAGGCCCGGGTGCTTGCCCAGATTGCTAAAGCCAAGGAGGAAGACTTATAAATGACAAAGAGATCAAGAAGGGTCCTCACCGCACCAATGGCAACGATGCTCAACGTTGAAGAAGTCAATCAGTCCTCGTAGGGTCTAGAATGTCCACTGTCGGACATGAGTCTGTCGAGTCCAAGTTGGACCAATTTTGCTTTGCAGTGATAAAAATCTTTGTTTCTATTCTTGCTAGACTCGAGACATCACTTGCACACCTACGTTACACTCGATTGAAATGGTCTTATTCCAAATGATCACTTGTGCTGCTCACCGACTAATGCTTTGAAATGGCTAATCTTTAAATTGATCGGAGTGAGAAAATTGACTGATATCCTTCCCAGAGTGGGGCTTAAGAACTCCCCACCTCGATTCCAATATGCTCACATCTCTTTCCGTCATCTTCGCTATCTCGTTGCTCGATGAATTTTGCATAGATCTTCCGCGAAGTAAGCTTAAGCCAGCAATGAAGACTCAATCTCGTTCGGATCATCCGGTAGGGACTGCGGTTGAAACCTCTCACCCCTAGGAAAACCATCACCTCACCCTCACTAAACAATACACCTTCGGTTCAAGATCGGCACGTTTTGAAACCCGTTTAACCATTTCAAGAAGAAGAGGGACTATCCTTGAGGCTCCCGTGATGCAAAAGAAGATCGACCGTCTCCAAGCTCAAGAACTGCGGAAGGCAATGATCCATCCTGGGGACTAGCTGAAATTCTCATCTCGAAAAAAAGAGAGACAAATATACAAAAATAAAAGATACAAAAAGAAGAAAAGAAAAGAAAGGAAAGAAAAAGAGAGTCTAGTCCTCAGCGATCCTCTCAGAAGCGAAAGTCAAAAGATTTGGTCATTACTCAAAGAGGAGTCTCAGAGTGAATAAAGAGACAGCACGGATGTCCCTCACCATTACCTCTAACCGATCCCAAGCCGTCCTCTCAATTTTATAGGACATTACCATTACCATTACCCTTACCTTTGCCCTTTAGCCAAAGCCAAGATTGACCTCTCATTCTTAGAGGAGCAAAGATGCAGCTACAGATTCCCTCACCTTAGAAATCTCAAACGCATACCCAAGAGCCAACCTCTCATCTTTAGAGGTACAGTCAGCAAAAAACCTAGCCGACCTCTCATTTTAAGAGGTCATGATATCCTAAATCACCCAAAGACCGATCGAAACCCTGAAGCCCAGTCGCAGTTCCTACCGGATAGCAGCTTCATTCCAATATCGTCGAGATCTAAAACATACTATTGCTTAAAGCGAAGCCAAGTCCATCCCGGCTCAAAGGACCGTCAAGCGAAGATTGTGCAAATTTCGTCCGTTCATTCGACGTTGTATGTGAGCATATTTCATTTCTCCTCCACAAACACCTGCCGTGAATGTCCCACTGGGGCTTTGCATCTGTGTCTCCCATCGACACTCCAAGAGGACACGTTCTTTCAATTCTCAAAATCCTCAAAAGTCCTCACATCCTCGAATTTCAACGTTCATTCTTTTCATTCGGGATAAGCCCGAACTACGGTGACCTGAGCTCCTCCCAAGGAGGGGAACGTAGGCAACCTTAATTGGTCCGGTCGAAATCGTAAACAAATCTCAGAAAATCCGGTCTCCTCAAGGACCATGCCCATACACTGTCTATCCTTCCGATTCTCGATATCAGTGGGCTTTCTCCTCAGGATTGATAAAAATATTTGCTCATATCGGCTTTTGGCGGTTGAATAACCCGAACATCAATAAAGGGTTTTAAGCAGCTTTGTGATCATCACGAATAAGACAGGTTTTCAAGTGTCTCGACAAGTCTTCTATTTCTACATCATAGGAAGATAGAGCTAAACACCGTTTCTTGGCCAACAGGGCTTCCATACACTTTCCACACCTTGTGATGCTTATACTCTCCCAAAAGAGTCAAACCTAAAGCAAGAGTGTCATACAGAAATTCGGGATTCATTTCCCACCTTTCGAAAAAATACGCCCCTGCACGTAAACACTTCCGAGTCTTGTCCAGCCGACCGATTGGACATGCGGCTCGAAATGATGAGTTGCCTCCTGGCCACAAGATGACTCTGCTGCGATGAAGCCGCATGGAATATCCTCAAGCCGGGCTTTGGTTTAAGGTATCCCTCCGGCCCTCCTTACCTGATTTCCTCCCATTTGTCTCGCACTGTCAACTGGGGCTTCGCCAAGCCAGGATTGCTCGCCCTTCCGCTGCTTCGCTGCCATTGCCTCGGATGCGCGATACACTCGTCCTCACTAGCAAGGGACCTGATGCAACCAAGACTCCTAAGCGTCCCCGACTTGCCTAAGCCGCACCATCACTTATACGTTTCCCCTATAACGGGAGAGGTCCACCCCATTACAAACACTTTCGTCCCATACACAATCCCTCATAGAGCAACCGATACGTGACATATCTCGCTCACCAAGCCGTGCAAAACCCTCACTTCCCTATTCTCCCCACCGAGATGGACTTGTGCAACCAAAGATTAATAATGCATAAGCAAGAGTCGAATAAAATGCAAAGTGTCTTGAGTGTTGTGTCTCCCCGCAGAGTACAATAATCGTGGATCGTAGTTTGATCGTGAAGATAGCCTCGAATCACAATCTTGGACAGGATTCCAAATCCTGCAGTGGCAGGAGACCCCGCCTTTATTATCTTCATCGTAATCTTGACTCATCGGCATCATCCGAAAGAGCCCCAATTTCCTCGGCTTCCAAGCAATGCTTGTCAAAGGAAAAGAACCCACCGCCTCTAGAAACCGCACAACAAGGCTCACCAAATTCCGACGACTCCAAAGCCTATTTTGCATGATAAACCGAGACAAAGAGTCCGCATCTGTCAATCTCCCTAGCAAGCGCCAACAAGTGGTAGCCTCAAATTTCCCAAACAAATGCATGTCAAAGAAAAGAGCCCCACCGCCACAGAACCAAAGAAATAATGCTCACCAGTCCCGACGACTTCAAAGCCTGTGTTGCAAAGACCTTCCCGTGAATGGCCACCCAGCGAGCATCGACAAGTGATAGAGGCCCCTCCGGTAGCCACAACCTTCCCAACAGAACCAATGATAGCCTGAAATCCTCGACAGCTACCCCCAACAAGCAGTTACAACCTAAGACCCCCCGGCAGCGACATCTTTCCCTCGCAGGTACAACAATTAACCGAGCATCACCGAACCTCGAAGACTGATCCTTAAGCAGCACCGAGACAAAAAGTCCGTATCTATGTTAGCCTCCCAAAGCAGAGCACACCAAAAGGAGAAAGAACAAAAGCCCGTATCTGTGATAGCCTCCCAAAGCAGAGCACCCCAAAGAAAAAACAGCCTCCTAAGCAGAGCCCAACAGAATCCTCAGACCAAACTAGAGAAGAAAGAACAAAGCAAAAAAGGCATGTGTATCCGTGACAGCCCCCAAGAAGAGCTCAACAATACCAGCAGCCCCACAATCCCAAGAAAGAATAGCCTCCCAAGCAGAGCACACCCAAGAAAAACAGCCTCCCAAGCAGAGCACACCCAAGAAAAACAGCCTCCCAAGCAGAGCACACCCAAGAAAGAACAACCTCCCAAGAGAAAGAAAAGCCTCTCAAGCAGAGCCAAACCAAGAAAAAGCCTCTCAAGCAGAGCCAAACCCAGGGAAAAGCCTCTCAAGCAGAGCCAAACCAAGAAAAGCCTCTCAAGCAGAGCCAAACCAAGAAAAGCCTCTCAAGCAGAGCCAAACCCAAGAAAAGCCTCAAGCGTAGCCAACCAAGAAAAGCCTCTCGCGAGCCAAACCAAGAAAAGCCTCTCAAGCAGAGCCAAACTCAGAAAAGCCTCTCAAGCGCAGCCAAACCCAAGAAAAGCCTCTCAAGCAGAGCCAAGCCAAGGAAAAAGCCTCTCAAGCAGAGCAAAATCAAGAAAAGCCTCTCAAGCAGAGCCAAAACCAAGAAAAGCCTCTCAAGCAGAGCCGAACCAAGAAAAGTCTCTCAAGCAGAGCCAAGCCAAGAGAAAAGCCTCTCAAGCAGAGCCAAAATCAAGAAAAGCCTCTCAAGCAGAGCCCAAACCAAGAAAAGCCTCTCTAGCAGAGCCAAACCAAGAAAAGCCTCTCGCAGCCAAACCTGGAAAAGCCTCTCAAGCGAGCCAAACCAAGAAAAGCCTCTCAAGCGCAGCCAAACCAAGAAAAGCCTCTCAAGCGAGCCAAACCTTAAAAGCCTCTAGCGGAGCACACAAAGAAGAAAAGCCTCTAGCGAGCACACAAAGAAGAAAAGCCTCTCCTAGCGGAGCACACAAAGAAGAAAAGCCTCTCTAATGAGCACACAAAGAAGAAAAGCCTCTTCTAGCGGAGCACACAAAGAAGAAAAGCCTCTCTAGTGGAGCACACAAAGAAGAGAAGCCTCTCAATGAGCACACAAAGAAGAAAAGCCTCTCAAGCGAGCCAAACCAAAGGAAAAAGCCTCTCCTACGGAGCCCACCAAGAAGAAAAGCCTCTCAAGCAGCCAAACCCAAGAAAAGCCTCTCAAGCGGAGCACAACGTAAGTCACAGTAAGCACAAAGAAAGGTATGAAGACACATCTCTACCCCTTTCTTGCTTGTAGTCGCATTAGTAATTCCGAACTACGATTTGGCTTGATTCCATTCTTAAAGGGATACGTAGGAATCCTTTCGTAAAGGTCCAGCCATAATTTTCCCCTTCTCACCCTTCTAGCCCTTCACCTTAACCCCACCGCTCATTGAGATTGGGTCTTATTTTATCGACAACCCCACTTTTTCCAAAAGTGACGTTGCCGAGGGGCTCTGTAAGTACGCCAATCCAATTCGCAACCTTTTCGATGCCTTTTAACATACTAAAACTGCATTAAGGGGCGTTTTGGTAAATTCGGCCTATCCCGAGACTTCCGGAAACGTTCCATGAGTTTCCGCGAAGGAAGTACCTTTGGTACATCATTCATGCCAAAGGACCCTTGGGAATAAAACCTGTTGGACCTTTTGGGTATTTTCCCTAATGTTCCGTAACCGGTTTGGCGCCAAAAGCGGTTGAGCCACCTTGTGTCACGCGACAGCTTGAGGCATGGAAAGTGGACGCGTAAGGTCGTGAGCCAACTGCAGCCTATAAATAAGACCCTCCCCCTCATTGAAATGGATCCCTTTTTCGACACCCTACTGTCACTCTGCCAAATTCACACCAGAAACCAATCTCTCTCCTCCTTACACCTAAACCTACCCCAATTCCCTTCCAATTCAACCTCTCTACTACCTACACTACCCAATTGCCTTCATACAACCCTTACCAACTGAGGATCTGAAGCCAAGTACCACATCTGTGCTCAACTCCACGTTCAGAAGCTGAATCGAAGGCCAATACACCTAACTTGGTGTATTGGTGGTGGACTACAAGGGTAACGATCTCTCTACCTCTCTCTCTTATATTCACTTGCTTTATTGCAATTTCCCCCCTCCACCTGGTAATTGAGCTCTATCTGCTTCAATTATCAGGAGGCAACTGCCATCTCTCTATTTAAATTCGATGTGCTTGGCTTAATTGAATATTCATGATGTGATTTGAATTGTATTGTTGCTTTGAGCCCCCAAGGGGGTGTGGATCTACCCATATCCACACTCCCTGGGTCGATTTGGTGTTATTTCCGTATTTCGTTCATAATTCAGTTAATCCTTTAGATCTGTGTGGCTTTCTGTTGATTTTATGTTCATTCTGTAAGTCTTCTGCAGATGGTCCATTTGTGTCACGCGACACCTTCGTCCTCAAGTGATCCTGTGTCACGCGACATATGTGGTCACTGGTGCGATGTGTCATGCGACATACATGACCCATCTGCAGTGACCTCTTTCCAATTGTAATCTGTTCCTCCTCTCTGTAACATGGGATGTGGCCTCCCTTGATTGGTTCACAAGATGTAATCCTTTCTTTTGAGCAATAAAACAAAGTACTATTATGCATTTTAATACATATTTTTGTCATACACACTTTGCACACACATTGGGATGATTTGAATGTTGAACATTGAAAGACTCGTCTGCGGACGAGGCGTGTTGGGTGAACTCTCGGTTCTTCCCAACACGTAACTTGACCCCCGAACCCATTTTCTCAAACAAAAAGGTTTTCAATGTTTCCTCTTAAAACGGCGTGGCGACTCCTTTTCTTTTTTTGGGCGAGCGCACATTCAGATGCTGACTCTCCGTATCGATTAAATTCTACGATTGTTGAAGATCATTACTGGCTAACGTGCACGTTACAACAGTAATCGATATCTATCAAAGTCTTTCGTTACGTCAGTTGGTATCAGATCTCCGGTTTGAATCCTTGGAATCATGCCGCGAGCGAAGAAACAAACTGTGGAAGATGTCTACGAGCGAGATGAGGCGGCCCTGGAAGACCGCATCAGATTCATCAAAGATCAACGTAGAATTGAGGATGGAACATTTAACGGGCAGGATGGCCGACTTGTTGAATCATTTAACGGGCAGAATGGCCGACTTGTTCAATCATTTAAAGGGCAGGATGACCGACTTGTTCAATCAACAGACTCAGAGGAATCAGCCCGTGGTGCCCCCATCGAGGATATTGACTCGTGGACGAGTCTTTTGAAAGGAGGTGAGAATTATACAGATTAATGATACAAGTCAACAAACGACAGAATTGTGGCAGAAGATGGGAGCGGCCGTGCAAGGTTGGTGACCCGGCCGTGCATGGCGGCGGCAACTATAAACGGGCCTTAATATGTTACGAATTTTAGGGTTTTATGAAATAAATAGTTAGGGTATTTTGGTCTTTTCATTTATAAGTTGTTTTAGAGTTTCTTTATAGCATTTAGTATTTATAGTTGTGTTAGGGTTTGAGGAGGGGGGGGGAGCTTTGATTAATAGAAATTGATATTGGGTGATTATCCTGTATTTCCTAGAAGTGATTAAATTCCTTTTGGATGCCAAATCTCCGTATCGATTGAATTCTACGATTGTTGAAGATCGAATACTGGCTAACGTTCGCGTTACAAGATATCTATCCAAGTCTTCCGCTACGACAATATGCAAACTCTATTACTTTTAGTATCATTACCGAGTCACCATTCTCTACTAACTACTTCCATATTCTTGGATTATCTGAATGTTGATAGCCTTTAGGGTTGCAAAGTAGCCTAACTGAGCCCTACCGAGCAAAACTCGCCTATGCTCAAGCTCAGGCTTGTTTTTCTAAGGAACCTACAATTTGAGGTCTAGCTAGGTTCATTTACTTAGCAAATGAACCTGATGATTCTGGGGTTGTTCTCGGACCCCCAGAATGATCCATGGAATGAAGAATGAATAAAGTTCACTTTCTTATTGAACTTCTATATATTTTATACTCACTCCGTTCCATCCGACTTAGGACAATTTGCCATTTTGAGCGTCCCATTCGACTTATGTCATCCAAAAATGGAAAATTTATATTATTTTTATATTCAATGGGATACACTTGTCATACTCACAACAACAATCCCCTTACTATTCCTCCCACTCACTATCTCTCCTATTTTATTTTTCATACTCACAATATCTTGTGCACTCATTCTCTCTGCTCTTATTATATAGTATTTCTTAATCCCCGTACCGGGAGAGAAAATACTAAGTCGGATGGGACGGAGGGAGTATTTAATTCTTACAACTAGAGGCATGATGATGCCAAAAACGTTCGGATCAGCCCAAATCCAGTGGCAGGTTGTATCATGTATGTTTGAATAGCCTGAAAAATATGAACAAACACGTAAACTAAGTCGGGGCTTCACCGGCTAAGGCCCTACGGCGTGAGAGTAAGCATTTGTCTTTAGAGAGAAAAATCAATTGACAAGTGTTGAGAGTCAAAATATGCGTTACCAAAATAATGTGAATTATGGCTTGTATTTATAGGCATATGATTGTAGAGTCCATATTTGATTAGGAAGTTGTGTGAGAGGAGGTTATAATCCTAGTTGGATTATAACTATCCAAAGACCTTGTTTGATTAGGATTAGATAATTGCCTTTTGTCCGTGTGCCTAGGAGGCATGCTCCTCGGCATATGATGCATGGTCGGCCTGAGTTGATGCCGAGGAAAAGAGGAGTAGGGAGAAGGAAGCCCATTTCTTTGTACTGGATGATAACCGAGGAAGGTCTCCTCGTCTTTTGTTGAAGCCCACGTTGGCTTTGATATATGCCTTGCTCGGCATATGAGAGTGTTGTTGCCTTAGTCATTGTTCGATCTGCTATGTCTAGGTCGACATAGTGGGAATGACGAGTAGGAACGACGAGCAAAGGTAGGAAAAGCCCACTCCCTCTGTCGTAATTGAGACTTATGTGAATTATATTTTAGACCCAATCCATAGGGCCTTTCCCGGCCATGACCCACGTTCGTACCTCGATTTATACCGTTCAGTGGCCCCCGACTTCCTAGCTCGGCTATTTCGAGGAGGAAGTGGGGCTCTACATCGGGTTAAACGGATACGAATAGGTTTATTATGAATCACGAAGCGTCTCATTATCCGCCGGTTATTTAGACAATGATGGGCGCGGTTTACGAGGTCTGGACATTCACCTTGGGAATACTCTAGATCATTAATGGTGAGGAAGAGATGGCGACATACCCGGTTTTTTGACCCGTACCCGTTTCAGATATGTGTATAAAAGTCAAAATCCATTCCCTTTCTACTCTTTTAACATTGTTTAGCCTTGAGAGAGTCCTATAAGCTTGAAAAATAACAAGAGATTTTCTGAGTTCGTGCTTGTTTTTCTTGAATTCGTGCTTGATTCCGTCGTATTTCTCATCAACATTCATCAATTCAGGTATAATTTCTTTTCAATATCCTTATTTTCTACAAATGTCTGGGTTTCTTGTTCTTGGCGTGTTCTTGAGCCACCATTATTGTACTTGTATTTGAAGTTTTTCTTGATTTTGTTCTTGAGCAATTTCTTGTGCTTTCCTCGTTCTTAGAGATGGAAAGAACATGGAGAAGTAACCCAAATGCCCTCTACTGATACCATACCCAAAAACCTAGCATTTACCAAAGGATTGACTGGCCATGGATGATGATAAGTCTGGGTGAGATAGGGAAATTTCTGATGCGGTACCAATCTCCTAGAACCAACGTACATTACCCTAGTCGATTTAGGATTGACAGACTTGATGTAGATTCCCCCAATGTCATGTTGTTCAACGGCTGGTCAGAAATCATTGACCACATCAATCTGTATTACTTGAAGTCCAGCCATTTGGAGCGTTCGTTGTTGGGTAAGAGTCCCTCCTTGTTTTTAGTTAATAGGACATGGAGGGATACCCTTCCTCGTCCTCATCTTTCCAAATGCCTTAGCCAAATTCTGATGTCTGCTCTTTATTTATGAATTTATGAAGAGAAGAGGAAGTAACACTTCTTGGCCTTCAACTGGTCCTTCCACCTCGGGCAAGATTGTAAATGCCTTTGCCGAGGGAGCCCAAGCTGGTAGCCGAGGGAGAGTACGAGGGAGGTCCAGCCAAGGTAGAGTATATATCCCTAGGCCCAAACCCATTAAAGTCGGGGAACCAATGATAGAGGAATTACACTCCATGTATGGGGTGTCAAGACAGGAGTACCGCCTTAGCTACCTTCCTGGTGCTCCTGTTAAGGATTAGGAGGCGATGAATGACTTTATGTATAGCCTCAACCACGTCCATTTTTTCTACTAGCAGTTGCAACTCGGTCTGCGCCTTCCCTTAGATCCATTTATCTGTGAGTTTCTCAATGACATGCAAGCCGTCCTAGCTACGATAGGGGCCAATGCCAAAAGGTTCCTCACCGGCTTCATCGCTCTTTGTCGTAGCTTAGGCTTTGAGCCTTGTCAATCTGCGTTCCACCACTTTTTCACTGTAAGTTATAAGGAAGATACAAGGGTGATAGTGACGAGAAGTGACCCAAATCAACCCAATCTCATATACTTGTAAGTACCCAAATCTGGATCGCCAAAATCCATTAGAAGTTAACCGGAATCCGTTAACTAGCCCGCTCCAGGTTAACCAGAACCCGTTACACTTCCCGTTCTCAAGCCAACGAGACGTCTCGGGACTGCCCCGTGCATCCCAACATCGAAGCGTACTTAACACACGTCGTTGCACATAAAAGTACGACTTTCCCTGAAAAACGCACTTTCCGGCACTTTCCAGGGGCATTTCGGACATTTTCCGGACAGTTATTTTAAAAAGGGACAAAATTGGGGATAATGGCACGAACTCCCACGAACCTGGTGAGTGACAGGACACGTGGCACACATGCAACATCTCCCTCGTCAACATCAATAAAAAATCAGTGAGAAAAGACTAAAATACCCCTGGTATGCAGTCCAAGTCCGGCCGGACTCTTTTGCAGACAATCCAGAATTGCCAGCAAGCCCCTCTAATTTCCAAAGTTTCACAAAACCCCCTGGATTTCAGCCTCAGTCCGTCCGGACTCTTTTTGAAATTTCACCTATAAATACAGAATGCTGTCAAGCATTTTAACAACAACAAAATTACTCCCTTTTCACCTCAAGCCACGGCCCAAACTGTTTTCACCCCCTCCCGAGCCCTCGTTTCGCCTCGATTCGCATGAAAACTCCGTATTTTGATCAAATACAACCCCCACCACCTCGAAACACCATTCCAAACACCTTTTCGTATCCCGTATACGCCCCCTGAGCCAAAGGAGCCGACCCTAGCCATAGGTAGCGCTCTCTCTCCCTAAACTTTTGTTCCATCTCGGTTTACGCGCCAGTCGCTACAACCGTTTCGGATGAACGTTGTTGAAATGTAGACGTCACCGTCTAATGGGGTCCGATACGTTTTAGTCCTTGATTCTCTTCTCTTCTCGTAAGAGAAGTAATCTCGGGTTAAAACGGCGTTCCGGCCCCGTTCCGTTACTTTTTATGTCATTTACAATTCCGGATCGTTTGATCCGTCGATCATCATTTACTTTCATGTCATTTACAATTCCGAATCGTTTGATCCGTTGATCATCATTTACTTTTACACAACTTTACAATTTCGAGCTGTTTGGCTCGTCGATCGTACTTTACAATTCCGAGCTGTTTGGCTCGTCATCGTACTTTACAATTCCGGGTCGTTTGATTTCATCGATACCACACTTTAAATACTGTCATTTAAAAATTCGAGCCGTTTGGATCGTGATAGTATTTATTTATCAAAAGTCCGAGTCGCAAAACGTTCGTTGATCGCATATCATTTAATGCTTTTTCCCGTAAAAATGCTAACAATGTAATGCCCGGTTCAAAACCGGAGTTTGACGTTCGAACTCTCTTTCAAAACGCACGAAATGACGTTTGGCATCCAAACGATCATCTTCAAACTTAAAAGCCGACTTTTGACATTCAAAATCATTTAATTCCTTTTTCCCGTAAAATCGCTAACAATGACATGCCCGGTTCAAAATCGGAGTTCGACATTCGAACTCTCTTTCAAAACGCGCGTAAAGACGTTTGGCATCCAAACGATCATCTTCAAACTCAAAATCCGACGTTTGACATTCAAACGCTCTTTTCTTAAAAGTCAACATTTAACACTTAAGTTAAACGGTTAAAATCAGCATTCGCGCCACTTTTCCTTAAAAACTCCAAAACCGATGTTTGTCATTCAAACGCTCGCCTTTTCAAACAAAATCACATAATCAACGTTTGACATTCAAACCAAGATTAAGCTTGTCATTCAAGCCCCCATTTCAAAAAATGCAAACACACACACACATTTTCAAGAAAGGTAGAAAGACTCGTCAGACGAGGCGTTTCGGGTGATCTCAAAATACTCTTCCCGAAACTTAACGTGACCTCCGAACCTAACAATCTCTGGTACTAAAAAAGCTTTTTCCACATTTTTGCTACCAATAAAAATGATACCCCGTTTTCAAAGCTTTTTCCTAAGTTTTTTCTACCAATAAAAACGACACCATTTTCAAACAAAAAAGCCGTTTTTCAACGTTTGGGCTCAAAATACAAAACCGTGTGGCAACTCCTCATCCTTCCCGAAAGCGAGGTCTCAGACACCAACCCTCCGCGAAAGACAACCGCCTTTTTTGCCGCGCGCGAAAATCCGGGTAATTTCAGTTGGCGACTCCGCTGGGGACTTGGATACTTTTTTCAAAACTACCGTTGTTTTCAAAAAAGCCTTCCGTGGGTCAAACTTTCGTTTACCCTTCCTCGTTTTCGTGTGCGTGTGTTACTTTAACCTCGAACGGTTTTTTTCAGGGTGTTACATTGTATTTTTTTTGAAAATCATAACATGTTCGTGCATTCCCGTTCATACTTGATTATCATGCTACATTTTGAACTGCGCATAAAATTCTTTAAGACACATTCTGAAAATCTCTGTTTTACTCAAAAAAAGAATTTTAGTGACCGCACACTACTCGCACTTGATGCCTCGGAACACCGCACTTCACGTGCACTTGCTGCTTCGGTACACTGCACACTACGACCCGTAACCCGGGATGACCATTCAGTTGCAACTCGGTTGGTCTGCCAGATACCTTTCGAGTGCACACGGGGTCATCCCAAACAGCCCATCCTAGCCTGTGTAAGCCATGCACTCTTTGTGTCACACTTCGTCCAAGACCCCAGTTGGTTTTTGGCTTAGTACGTGTCATAAAGCCCAAGTGTATGTTTTTTTACGCCGGGTTCCGTTACGAGTCAAGCTCGAGAGATTGAGACCGAAGGTCGTTCCCGACCTGAAGTCTTGAGCTTTTCAGCCTTGACTTTGACGCGAAGCTCTGCCGAAAAATATACCCGAAGGTTTAATGTGACACCGTGTCACCAAACCCTCACCGTCACCGTATGCACCGTGCCAGCCACAACATGGCCAACACCAAAAGCTAAGGTCCCTCGCGCAAGCGAGTTAGGAGAGGTCATGCTGAAATTTTAGCACGATCCCCGCCTTAACTTACCGTGCGTCACATACGTTGGAAGTTTACGTGATCATCTAGCCTTAAGTTCACTTTTCCGTTTGTCGGTGGAACTCGCTTGCCTTATAGGACCCTCGCTCGGGATTGTCCGTCCCGAGAAGATGATCTACAAATGGAAATGAGGGGCTTATAAACGTAGTGAAGAGATCCACTGATTAGAGCCTTAGGTTAGTTGCGAAAAAGAAGACACGATATTTTCCAACTGATTAGGACTCTGAGAAAATGTGTTTTAAGTAAACATTAATTGGTAACTGCACATTGCACAAGCCCGAAACCTTGAGCCAAATACCCTTTCCGAAGCCTAAACCCTGCCTTTCGTTCCCTACAGCGAGCAGAAAGTGGTTCAGAATTTCGGGTCAGTACCTCGCCAGAGTCACAGTTACGACAGCGTCAGGCAGTTCTTCGGTTCCCTCAGTTCCCTCAGCCAGAGTATCCGACATGTCTAGCTCACCGAGAAATCGTGATGGGGACGGACCCCCGCCACCGGTAACAGATATGACATTGGAAGAAGCCATCCGGGCATGTGAGGTTCACAAGAGGCAGAAAGAAGATCAGCAGAATTTCGTGATACAGCTTCTGAATGAGCGAGGTATAACAGCTATCCCCCAGTCAGACGGTACTTTCGTCATAATCGAGGACGACGATTCTCCGAAACCAGTTCCTCAAACCTTCAACCAGGTTCCTCCCCCGCCAACTTACGGGATGCCTTTGAACCAAGGAAACAGCCGACCTAGGCTCCATGTGGCCACCTCTCAGGGCAACCCTGTCTTATACGGCCAAGCCAGTACTATTCCCATCACTCAGTACAACCAGCGCACCGCTGGACCATCTCAAACAGATGCCAATATCCTTCAATACCCTCCTGGGTTCATCCCATTGCCTATACACGAATCCCAAAACACCGGGGACAAACCCCGATACAGTCCAGAAAAGGCCCCCATATATCCACATATATCAAGCCTTCCGCCTCCAATCACTACCGCTCACATGGTAGCACCCGGCGCCGAGCCTCAAAGTCCACCACTGGACCCAACCTTAGCCTGGATGGTCGAACAGATGAAAGACCTGAAAGCCAGCATGAGCAGCTCGAAGCAAGAAACGCTCAGATCCACAGATCCGAGAATGGTCACGCCTTTCCCTGCCAAGTTCAGAATGCCGGAGATGGACCGATTCGACAGAACCGAATGTCCTCAAACGCATGTTGACACCTAAGTTCTCGGCATGAGAGCTAAAGGAGCAACCCTCCAACAAACGACCGATCACTTACATCATACACTCAAAAGTTCAGCATTACGATGGTTCCTAAGGGTCAAGCCTGCAGATCGCCATACCTGGGATCAGATCAGATCAGTAACATCTTCCTAGAGCGGTACAGATCCAACTTAGAGAGGGAAACAAGTCGTGAGGACTTAATCACCACAGAGCAGAAAGCAGATGAAAGCGTCGGAGAATTCTACAAGAGGTGGAGTTGGAAACTCTCCAAGATCATGGAGCCACTCTCCAAGGATGAACAGATGCGGATCTTCAAGTCCTGCTTAAGACCGTCCATCAGAACTCTCATCAGTCATCACTTCTTCCCAGATCTCCGGGCCATGGTCAATGCCGGCTCACAGTTCGAGAAGGATCTCAAGGAGAAATTGGCTACTGCACAGCCATACAGATACCGACCAGAAGTTGCATTCAATCCCGCGCCGGCCCCCGGCAAAGGGAAAGATACGTCTGTCAACTACATCCATCAGGGACAGCAGTCGGGCAATAGAAACCCAGTCCCACAAAGTAACAACTCCACTCAGAAGCAGCCTGCCGTACACTTCGACAAGTTGGACATGCCGCTGAGTAAGATGCTGGAAGGGTTAATCAAGGAAGGTCTCCTCAAACCCGTTGCAAATTACAAACCCAAGAATCCCGTAGTCAACGCTAACAAGAGCAAGTACTGCGCCTTCCATCAGTATCATGGCCATACCACCGACAACTGTGTGGGGTTACGGTACGCAATTCAGAATTTGATAGAGGAAGGAAAATTGGAGCGCCCCCGTGGACCCAATATAGTTGAAAACCCTTTTCCGAACAACAACAGTGTGAACTCCATTGAATGGGTGCCGAAGAAGATTGCCGCAGAGCCAGTTCCTCCGCCTCTTCCAGCCAGGTCCTCATCAAATGTCCACACCAGTTACAATATTTGTGACTGCTCCGCATGCCTGGAGTATAGTCCCAAGACATGATCGGGGTTAATTCTCCTTGAAAACAGAAGAAGAAGTCCTCTCAATAGGAACTGAAAGAAAGATATGAAGCTGGAGACACCAATGTGGGTACACTCGGAGAGCCATCCGAGAGGTTAGATTACTACGTACTCAACTCCAGCCAGTCCTCCCTTCCCCCTGGCCACGCAGCTTTAGAGCAGACAGGGGTGGGAAAGCCAAAAAGTCCTGCTGACACCAGAGTTCAGGCCTCAGAACACTGGAATACCTCAGATCTTGACAATCTCACTGCCAGTAAGAAGCCTAACCCCCCGTGGGATCAGCCAAGGTTCAATTTGCCCAGCTTCAGAGCACGGGCCAGTAAAGGAAAGTCAAAGTCAGCTTGGCACTCGCACTCGATCAACGTGCTAACCAAGGGTGGCAACCACCGCAAACAGCCTCAACACAATCCCGAGGCACCAGCAGAAGCTTTACCTCGCAAGAGGAAGATAGGAAACGGATGGCTTGATGACTCTCCTTCTCCGGAAAGAGACCAGATCTACGATTCCCGACTGTATGGCAGTATGCCCACTTTCTGTGATGAAGACCTGCTGAGAGACGCCTTAGGGCACAATGAAGCTTTGTACATCACTCTCAAGCTCAACACCATATCTCTCCCCGGAGTATTGGTAGACAACGGATCAGCAGTCAATGTCCTCCCTCTCAGCATGATGCGAGCCCTACGCATCGACGAAGGCCACATGATTCCATCTGCCCAGACTATCAAAGCCTACGACAACACGTCTCGTCCCATTCTGGGGACAGTGGCTCTGGAGCTCTGGTTCGAAACCCAAATGGTACCAGCAAAATTCCACGTGATGGACATTCCGTCCGAATTCAGAGCTCTGTTGAGACGCCCTTGGCTACATCACATGAAAGCCATAGCTTCCACTCTCCATCAGTTCATCAAGTTCATTAACCGACAGGGAGATCTTGAAGTCATCAGAGGGGACAGTTTCCTCATAGGGAACGAGGTCGAGACAACAGCCAAGCGTGCCCGCAGTCAGGCACCGGGGCTACCTCCTTCAAGTCGACCAAGGGACTATCGGGGTAAATCTCATCAGAATCCCTCAGAGTCTGGAGATGCTAACTATATCAACGTCCTCGAGCAGGCAGACCCTGAAGCAGTCAGGTTCATCAAATTCAACTGCCATTTCCAAAACTTGGAAGCAGATTGGAAAGAAACCCTGAGCATCACCATGATGCGGGCACATAAACCCCCTGTCTCCGATCGGAGATTTTTCAGCATCCTTTAATCCTACTCTCTAGCCCCGCCAGGCGAGAAAATCTTCGTGATAAAGGTCAACAAGCATCATCACACTCGTGATGAATGTATGGCAGTCGTATGGGATGTCCTCCATGAGGAATTGCCCGCCGAACCCCTCTTCTCAAGCGAAGGGCATGATGTCTTTCTAGCAGCTCCAATAGCGCAGCAGGACGCGATACGTCTTTATGTCTGGGTTCTTTTATATTCTAGCCACGGTAATAAATCAAGTTAATCTATCCTAGTTGCCGGTATATGTGATGCACATCAATGATACAGGTCAACAAACGGCAGAATTGTGGCAGAAGATGGGAGCGGCCGTGCAAAGTTGATAACCCGGCCGTGCATGGCGGCGGCAGCTTTATACGGGCCTCATATGTTACGAATTTTAGGGTTTTATGAAATAATTAGTTAGGGTATTTTGGTCTTTTCATTTATAAGTTGTTTTAGGGTTTCTTTACATATTTAGTATTTATAGTTGTGTTAGGGTTTGAGGAGGGGGAGCTATGATTAATATAATTTGATATTGGGTGTTTACCCTATAATGTCTAGAAGTGATTAAATTCCTTTTGGATGCCGACTCTCCGTATCGATTAAATTCTACAATTGTTGAAGATCGATTACAGGCTAACGTGCGCGTTACAACAGTAATCGATATCTATCAAAGTCTTCCGCTAGGTCAGTTGGTATCAGAGCTCCAGTTCGAATCCTTGGAATCATGCCGCGAGCGAAAAAACAAACTGTAGAAGATGTCTACGAGCGAGACGAGGCAGCCCTGGAAGACCGCATCAGATTCATCGTAAATCAACGTATGGAATTGAGGATGAAACATTTAATGGGAAGGATGGCAGACTTAGTGAATCATTTAACGGGCAGGACGGATGACTTGTTCATTCATTTAAAGGGCAGGATGACCGACTTGTTCAATCAACAGACTCAGAGGAATCAGCTCGTGGTGCCCCCATCGAGGATATTGACTCGTGGATGAGACTTTTCAAAGGAGGTGAGAATTATGCAGATCAATGATACAGGTCAACAAACGGCAGAATTGTGGCAGAAGATGGGAGCGGCCGTGCAAGGTTGGTTACCCGGCCGTGCATGGCGGCGACAGCTATAAACCGGCCTCAATATGTTACAAATTTTAGGGTTTTAGGAAATAAATAGTTAGGGTATTTTGGTCTTTTCATTTATAAGTTGTTTTAGGGTTTCTTTACAGTATTTAGTATTTATAGTGGTGTTAGGGTTTGAGAAGGGGGAGCTTTGATTAATAGAATTTGATATTGGGTGTTTACCCTGTATTTCCTAGAAGTGATTAAATTCCTTTTGGATGCTGACTCTCCGTATCGATTAAATTCTGCGATTGTTGAAGATCGATTATTGGCTAACGTGCGCGTTACAACAGTAATTGATATCTATCAAAGTCTTCTGCTACGTCAGTTGGTATCAGATCTCCGGTTCGAATCCTTGGAATCATGCCGAGAGAGAAGAAACAAACTGTGGAAGATGTCTACGAGCGAGATGAGGCGGCCCTGGAAGACCGCATCGGATTCATCGTAGATCAACGTAGAATTGAGGATGGAACATTTAACGGGCAGGATGGCCGACTTGTTGAATCATTTAACGGGCAGGATGGCCGACTTGTTCAATCATTTAAAGGGCCGACTTGTTCAATCATTTAAAGGGCAGGATGACCTACTTGTTCAATCAACAAACTAAGAGGAATCAGCCCGTGGTGCCCCCATCGAGGATATTGACTCGTGGACGAGTCTTTTCAAAGGAGGTGAGAATTATGCAGATCAATGATACAGGTCAACAAACGGCAGAATTGTGGCAGAAGATGGGAGCGGCCATGCAAGGTTGGTAACCCGGCCGTGCATGGCAGCGGCAGCTATAAACCGGCCTCAATATGTTACAAATTTTAGGGTTTTATGAAATAAATAGTTAGGGTATTTTGGTCTTTTCATTTATAAGTTGTTTTAGGGTTTCTTTACAGTATTTAGTATTTATAGTGGTGTTAGGGTTTGAGAAGGAGGAGCTTTGATTAATAGAATTTGATATTGGGTGTTTACCCTGTATTTCCTAGAAGTGATCAAATTCCTTTTGGATGCTGACTCTTCGTATCGATTAAATTCTACGATTGTTGAAGATCGATTACTGGCTAACGTGCGCGTTACAACAGTAATCGATATCTATCAAAGTCTTCCCCTACGTCAGTTGGTATCAGATCTCCGGTTCGAATCCTTGGAATCATGCCGTGAGCGAAGAAACAAATTGTGGAAGATGTCTACGAGCGAGATGAGGCAGTCCTGGAAGACCGCATCAGATTCATCAAAGATCAACGTAGAATTGAGGATGGAACATTTAACGGGCAGGATGGCCGACTTGTTGAATCATTTAACAGGCAGAATGGCCGACTTGTTCAATCATTTAAAGGGCAGGATGACCGACTTGTTCAATCAACAGACTCAGAGGAATCAGCCCGTGGTGCCCCCATCGAGGATATTGACTCGTGGACGAGTCTTTTCAAAGGAGGTGAGAATTATACAGATCAATGATACAAGTCAACAAACGGCAGAATTGTGGCAGAAGATGGGAGCGGCCGTGCAAGGTTGGTGACCCGGCCGTGCATGGCAGCGGCAGCTATAAACGGGCCTTAATATGTTACGAATTTTAGGGTTTTATGTTAGAGAGTTCTGAAACGATTCCATAACTCTTAAGATGACTGTCAAATTCTTGGCTCAAATATTTGCCATCTCGATCGGATCGAAGTACTTTAATAGTTTTGCCAAGTTGATTTTGCACCTCATTTTGATATATTCGAAATATCTCAAACGATTCACTTTTATGTTTCATTAGATAAACATATCCAAATCTACTATAATCATCAGTGAATGTTATGAAGTACCTAAATCCTCCCCTAGCATCGCTACTCATAGGTCCACACACATCGGTATGTATGAGACCTAATAAGTTGCCCGCCCTTTCACCAGTTTTGGTAAATGGATCCTTGGTCATCTTGCCAAGTAAACAAGATTTGCATGTCTCATGTGATTCATAATCATGTGAGTCTAAAAATCCATCTTTGTAGAGTTTAGAAATGCGTTTCTCATTTATATGGCCAAGACGACAATGCTATAAGTAAGTGTGGTTTACATCATTGGGTTTAGATCTCTTGTTAATGTTATAGAAGTCATTATCACGATTTTCAATATCAAGGATATAAAGGCCATTGAATGAAATAGCAGCACAATAATGCATATCACTCTTGTAAATAGAAAACTTCTTATCACATATAAGAAAATTAAAACCTTCATTATCCAAACATGAAATTGAAATAATATTCCTACTTATAGCTGGAACGTAATAACAATTGTTCAAAACAAGTATTAGTCCACTAGGTAAAGTAATTTCATAAGTTCCTACGGCTAATGCAGCAACTCTTGCTCCATTCCCCACACGTAGGTCCACTTCTCCTTCTTCAGGCATCCTTCTATTCTTTAGACCCTGCACATTTAGACAAATGTGAGTTCCACATCCGGTATCCAATACCCAAGAACTAGAAGTAGATAGGAATATATCTATAACAAAGATACCTGAAGTCGAAGCAACACCTTTGCTTTTCTTCAGTGCTTCCTTGTATTTTGAGGAGTTTCGCCTCCAATGACCAATCTCATTGAAATGGAAGCAGACTGTGTCCTTTTGGGACTTGGGCTTAGCCTCTTTGGGTTTGGCACCCTCTTTGGGCTTGGCAACATTTGCCTTAGGATTAGCAACTTTTGCCTTTCCCTTACCCTTGAAACCCTTCCCATTGTTAACCATCAACACTTGATCGGTTTTCTTCTTGACAATATTGGTTTCCGAAGTGTTCAACATTTGAATCAACTCAGAAAGGTTCCTATTCATGCCCCCATGTTATAGTTCATTATGAAATTACTAAAACCTTCGAGCAATGAATTCAATATCATGACAGTAGCAACCTCTTGGCTAATTGGAAAACTGAGCCTTTCAAGATGCTCGATGTGGCCCTTCATCTTTAGAGCATGAGGACCAACAGCTTGTCCTTCACTCATCTTGCATGAGGTTAGGGCCTTAACTGTGTTATACCTTTCTTGCCTAGCTTGAACTTGGAACATTTCCATCAGTCGATTGTTAAGATCAACTGTCCCCAAGTGCTCAAGATCCTTCTGAAGGCTCTTGCACATGGAAGAGAGCATGAGGCAACCAACATCAGTAGAATCACGCTTGTGCTTCAGATATTGGTCCTTCACTGCCCTAGTAGCATTGGCAGCAGGTTCAGGTGGAATAGGTTCCTCAAGAACGTACAACTTTTCCTCTTGCCTGAGAAAAACTCTCACGCTACGGATCCAATCCATATAGTTTGTACCATTCTCTTCCAACTTTTCCTTCTCAAGGACAGATCGCAGTGACAAATGATTATTGTTTGATGCCATTTATTCTACAAAAAGATATACATAAAATATGAACACATATAAGCAAACATATTATATGAAAAGTATAATGCATTTACATCAAAATAAATGCTCCCACTAAATTATACACCTTCCAATGCAAATAAGCATAATATACATTTAATGGGCTAAGATCCAACTTTAATTTAATTTCAAGTTTGCTATGGCAAACCGCTCAAAACTAAATTAATTAGGTAGAAACATCCATCATATCGCATATATGACTCTTAGATCTTTTATGAGATTTATTTAAGACATCATATGTCTAAGCATATTTTAATCTCATCTTATGCCTTGGGTCCAAAACCATTTTGTTAACCCAATTAAGTTCATTCACTTTAAACGTATAGGAACCACCATTTCCTCATCTTGCTCGCAGACGAATAGAATCAAAGTACCTTGCTATGGCAAGCCCACCCAAAACTATCCGAATTGTCTCAAGTGTTTTAATCATGAATTGGCATAAAGAACTTAAAAGTTAAATGAAGGTTATTTAAAGCAGCTTATAAGCATATCAGCAAAGATAATCATAATCGTGCACCAGGTAAGTTCCCAGGAAGATAGGTGAGCCACAAGGACTACTTAAGTACCAAATTTCTCCTTTGACAGAACTCTTCTAGACATGCACAATCAGAAATCAGCTCTGATTTGCAACATAATCAACACTTTGAATAAACAATCAGTTTTCTTTTAAATTTTGCGTAATATGACTTGTTTCTCATAAACAATCATAAACCAAAATCTTAATGTTTCAATCTAAACATTCAGGAAATTACTATACAATGTTTCAACTAAACATCTAAAATTCTTAACACGTAAGAACACATAATTCATGCATCGCAACAATTAATAAAATCATATTTTAATTAACTAAGCATGCATAAAAAATGAATTAATCTTGCATAGCCCTATAAACTTAATTTCCAGAAATTTATAGCATCCAGATTAATACATAAACATATCAGATTGTAAACACATTCACAGATTAGCATGATTGTTTAACAAACTGATTCTGCCCAGATTGGGCAAGATGTGTCGCGTGACAGAGGCAAGCTTTGTCGCGTGACACAAGCAAACTCTGTCGTGTGGCACTGGCATACTCTGTCGCGTGACATAGCCCAACTATGTCGCGTGACACTAAGTTGCCAGATTTGCAGATTTGCAGATTTCAATCAATTCTAAATCACAGAGCAATTAAATCATGCAAACGACTTTTAACAGATTTAATTCAATATCAATAGAACATGATTTAGGCATATTGTTTAAAAAACAATCAATCTATTGCATACAAAACATGCAAAAGAACATATACACGATTTATATCACTTTTCTAGCATGTTAATTCAGACTTAACCATACGAACGGGGCTCTGATACCACTGTTGGGTTTTACGGGTCCATGCGCAGCGAAATTAAGCATCTAATAACATAAAACCCAAGAGCCTAGGATCCGTTCTATACAATTAAATTGAATTCCTATGAGATAGAAATAACCAACCTTGAACTCTTTCCGTTCTTTGAGCTATCGAATGATGTATTGATGTGATTCTGAATACAAGCTTCGAACTCTAGGCCTTGATCATTGAACGAGCGAAGACCCTCTTTTGGTATCCACACCTTCGAATGAACCAAGAACAATTTCTTGATGATTGCTAGATCCTTTAAACCTTGGAAGAATATTGAGAATTATGTTGTGATTTTCTTTTCAGAAATTCGGCTAGCTTTTTAGGGTTGACAGACTGTTATATTTATACTACTTTAGCATTAATATTTGTTTCCTTATCAAATTAGGAAACTAGTCTGAAAATGCCTCTGTGGCTTAAAGTGTCGCACGACCAGACGAGTCCTATGGACAAGTTCTGTCGCGCGATGTCTTAAGCCACATCAGGATTCTCTCAATCATCCTTCCTCTGGTTTAATCAATTCATTCTAGTTGTGTGTGACCCAATATAATTATATTATGTTGGCAATGAGCTCGATCATATCGACTCTCATAAGACATAAGCGGACTCTAGCAAGCCATTATGTCTACCCAAATAATATAACGTAAGAGTTCACGTTTCCAATGGTACACTTCCATTTCTCCCTTTGTCTCACGATGCTATATTGAACACAAGTCATGGTCCTCATCAACTTGTCTTTGTTCAATGCTTTCTCTATTCCGAGTATAATGATAATCCAATCGCATTGGGATATGGCCATATACTTTCATCATTATCACTCATCGAGGGGCCCAAGCAAAACATCTCTCTTTCGATGGACAAATTCCATCTTGACTTATCATCCTTCCCATCATGAATCCGATCATTCCAAAGATAGCCTTTATAGATATCGTGTTAAGATATCGTTCGACTAAAATCAAACATGACTTTCATCATATGTAATGTCATGATAATCTCAGGTCTAGGGACTAAATGAAGTAACCTTATGAGATTTATTTATGACATTTGACCATGACATAAATCTCATATGGGTCAAGTCCAGTCACTTGTTCTCTAACAAGTATCCATAAATTTAATGTGCATCTCTATGCATATAATCATCATATGATTATCCATTAACATTTATACTAATTATTCTCTTAAAAATCAGGGACGGAGATTACTACAGACAAATATGCAAAATATATAATAATCAAATAATAAACATTATATATAATAATAAATAATGTCAACACATAAGTCTATCAATCATAGGCCTAGGGCATAACACTAACAAAACGCACCTTAGCAGGGGCTTTGTGAATGATCTTCTGTACAAGGTCCCGTTCAACACCGTAAATCTTACAGATTTCTTCTTGATAAGTCTAGCATGCGCTTCATCCTCTGGGAGTTGAATATTTTCAATGAATTCCATGTAGATTCGTAGTCTTTGGTAGGCAGGTTCTTCGGTAAAGACTATGTGTAGGTTAGAGTCAGGATCTGTCACGTCACTAGTTGCCAGTTTAGATAGAACATCTGTCACTTGGTTATCCTCCTGACCTATCTGACTTATTTCAAAATATTCTATATTTTTTGCATGTATAGGACGAGGCCTTTTTACTTTGTAATTATGGGGTGCTGAGTGTTGTACTCCCTTTTTATTTGTTTGACTACGAGCTGGGAGTCACAGAAGGCGGCGCTTTTGGTTGCTCCATAGAAGGATGCCAACTCTACGCCAAATATCATGGCCTCGTACTCCACTTGATTGTTGGAAGCAGGGAACTTGAATCTGATTATGTCTTAGATGGTGTGCACTCCATCCGGGCTTGCTAGTACAATTCCCGCTCCGCTTCTTTCCTTTGTGGCTGAACCATCGGTGTATATGACCCAGCAATTGGATGGAAGCTCGATGGTTGGTTTTTCCCCCATAGGGTTTTTTCGTTTATAGGAGGTGAGGTCGTGCTCACCTATGAAGGCGATTTCAACCATAAAATCAACCAGAGGTTGTGCTAGGAGTATCTTCCTAGGATGGTATCTGATGTCAAACTTAGTGAGCCCGATAGACCAATTAAGGAGACGTCCTGAGCAGTTCAACTAATGTAAGATTTTCTTCAAGTGAGCATTCGTATACACAGTTATGGGATGTGCAGAAAAGTATGCTCGTAGCTTTGTTTTTTGAGTGGTTCATTCATTTTGGACTAGTACCGCAGCTATAGCGTGGTCCGTGGCTTCTAGGAAGATGTACAACATCTCTCCAATAATTGGGTTGCTCAACAAAGGAGGATATCTCAAGTACTCCTTCAATTGTTTGAATGATTCGGAGCATTCAGATGTCCAGGAGAATCTCTTGGTCCCCTTTAATACTTTGAAGAACGGCAACGATTTTTCCGCAGACTTTGCAATAAATCTCCCAAGGGCAACTATTCTTCCGTTCAGCCTTTGAACCTTCTTTATGATGGTAGGTTCTTTCATGTCAAACAAGGCTTTGATTTTATCCAGATTTGCCTCGATTCCTCTTTGTGATACCATAAAGCCTAAGAACTTTCCGGCCGTCACCCTGAACACATATTTACTTTGATTCAATTTCATGTTGTTAGCTCGTAAGTTGTTAAAAGTTTCCTCCAAGTCTGGGGCGTGATTACCACTCCTAGTCTTGATGACTATGTCATCTATGTAGGCTTCCATGTTACGGCCTATCTGCTTGCCAAAAACTTTGTTGACCATGCGCTGGTAGGTTGCACCCGCATTTTTAAGCCCGAAGGGCATTATAGTGTAACAATAAATTCCTCCAGCTGCCTGGAAGGATGTTTTTTTCAATGTCTTCCTCAGCCATTTTTATCTGGTGATAACCAGAGTAGGCGTCTAAGAAACTGAGAGTTTATGTCCAGCAATAGATTCTACCAGCATGTCAATTTTGGGGAGAGGGTAACTATCTTTCTGGCAGGCTTTGTTGAGATCTGTGAAGTCTATACACATTCGTCACTTCCTATTATGTTTCTTGACCATCACAACATTGACCAACCAGACAAGGTAGATTGCTTCCCTGATGATTCCAGCACTTAGTAATTTCTGCACCTCTTATTTGATTGCATATTCCTTATTGTTTGCATAAATTCTCCTTGTCGGCTTGATAGGTTTAGCAGACGGGTCAACTTCCAACTTATGTACAGCTACCTCTTCCTTTATCCCTCTCATATCCTCTACCTTACAGGCAAATACATCCAGATTATTTTTTAGAAGGGTGATGATTTCCTCCCTTTCTTCCGGGGAGAGCTGGCCCCCAATTTTATTTTTTGCTCTGGATAGTCGGGATTGAGTATGATTTCTTCAAATTTGTCTATGGGCTCCATTTCTGGACCGTCTCGAAATTGCAACGTTTCAATGATTATTTCTCTAAGAATTATACCTTCCTCACCATTTATGTCTAGGTCTTCCATCTCCACTAGTTCGTCTACATCTGGCAGCTCTCCTTGTCTCAAGTCAGGGTTGGCCCCCGAGTTCTAGCCGTTGACAAGATAAGGGGCTATATCCGGGATGGACAGAACTGCGTCATTATTTTTGTGGATATCTAGAATCATGTGCTCCTCGTCCTCTGTTTCTCATCACATGCTCCAAGAAGTCCTTGGGTGTCGCCCTCACGCATCCGACTCCAGCACGAGTAGGGAATTTAACTCGTTGGTGAGGGAAGGAGGCGACCAACCCGAGTTTGCGATGACTTGGAATGCCTATTATGGCATGGTAGTCACTTGCCAAGTCCATGACCACAAATGTTACTGTGGCCTTTGCACGGAATGGATGTTCTCCCACTTCTAGTAATAAGTCAATTGTTCCCATGGCGCTGATTTTGTGGTTTGTGAAGCCTTCTAGTCTTCTAGAGTATGGCTACAGCATGCTATCCTTCAGATTCATCTTCTGTAAGGTAGAGTATATAGAATATCCCTGGAGGCCCCCGAGTCGATGAAGACACTCTCGGATTTACAATTATCAATCCTCCCTTTGATCACAAGGGGTTGTTCGCGAGCCACGCGACTTCCGGCTAGCTCATTAGGGGAGAAACTGATGACTTCCTCCTCCTTATGTATCCAGGCGGGGATGTGATAGACTTTACTTAGCTCATGGATCTGGTCTTTTAATTTTTTGTTGGAAACGGCCTCCTTCCTTATAACATGGAACTTGGCTCTAGGGGGTATGTCTTCCATTTCATCATTTTTGTCGTTGTTATTGTCATTGTCATTGTCATCGTCATCGTCATCGTCATCGTCATCTTTTCTTTTTCGTTTGTTATTCTTCCTCATGACGTAGCGATCGAGTTTTCCCTCGTCTACCCATCTCTGGATCATTCTCTTCAGGGAGATGCAATTCTCCGTGTCGTATCTTTGGTCCTTGTGAAAGGCACAATACTTGGAGCTGTCACAGGTGTACTTTGTTCTTTCATCGAGCGGTCGCGGACTTGGTAGATTCACCAACTGCATGATCTCCATTATAGGTTTGGTGAAGGGGGTTTTCAGTAGCCCGAGTTCTATTCTTCCCCTTGTAGCTATTTCCATTTAAAGCCTAGTTAGTGCCAGCTGCATCTGCTTCTAGTTTTTCAGACCTCTTTTTACTTTTCTCTTCTGCCATAGCTATGGCGTAAGCCACATACAAATCGGACTTTTACTTAGGCTCTCTGGCAGAAAATTCATAGATCAATTGTCCGGATATCAGTCCGGAGTTAAAGCAAACTATCACCTCCCGGTCCGTTAGGCTTTCCTTTACCTGGTCAGCCATGGCTCTGAATCGATTGTAATAACTCAGAGTTGTTTCGTTTTTACCTTGCTCGATATTTGCAAAGTCTGTCAGTCTTTTCTTTCTCTTTCCTGCTGTAGCAAAGTGGTCCAGGAATCTCCTCCTCATGATTTTCCAGCTATCGATGCTTCCCTTTTTTTGCTCACGGAACCAGGACAAAGCTGTTCCGGAGAAGGTACTCGCGAAGGCCTTGCAGAGAATATCATCTGCCTTGGTGAGGAGGGCCATGGTGGATTCAAAACTTTGCACATGGTCCCGTGCGTCTGTGCTTCCTGCATATTTTTCAAAACTGGGGATCTTTAGTGCAGGATTGAGAGGTAGATCATTAATTCGCTGGGAGAAAGGACGGGTGGCACTGGTATCATCATCGTCCAATTCCTTCCTCTCCATTTCCATTTTATCTAGTCTCTTTTTCAAGAGGAGAATATCTATTGCATCGATCTCCGAGCTAAAATGAGAGCTATGGTCGGTCCTTTCTTTTTTTCTGTGCCCATTTACTCTATTGTGTTTCTTGTGTTCCCGATAGTTGTCCCCATGTCCAGATGGTGGTCTATCCCTCCTAGGGGCCATTTCTGGGTGAGAAGGAAGTCTGTGACGAGGAGGGCTCCTACGCCGAGGAGGACTTTTATGCCGAGGAGAGGGGTTATGACGAGGAGGGGATTTTTTCCTTGCCTGACTAAGCCTTGCTCTCAAGTCAGCAGAATCAACCTCCTGTTCCCTTTGGTGGTTCAAATGACTTCTCAAGTCTACCTCGTTTCTCGTGTCACCATGCCCAGGTGCCTTATGACGAGGAGGGACATCTTGGGGGGTTTTGCTTACCAGCGGTGCCATGACGAGAGGGATGTTGGCCAGGAGGAAGATATCTCTATTCTCCCGACTACCACGCCTGTAAAGATGGCTTTCCCCTACAAAGGAATTTCCAGTCCTCGTGGGCCTCATGAATTCAGCCAGGGAGTTCTAGGATCCAATTGTAACCTGGCATTTTGTGTTTCATAAATGAGTTGCAGAGTTTCCATCTATTGATGCAAGAGAGTTCTGCGGTCAACTTCGGGGGAGAAGCCCCAGTGCCCTCTTGCGCAGCGTTCCTCCCCGTCTGGTCTTCCTCGGCGCCGACGACGAGGAGGATTTGGCAGCGCTCCCTCGGTTACTGGCTGTGCCCTAGAACGCAGATTCATTCCTAGCGAAAACCCATCAATCAATGGTGGAGTAGGAGGCAGTTCCCCATTGGCAAGAGGAAAAGTAGTCCTAGTGTTTCCATGAGTTTCCTCCACATGAATATTATCCGGATCAGGAGTAATACTAGCAGTATGTTCGTCTTCCATTAGGATTAGGAGAATGAAGCAGATTTTTTCAAGCTATTCAACGGATAATACGAATCACTTCCCGACAATGGAACCAAACTAATGATGCCAAAAATGTTCGGATCAGCCCAAATCAAGCGGCAGGTTGTATCATGTATGTTTGAATAGCCTGAAAAAGATGAACAAACACATAAACTAAGCCGTGGCTTCACCGGTAAAGGCCCTCTGGCGTGAGAGTAATTATTTGTCTTTAGAGAGAAAAATCAATAGACATGAGTTGATAGTCAAAAGATGTGTTTCCAAAATAATGTGAATTATTTCTTGTATTTATAGATATAGGATTGTAGAGTCTCTCTTTGATTAGGAAGTTGTGTGAGAGGAGGTTATAATCCTAGTTCAGATTGATCTTCTTAAGAAATTGCCTTCGAGAGTATTCCTGGAATGTGGCGATGATGGTGGTTTCTATCAAGTCCTTGAATATGATAATATTCCATCCTATTGTAAACATTGGTTGGACACGAAATCCCCAATTGTCGCTTTGCTAAAACAGGATCAGGTAATCAACAACATATGCATGCTGAAAGTCTAAAGGGAAAGGAGGTTGGTGTGGAACAACAAGTACAGCCTAAGAGAACACTGACCCTAAGTCCATATGGAAGAAGAAAGAACACAATCAAGCTGGTCCTAGCAACCTAAATAAGGTGGTAATTCAGGCTTCAAAGCCTACGCCAAAAGTAGCAGTTACTGTAAATTCTTGTGGTACTGATAAGGAGGTGCTTCCATTTGAGGTCACAAAGCCAACAGAAATTCCTGTTGATAATGTGGAAGACAACAATGTGATGATAAATGTGAGAAATGAGTGTTTTTTTCAATTGGAAAAGAATTTTCAAGATCCTGTTGAGACCTCTTGATAGAGCGAACTGAAGTTATATGAGAATGAGAGGAATGACTGAACGGAATTTAAGAAAACAAGACGGGATTTAAACCCTCAATAATAGTTGCTCACAGCAAAACTATATTTCATAAATCAAATATCAAAGTCTGATTTTCGGATTACAATTTTGAGGCTATTTTATAGCACTCATAAAACTTAGAAAACAAGAAATATCCTCCTAAAATAAAGCCTAACCTATAAGGTAACCTAATAGAAGTCTAAAACTACTAAATCAATGCTAAATCTACTCTAAAACCTCTTATAATCATCCTACTACATTTAATTCCGAAAATACTAATAAAATAACAATTAATTAAAATAAAACTCATATTTATCCCATCATACTGCATCATTCTCCTCTTCTTAGAAAAATTCGACCTCGAATTTGAGTCGTTGCTCTTCGGAAATATCTCTGAAAACTTAAGCTTCAAACGTCTTCGAACTGTATACTTAGTAGCACTTCTCATCACATCCATCCAATCTGTCCATCCGTTTACTAAAAAACTCTCAACGAATAAACCTTTGAAGAACCCAGATTTCGAAATAAACGGAACTTCAACATAAAAGGGATCCTCATAACAGGAAGAACCAAAACTACTTCCTTTCAGCAAAATAGATGAACCCAGAAAATCACAACCTTCTCCCTGGTTCGGCTGAGGGTCGGCGAGCACGGGCATGGGACCGGTGCTCTGCAACACCATTGTTTCTGCTGGGTCAAAACCCTCAAAATCTTCTTCATAATTATCGTCATCAAAGATTGGTGGTTTTGACCAATCAATAACAACGTCGGAACCCGTCAAATCAACAAAGCAATCCACGGGAACAGGATTCAATCGGTCACAAAACTCGTCAAGAGTCAGAGGATCGGCCTCTCTCTTGCACTCAAGTTCTTGATCACGATCGAAAGGATAGATATCCTCATCATCATCGGACACGTATCGACTCCAGCTCTCTTCATCAGACGATACGTCTGAATCTGAGTCCTCCAACTGCGCTAGTTGTCGTTGGATTCGTCGACCCTCCACCCGATCAAAGCGTCTTTGGAGTTCATGAATCTCGGAACGCAACAAACGAAGTTTGAGATCTTGAATCTTTCTTCTCAGTTCGTCCTTCTTGATTTCATATAGTTCACGCTCGTGATGGGGATCGTATTCCTGGGGATTCGCTGCACGAACCCTACTACGAACACCATGAACACCACGACCACGCCTTCGTTCAGCCATCAAAACAACCAGGAATCTGATACCAAATGATAGAGCGAACTGAAGTTATATGAGAATGAGAGGAATGACTGAACGGAATTTAAGAAAACAAGACGGGATTTAAACCCTCAATAATAGTTGCTCACAGCAAAACTATATTTCATAAATCAAATATCAAAGTCTGATTTTCGGATTACAATTTTGAGGCTATTTTATAGCACTCATAAAACTTAGAAAACAAGAAATATCCTCCTAAAATAAAGCCTAACCTATAATGTAACCTAATAGAAGTCTAAAACTACTAAATCAATGCTAAATCTACTCTAAAACCTCTTATAATCATCCTACTACATTTAATTCCGAAAATACTAATAAAATAACAATTAATTAAAATAAAACTCATATTTATCCCATCATACTGCATCACCTCTCCTATTTATGCTTATAAAATTCAAGAGACTAACGATACTAATGGGTGGCATCTCCAAGGAATAAAGATTTTTACGATGAAGATGACAGTTTTCAACCAGTAAAAGGAAAACGGGAAAAATCTGCTTCCAAAGCTAAATCAAAGAAAAATAAGCCTAAGAGACAATGGAACTACTCAAGGCAGTTTGGCTGACCTTTTATTTAATTTTCTTTCATTACCCTTTGTAATTTTTATTTCATCTTAATAAATTTCTAGGGGGCATTGCCCTTTTCGATAAAAAAAAAAAAAAAAAAAAAAGGGAAGCCCATTTCCTTGTTCTGGATGATAACCGAGGAAGGTCTCCTCGTCTTTTGATGAAGCCCACGTCGGATTTGATGGTTGCCTTGCTCAACATATGAGAGTGTTATTTCCTTAGTCATTGTTCGATTTGCTATGTCTAGGTCGATATAGTGGGAATGACGAAGAGGAACGACGAGTAAAGGTAGGGAAAGCCCACTCCCTTTATCGTAATTGAGACTTATGTGAATTATATTTTGGGCCCAATCATTGGGTCTTTTCCGGACATGACCCACGTTTCTCGGTTTATACCGTTCCAGTGCAAATACTTAAGTTTAGAGAAGAAATTTAAATCACATTAACTACTTGTTGATGTTACATTTATACTTTACTAATATGTTTGAGATTTGTTGGGTATTAGCAAAGAAAGATCCATAAATGAATGATAACGAATTAAATAATTTAGAGTGAGGATAAAAAATAGGTCAATAATTTGTGGAGTGTGACTTGATGTGCCATTGCAAAAATACAAATTAAACAGATAAGCGCAAGCAGGACTCTTCTTCTAACAATCCAAATAACTACTTGGTAGTCGTCCATCTAGAATAGCAACCTGATTGAGGTCTATTTGGCTTATTACTTAAAAGTAATTACAGAGAAGTTCAGTTTTCATTTGAAAGTAATGTGAAGAGCATACAATTCACTAAAGATGATTTAAATGTAGTGAAAAAACACCATTTTGCTCAAAGAACCAATTTCTCACATAGCTCATCAATCTACTTAAAAGACAAATGAAATATAGTTGATCAAAAATGCGACATTTATTACGGGGCAGATGGAGTATAAGTAGATAAATACGATACACCATATAATATAAGCTCCGAAAACTAACATAATCGTTCACCTAAAACTCGAACACTACAAAATCCTTGACCCCAAAAGTAAATACAAAACACAACTTCTTGGGCATATTAACCTGGTTTCTAGCTTGGTATTTTATTTCTCTCAATCTTCTGTACCATCTGACCAATGTGACGAAAATATCAAATAAAACTGCACCTCCATAGGTGTACAGCTGGTTTAGCTGGAATATTCTTATTCACTAGTTCAAGAATCAAAAAAGCATGCCATTCCTTGGAGCAAACGATGGGTAAAGTATTATTTATATTCACTTGCATATTTATCTTTGTCTAGCTAGAAGCATTTTGGAGTCTTGTATATTTTATAATATCAACTCATGAGATAACATATATTCCTGGGGTCCAATAATAAAAACAAAGGCCTTTTTGGACAAAGAATTAATGTTTCTCGTGACATCTCAAAATTATTGATTATTACAAATATTTAGGCTCAAACCCCCAGAAATACGAGATACTTGATGCATGACAACTGACGTAGCGGAAGACTTGATAGATGATTGATGCAGTCGAAGAAGTGGCTCTCGAGTTCATGGAAGAGTTGGATCGAAAAGGCTGAAGCAGCAGGAGAGGAGCGGCCGTGTCATTGTTTGAGGAGCGGCCTTGTCATGATTTAAGGAGCGGCCGCGCTACGTCAATACTCAACCCACATTCTACAAATGAGACTAGTTAGTCTGCACCCCAAATAAACTCAACATGTTTTCACCTACGATTTTTGCTATTCAACCTAGTGATTGACCTGGGATTTTACAACGCGTACGGTGCTGGATTTAATCACTTTTGATGATACCCTAGGCCAGAAAACTATAAAAAGACTCGACACAATTTACTAGTCATTCAGCTTCTATTCGAGCAAAAATCTGTGTTAAACTTAAACAGACTTGAGCAAGTACTCAGTAATATTAATCGGAAATCTAAAGGCAATACTTAGTCTTAGACCAACGTATAAGTTCACCTTAATCTGTCTACACTTTGGCAATGGTTTAAATTAGATATTATACTATACTTGTATGGGATTCCTTGTAGCACAAACTCACGTGAGTTTCACTTTGGGCCGGAAAGTACATTCACATGTGTCAATCAAAACAAAACTGTTTAAAGCATAAGTTGGGAGAGAGATAACTGGCATTGTTTTGCATGAGAGATCGAGGACAAAATGTTTGAGTGTGATGCTAAGTTTTTTTATATGATTTCTTTTCTTATGTTTAAACCAAATAAAGTAGGTCTCCAAATAGAATTGGAGTCACTTTCATGAAACCCAAATGGTCCCCTCTTTCTCTTTCATTGATAAGGTGTGGTTACCCAAGGGTGATCTTATTAGCACGACTCCGAGTGAAATTAATTTCCAGGTGCTAATCCAACTTAAATATTGTTTAGGATTAAACTCATAATATCACTCGGACTAACTCTTGAATGCAGTATCCCTGAATGAGAAAGGTCACATTCATAATACTGCAATCCTTGCCTGCTTGCCTGCCTGCCTGCCTGCCGTGCGTGCAAGGGAAAATGCTACTATCATTGACAGCTAATGCTATTTTGTATTCATTTGTCTTACTACATACTACAATCATTGACAATCTAGAGCTGAAATTATTAAATTGCTAAATTTTTAAACTTGAGTAATTATTTGATAATGACAAATTACTTACATTTGAATTTAATCAAAATTTCAACTCCACACTCAAAAATTATTTAAATAATCTTAAAGAATATATAAAATAAATAAAATCATCATAGAAATAATTAGATTATATTTTTTATTGATATTTCCTTTGTCCCGTTATAAAATTTATCTTGACACCAATAACTCCATAGTAAACCACCTATTTATACTATCTAGTAAAACTAAGCTAATCACCTGCTTTCAAGCCAATATTAACAAATTCCCTAGAATCAAGATAACAAATACTAAAATAGGATGTCAAAATCGTCAAATCAGCCCAAATTCAAGCGATCGTTTGTTCCGGCGATTGCTTAACCTGAAAATAAGACAAAACACGTAAACTAAGCCGGAGCTTCACAGGCGAAGGTCCTCCGGCGTGAGAATAAGTTCACGGTTTGTGGTGAGAGAAACTAAATTGACAGAGTTTCAGTATCTCAAAAGTAACATACCAAATAATGTGGTATATGACTTGCATTTATAGGGATGGATTGACAGAATCCATGTTGAACTCGGACTGTAAAGAGATAAGGTATAATCCTAGGAAGATTATATCTATTAAGGAGTCCTTATTTGATCTGAATTGTAGGAGGTGGTTACAATTCTGATAAGATTGTAACTGGTGAATCCTTGTTTGACTAGGATTGTTATAACTGCTTGCCGGTAAACTGAGGAGAGTAATTTCCGTATCTCGTCATTTGCAGGTAGGCCGAGATGCATGAATTTGTCTCCTCATCATATAAAGCTCTGTCGACATGAAGAAATGCCGAGGAGCTTGATTTTGCCTCCTCGTCATATGACGATATGCCGAGGAGAATGATTTTGGTTCCTCGACATATGAAGATATGCCGGGGTACGAACTTTTCTCTCCTCATCATTCATGATGAGCCGGGGAAAGAATAAGTAACATAGAGAGCCCGTTGGTAACGTCAAGGCCGAGGAAGGCACCTCGTCCTCTGTGGAGGCGATCTCGGCATACGAGGGAGGTTTCCTCGGCACTCATAGTTGGGGCATATTTTGCTTGCTTGTTGGGCCTAGATTGGCCTTATTGATGACGAGGAACGAGGCCGAAAAAGCCCATTGTTGTCTCTCGTAACGCTGAGATGGATTATGTTTAAAGCCCAATTCACTTGGGCCTGACCCGGACAAGTCCATGTTCGTATCTCGATTTATACTGTTCAGTGGCCCCCGACTTTCTAGCTCGGCTTAGGACGAGGAGAAAGTCATCTCGTCCTCGGCTATGAGAATACGAACAGGTTGCCACGTGTCGGAGTCATTTCAACTGAGTGCCGTTCCATTATCTGCCGGTTAATAGCATGATGATGACGTGTGGGCCCCAAGACCTGACATGCCTCGGAAGTTGTTACCCGCATTCAATTTTTGGGGGCGTCACACCCATTAGCCCGTTTCAATTTCGGGTTTTACCCGGTTGATTGAGTATAAAAATCAAATTCCTTCTCATTTTAAACTTTCTTCACTTGGTCATTTTGAGAGCGTACTTGCAAGATTCAAACGATCCACCGTGTTCTTGAGACTAGAAACTCCGGCGATCCTCGAATTTTCCGGCGAAGTTGATTCAGTTGTCAGATTCCGTCCATTCTTCAGAAAACAGGTATAAATTTCTTCCTTTCCCTTATTTTCGTACTTGAAGTTGCCATGTTTAGGGTTTTGGTAGGATCTTGGTCCGCCATTGTTGACCCTTGAAGCTTTGAAGTTTTTGATTTTCTTGAATATTTGTTTGAACTCCCCCATTGATTCTTCGTTCCCCTTTAGAAAATGGCTCGTTCTTGGGACCATTCCCCTCGATTCATTTACGGATACCACAAGGGAAATTTGAGGGTTTACCGGAGAGAAAGAGGGCCATGGCTGTTGATGCACTTGACAGAAATAGGAGAAATGTTGAGGAAGTATGGCCGTACAAGACTGTTCATTCAATACCCAGACAACACGAGGATAGATCGAGTTGATTCACAGTCCCTTAGTATTATTTTGTTCGAAAATAGGGCCGAGATGATAGAGCACATCAATATGTTCTACCCGTCTTCAGATCATATTGCTCGTGAGCGTCTGAGTGGTAAGACTCCCTCCTCGGCCTTACTGTGATGACGAGGGGGGGCTTCCCTCTTCCCAGTCTCAATATCAGCCGTGGATGACGTAACTAACTTTGACCCCTCGGCATTTTGCAGATATGACTGGAAGAAGGGATGAAGCCTCCTCGTCTACCCAGATCGTCGATGCTTTCGTTGAGGGTGAGCAAGTCGAGGGAAAAGGAGGTCGAGGGAGAGGAGGCCGAGGCCGAGATACACCACCTAGAGCTGGGGATCCCATGCTAGAAGTGTTGTACACCAAGTATGGAGTAGATAGAAGTGAGTATAAGTTAACATACATCGGCAAACCTACTTTCGAAACCGAGGAGGAGAGGCACTGGTTCTATTACAATGACAACCACGTTCACTTTACTTGAAAAAGTTTCAATAGGGGCTACGTCTCCCCTTGGATCCCTTTATCAATGAGTTTCTTGGTGGTATGAGAGCCGTCCCAGCTATGCTGGGGGCCAATGGGACTAGGGTCCTCATCGGCTTCATTGTCCTGTGCCGTTGCTTAGGTTACGAGCCTACCCAGGCCGCCTTCCATCATTTTTTCACCATTGGATACATGAAGGGGACTAAGCTTATTCTGATAAGGAGTGATTCTCAAAAACTGAAGATCTTCCTTCCAATGTCTAGCAAAGTGTCAGGTTGGGATAACCATGTTATCAGGGTAAAGAGCTGGCGAGGCTGGGAGTTTCCCTCTCCTACTGACAAGCCTGTCATTCCTAGAGAAGTGGTATTATCCGAGTGGACTAAGGATCTGATCAAGCGTCTCACTGATTTCTCCAAAGTTGCTCTCCTTGATTGGGCTGCCTTGGAGGCCGATGACCGTTACTATGTTCAGGCTGGACTAATGCCGGGACTGAAGGACGGTATTATTCCTCTCATCCCCGTCAAGAGAGGAAGACGGTTTAATGATTGGAGGACCCATCCCGGTCTCGTCTTCCACGAGGAATGTGAATGATGCAAGCTGAACCCGAAGGATCAATGCCTTAGGGAAACAGATGTCGTAGGATGTAATTGCTCTTTCCTTGTAATTGATACTTGTGTCTTAATACTTGTTTTAGCCATCTCGTAATTTAACCCCCTCATACCCATATCTGCAGATTTGACCCCCGAGCAGGAAGCCGAGTTTGCCTCAATGGAAGACGTCAGTGCCAAGGATCTGATTGAGCTGAGGAGACGAAAGGCCAAGACCTCGGCCATTGCAATTAGGAAGGAGGACGCCACTCATCCTAGGCACAAAGGGGGATCAACCCTTACCTATTAGTCCGATCGGGGAGGTTGATGATGTCGAGAAGGAGGCTTCTGCGAGCCAAGAAAAACAATCAACTATTGGGGGCATAGCTCCCATGTTGATGTTGCCGAGCTGGAGTCTTACATCCCGTCAACCGAGGAAACTGGTCTTGCTCACCAACGTTCGGGTCAAAAGAGGCCCCAAGGTGTTGCTGCTGAGGAGCCCCAATCAAAACGGGCTGCTGTTGTCTCCCCCGATCCTCAAGCTCCTCCAGCCCTCACCGTCCAAACCATCAAGAATTATGATGATGCCGAGGAGCTTGCCCGGCGATTGGTGGCCAATGTTCCCCCTCTGAGGGGCATCCCTTTGCTAACAAGGGAGGGTGCCTACGTGAGATTGGGCCGAGCTCCTGTCCAACGGGCATTGGACCAGGAGGCTTTCGAGAAGCTTGTTAAGGACAAGCCGAGCAAGGAGAATTTGCTAGGTCGCAAAGGGCTTCTGATCTCCGAGGTGACTATCTCGTAACTTTAACCTCGTATTTTGTACTTGATATAATTTCTGACATTGATTTACTTGCAGCTTGCTATCCTGACGGCCTACGAGAACGTTCTGGCTAAGGCTGCGGACAAGCAACTATTTGAGCTCAAGTCTGCTCAAAAGAAAGGCGAGACCGAGAAGGCAGCGTTAGCCGAGCTGTTGAAGGTCCGAGAAGGAGAGTTGGCGAAGGCCAAGGCCAAGGTTGAGGCCGTGGTGAAGAGAGTCGAGGACGCACATTTGAAAGCCGAGGAGGCCCTCCGACTAAAAGATGCTGAGTTGGCCGAGGTGGAGAGGCTTAAGGCCGATGCCCTAGGGAGGGCCGAGGTGGCTGAGGCCAAGTGTCGAGATCTGGAAGCCACCATTCCTTCGAAGGAAGAGGAGGCCATAGCTCGGTTCAAGGCAAGCCCGGCCTTCAAAGAGGCTGTGAATGATAAGACGGCCACGATGTTTGAGGATGGTTACCTACATCTGGCCCATCATCTTATGGTCGATACCTCCCATGGGCTGGACGTGAATGCCATTGCTAGGCTGATTTGCAAGGAGCAGTATGATTTGGAGGCATGGGCTCTTCATCACCTTGTCCCTTTCTCAGAATACAACTTGGGTATCATGGCCAGGAAGGATGCCCGAGCCCCCCTTTCGTCGACCCTGGAAATCTCAATGCTTTGATTGAGATGATTGAGGACAAGGGGATGGAGGATGAGGCCGAGGTTGGCACTGCCGAGGAGGTGCACGGTGGGGAGGCTCAAGCTGATGTCCAAGCCGAGCAAGTCACTCGTTCCACCGTCAATGCTGAGACTGAGCATTTTTTGGAGGATCCCTTCACCGAAAAAGCTACTTAGGGATTTTTCTTTTCTTTTGGTATGTAATAGTGCTAGGACTTGTATATTTTCCTTTTGAATATTAATGAAAAGTCCTTTTTGTTTCGATTCATGTCGTAATGTTATTATGAATTGTTTGAATGCTTGTTTGTGGGCTCTGCACAAGTACAAGTCTTGTTTTTGGGGGGAAGTCAAGGAAGGTCCCTCATTCCTCGCCCTTATAAGATGAGTCATCAGGCCGAGGTGGGGTTCCTCGGTCTTGCCTAAACCTCAAGTCATTAGGCCGAGGACGGCTCCTCGGTCTTGACTGTTGGGGTATTTTCTTCTTTTTCGTCTCCTTGCGCCGAGGAAGATGACTCGTGCACAGGTTTTAGACGTGGGAGGCTTGTAGTCATTGTGACAAGGTGTTTCCTTGTCTTGATGTGAGGCGAGTAAACAGGCTGAGGAGGGGTCCTCGGTCTTGACTGTTCGAACCTTTAGTCGTTGAGTCGAGGTGGGCCCTCGTCAAGACGTAAGGTAAACCAGTAGGCCGAGGAAGAGTCCTCGGTCTTGGTTGTTAGTGCCTATAAATTATTGAGTCGAGGTGGGACCTAGTCAAGATGGTAAGCGAGCCAGTAGGACGAGGAAGGGTCCTCGGTCTTGGCTGTTTGGAACTTTTTAAATGTTGGTCAAGTAGTCGTTCTGACTTTGACACTCTTGTAGGACGAGGACAGGGTCCTCGTTGTACTGTGTGTAGAAGAGTCGTGGATAGGATCCTCGTCTTCACGTGTCAGTAGTGGCAGTTGCTTTGCATGTTTGAAGAAGTAAATTTCATAAACTGAACTTGATTACATCGAACTGCAATCCTACCATACCGAAAAAGTAAAAGACTGAAAGCTGAAAACTAATCTGTTACAAAAAATAGACTAACATTAATGATAGTATTTTCGAAGGTTTTCGGAATGCCATGGATGCTTGAGCTCCTTCCCCTCCTTAGTCTTCAATCTGTAGGTCCCTTCTCGAATGACTTAAGTGATAATATAGGGACTTTCCCAATTCGGGGAGAGCTTGTTTTGTTCTGCCTTCCTACCAGTGGCCTCAATTTTTCTAAGTACCCAATCGCCTACTTGGAATAATCTTCTGATGACCCTCTTGTCATAGTATGCCTTGGTCCTTTGTTTGTAGTTTACCATCCTCATCTGTGAAGCTAGTTGTTTCTCATCTATCAGGTCTAGGTCTAGGAGCCTATTAACCTTGTTGACTTGCTCATCATAATGGGAATTTCTCACAGTAGGGATGGCCATCTCAACGGGTGCCATAGCCTCAGAACCGAAGGTCAGTGCGAATGGGGTTTCCCTGGTTGGCCCCCGGGTGGTTGTACGAACAGCCCATAAAGCTAGGAGAAGTTCGTCCAACCATCTTCCCTCACGTCCTTCAAGGTTCTTAGTAAGGGCTGTTAGGACTAATTTGTTGGCAGCCTCTGCTTGACCGTTGCCTTGGGGTCTACTTACAGATGACTTTGCGTGGCGGACTTTGACTCTTCCCAACTCTGTTGTAAATGCCGTAGAAAATTGGAGTCCATGATCAGAAACAATTGTGTGAGGGAGGCCAAATCGACACCAGATGTAGTCGTGGACAAAGTTGATTGCGTTCTCTTCTGTTATCTTGGCCAGTACTTTCGCTTCTATCCACTTGGAAAAGTAATCAACAGCTACAATCACGTACTTGTAATTACCCCGGGCGGGAGGGAAGGGTCCGATGATGTCAATTCCCCGCATATCAAATGGCCATGTAGGTATTACAAGTGTCTGCTCAACTGCCGGTAGTCTGGGAATGTCGGAGAACCTCTGGCACTTATCACATTTTCTAACATAGGCGTGCGCGTCCTCCCTCAGGTTTAGCCAATAATAACCTAGCGAGATGATCTTGTCAACTAAGGTTCTGGCCCCCGGGTGTCCGCCGCAAACACCTTCATGTACTTCCTCCAAGAGGTTCTCAATTTCCTTGGGATGGACACACCTCAGCAGGGGCTTAGTAAAAGATCTTCGGCAAAGGACTCCGTTCTTCACTGCGAACCTTGGTGACCTCTTCTTGATGATTTAAGCTTGTGCTTCATCTTTTGGGAGTTGGCTCTTCTCGATGTAGTCTATGTAGTCATCGATCCAGCATTTCTCCTCTCCATCTAGGAGCATGACTTGTAGTCTTTCATACGCGGGTTGTTCAGCAAAAACTATGTATGGATTGGAGTTAGACTCAGACACATCCATAGTCGCTAGTTTAGATAGAACGTCCGCAATTTGGTTATCTTCCCTACCTATTTGCTTGATCTCGAAAAATTCCATCTTCTTCATCATGTCTAGGACAAGGTCTCTATACTTGGTAAGGGTGGGATTTTGGGTGTTATACTCTCCCTTCACTTGTTTGACAACAAGTTGGGAGTCACAGAATGCCGCCACCTTAGTTGCTCCATAGAAGGACACCAATTCGATACCAAATATTAGAGTTTCATATTCAGCTTGATTGTTGGACGCAGGGAACTTGAATTAGATGATGTCTTGCATGGTGTACTCTCCTTTCGGACTTGCTAGTACAACTCCTGCTCCGCTTCTTTACTTTGTAGCTGATCCATCTGTGTATAAAACCCAACAATTGGACGGGAGTTCGATGGGAGACTCTTCTTCCTCTTTCGTCATGTTTTGCTTACGGGAAGTGGGGACGTGTTCACCCATGAAGACAGTCTCAACCATGAAGTCAACCAAGGGCAGTGCCAGGAGGGTTTTCCTTGGTTGGTAAGTGATATCAAACTGGGTAAGAGCGATAGACCAATTCAGGAGATGTCCGGAGCCATCCAATTTGTGTAGAATCTTCTTCAGTGGTTCATTGGTGTATATAGTGATAGGATACGCAGAAAAGTAGGCACGTAGTTTCCTTGAGGCAATAACTAGTGCGTATGCTATCTTTTCTACGTTGAAATATCTGCTTTCCACGTCTGACAATGCCTTAGAGACATAGTAGACTAGCTTCTGTGTTCCTTCATCATTTCATACCAGAACGGCAGCAACTGCGTGATCTGTGGTGGCTAGGAATACATACAGCATCTCACCAGTAATCGGACTGCTAAGCAAGGGAGGGGAACCCAAGTACTCCTTCAACCGGAGGAATGCTTCGAAGCATTCGGGAGTCCAGGAGAAGCTCTTGGTACCCTTCAATACCTTGAAGAATGGCAGTGATTTTTCGGTGGATTTAGCTATGAATCGTCCAAGTGCCGCTATTCTTCCGTTTAATCTTTGAACCTCCTTGATGCTAGTTGGTTCCTTCATGTCAATTAGGGCTTTAATCTTCTCGGGGTTCGCCTCTATTCCCCTTTGTGATACCATGAAGCCCAAGAACTTTCCAGCTGTCACCCCAAATACACACTTACTTGGGTTTAGCTTCATGTTGTTGGCTCGAAGGTTGTTTATTGTCTCTTCCAAGTCAGGGGTGTGACTGCCCTACTTGTTCTTAATGACCATATCATCAATGTAGGCCTCCATTTTCCAGCCTATTTGTGCGCCAAATACCTCATTCACCATACGTTGGTACATGGCACCCGCATTTTTTAGCCCAAAGGGCATCATAACATAGCAATAATTTCCCCCAGGTGTTTAGAAGGCTGTCTTCTCGATGTCCTCTTCCGCCATTTTGATCTGATGATAGCCTGAATAGGCATCTAGGAAACTAAGTGTTTGGTGTCCAGCAATGGAGTCAACCAACTTGTCAATTCTGGGGAGAGGATAACTGTCTTTAGGGCAGGCCTTGTTAAGATCTTTGAAATCTATGCACATCCGCCACTTCCCATTTTGCTTCTTTACCATTACCACATTGGCCAACCAAACGGGGTACTTTAATTCTCGAATAATTCCGGCGCTAAGTAACTTTTCCACCTCTTCTTTGATAGCTTCCTCATTGTCCCTTGCGAAATTTCTCCTTGTTTGTGAGATGGTTTTTGCCATTGGATCAACTTCCAAGCGGTGGAGGGCTAGTTCTTCATTGATCCCCCTCATGTCTTCGACTCTCCAAGCAAAGACGTCGAGACTGTTTTTCAAGAGGGAGATGAATTTTTATTCAATATAGTCAGGATTGATGACTACCTCTTCCAGTTCATCTACAGGTTCCATTTCAGGACCGTCTCGGAATTCCATGGATTCGATGATGATTTCTCTAATCCTCCTACCCTCATTATCATTCACATTGAGGCCTTCCTTTTCCATTAGTTCATCCACGTCGGGCAGATCGGCTATCCTCAAGTCAGGGTTGGCCTCCAAGTTCTGGCCATTGACGGGAAAAGAATCTGCCTCAGATTTGGACGGAACTATGCCCTGGCCAGCTGCAATTTCTAGGACCATAGGCTCTTCATCTAGTACCTCACGGATATAGCTCACCCTAGAGCTGGTATAGGTAGTTTTCAAGGACTTAGAGATCTTGATATTATCCTCAGGGGTATCTATCTCCACGCTTTTGGATTTCTTCCGGCTCTGCGCGACATGCTCCAAGAAGTCCTTGGTGGTCTCCCTCACGCATCCAATCCCAGCACGAGTGGGAAAATTTACTTGTTGGTGAGGAAGGGAGGCGACCAACCCAAGTTTTGCTTGACTTGGAATGCCCAGGATAGCATGATAAACACTTGTTAGATCCATGACTACGAAGGTGACAGTAGCCTTGGATCGGAAGGGATGTTCGCCAATTTCAAGTTCCAGCTCAACAGTTCCCTTGGCACCAACTTTATGGTTGGTGAAACCTTCCAATCTTCCATGATAAGGCTCCAGTATGGTATCTTTTAAGCCCATCTGTTGGAAGGCAGAGTAGTATAGAATATCACGGGAGGCCCCCATCTCAACAAGAAGTCGTTCAGATTCCACATTATCAATCCGACCCTTTATCACCAAGGGTTGTTCACGGGCAGCGCGGTTCCCTGCCAATTGATTGGGAGAAAAGCTAATGACCTCTTTCGCTTTATGAACCCAAGCAGGAACGTGGTATACCTTGCTTAGTTCATGGATCTGGTTCCTTAGGTGTCTAGTAAAGACTGTCTCTTCTCAGATCACATGCAGCTTGGCCCTAGGAGGCCTCTGTTCTCCATCCTCGCTCTTATCGTCATCTTCACTTTCCTCTTCCTTCCGTTTTCGCTTGCCATCTTTCTTCATGACATAGCGATCAAGCTTTCCCTCGTCGACCCACCTTTGGATCATGTGCTTGAGGGCGATGCACCTTTCGGTGTTATGACCATGGTCCTTGTGGAAATCAAAGAATTTAGAAGTGTCACGAGGGAATTTTGGTTTGTCGCTCAGCGGACGAGGGGGTGGAAGGTTCACTAACTGCATGATTTCGGTGATGGGTTTGGTAAGAGGGGTAAATACTTCAGGCTTTTCAGTATTTCTCATTCTATTCTTCCCCTTGGATCCCTTACCATTCCCATTGTCATTGGAAGCGTGGCGAGTGCCAGTCGCTTCTGATTCCATCTTGTCGGATCCCCTTTTCTTGCTCTTATCCTCAGCCATGGCAATGGCATAAGCATGTTGTACAAATCATCCTTAGACTTAGGTTCTCGGGCAGAGAGTTCATAAATGAGGGGACCGGATCTCAGTCCGGAGTTGAAACAAACAATTACCTCCCTGTCTGTGAGGCTTTCTTCCACTTTTTCCGCCATAGTTCGGAATCAATTGTAATAACTGAGGGTGGTCTCATTCTTCCCTTGATCGATATTTGCAAGGTCAGTCAACCTGTTCTTCCTCCTTCCAGCAGTGGCAAAGTGATCCAGGAACATTCTCCTCATGCCTCTCCAGCTATCGATGCAACCTTTTTTCAGCTCACGGAACCAGGTCAAGGCTGTTCTGGAGAAGGTACTCGCGAAAGTTTTGCAGAGCATGTCATCGGCCTTGGTGAGGAGATTCATGGTTTGTTCGAAACTTTGCATGTGGTCCTTTGCGTCTTGGGTTCCGTTATATTTTTCAAAGCTCAGGACCTTAAAGTGAGGATTTGGTGGTGCATCAGTTATCCTCTGGGAGAACAGACGAGTGGACCAGTCATAGTCATCACTATCAAATTTCTTTCCCATTTCCATGTCATCAAGCCTTTGCTTCAAGAGTTCCCATTGTTTAGCTTCCACTCCCCTATCAGTGCTAGAGTGAGTACTGCATTGGGAGCTACAGTGGGACTTATCTCTGGGGTGACCATTCACCCTACAATGCTCCTCGTCATTACGATGGTTGTCTCCTCATCTAGAGGGTGCTTTGTCTTGCCTTGCTTCCACCTCATAGCCACCCAGTACCATTATGTACGATTGGGGAGTCCTCGTCCTCAGGTCTCTCGAATCTACCTCTTGTTCCTTAGAATTCAATTGGCTCCTCAGGTCTATCACCTTGTCGTTCTCCTGATGTCGAGGCCGAGGACGAGGAGCATCTCGGAGGGCCTGCTTAGGTGGTACAGCAGGATCACGTGGAGGATCTCGTCGCTCACCCGTTTCCCTTCCACGAGAGTTGCCACCTGTCTTTGACGGCCTGATGAACTCGGCCATTGAGTTGTCTGGGTCCAATTGCAGTAGACCGACTTGAGTCTCGTAAATTCTCTGCAATGTCTCCATTTGTCTATGCAACAAGGTATGTCGGTCGATGGGCTGGGTGCTTTCAGCTCGGCCGACGTCAGCGTTCTTCGTCATCTTCCTCCCCGTTCGTTTCCCTCGAGGACGAGTGATATGAGGAGGGTTGACACCTGCCCCCTCGGCAGCTGGCTGTCCCATGGAACGGAGAGTCATGGCGAGGGGAGGTGGTCCTTCGGGCTGAGGTGGAGGAGGAAGCACCTCAGTGTTAGGCAGGACCTCGTTCGTTTGTGTCTGCTCCTCGTTGGTAACACTAGTGAATCGTCCGTCTTCCATTGCGACTTAACAATTGTAACAACAAATTTCCAAACGAGCAATTTTCCAACAGATCAAGATTTCTGGCCAAATTGTGGAACAATTTTAGCACGCCAACACGATATTGCTATTGCGATTTTAGCGACCCCAAAATTTCCGGCCAAAACGTTCGCTTCAGACGAAAATGTGCGGATTTCAGCCGAATTTGCAGAATCCGGTGGAACTAAGAACAGAGCGAGACGGAATAACAATTTCCGTGCAAATCAAGAAAATATCCGGCAAGATATCTGGCTTCAAGCGAGCTTTTTCCAGGCCAAACAAAGGGCGTTTGAGTCGATTCCCGGCAATGGAACCAATTGATGATGCCAAAATCGTCAAATCAGCCCAAATCCAAGCGATCGTTTGCTCCGACGATTGCTTAACCTGAAAATAAGAAAAAATACGTAAACTAAGCCAGGGCTTCACCGGCGAAGGCCCTCTGGCGTGAAAATAAGTTCATGATTTGTGGTGAGAGAAACTAAATTGACAGAGTTTCTGTATCTCAAAAGTAACGTACCAAATAATGTGGTATTTGGCTTGCATTTATAGGGATGGATTGACAGAATCCATGTTGAACTCGGACTGTAAAGAGATAAGATATAATCCTAGGAGGATTATATATGTTAAGGAGTCCTTATTTGATCTGAATTGTAGGAGGTGGTTACAATTCTGATAAGATTGTAACTGCTGAATCCTTATTTGACTAGGATTGTTATAACTACTTGCCGGTAAGCAGAGGAGAGTAATTTCCTTATCTCATCATTTGCAGGTAGGCTGAGATGCATGAATGTCTCCTCTTCATATAAAGCTCTTTCGACATGAAGAAATGTTGAGGAGCATGATTTTGCCTCCTCATCATATGACGATATGCCGAGGAGAATGATTTTGGTTCCTCGACATATGATGATATGCCGGGGTACGAACTTTTCTCTCCTCGTCATTCATGATGAGCCGGGGAAAGAATAAATAACATAGAGAGCCCGTTGGTAACGTCAAGGCCGAGGAAGGCACCTCATCCTCTGTGGAGGCGATCTCAGCATACGAGGGAGGTTTTCTCGGCACTCATAGTTGGGGCATATTTTTCTTGCTTGTTGGGCCTAGATTGGCCTTATTGATGACGAGGTACGAAGTCGAAGAAGCCCATTGTTGTCTCTCGTAACGCTGAGATGGATTATGTTTAAAGCCCCATTCACTTGGGCCTGACCCGGATAAGCCCATGTTCATATCTCGGTTTATACTATTCAAGCTTAAACACAAAAGACTAGGATTTGGCTAACAATTTGGACAGACTTATTCAAGCATGGTAAATAACAAAGAAATAAAATCTGGATTACTTCCAACAAACTTTAATAAAAAATGAAGAAAATTTAATTATGACACTCTATTAAAAATTTTAGCAATAATTTAAATAATAAGAAAATTACATTATAATACTTAGTCAAATATATTTATATAAGAAGTTAAAATATTTCAACAAATTTGCTGATGAATGGATTTAAACTCATTCCTTTTTTTTTCTCTCTCTTTCTTTCCTCTTACTTTCTTAAGACTCCACTTTCCAACTTAAAATTAATAGCATTTTTTAAAACAATCTTAATTATTTAAGTGATTTAAATTTACCTTACCGAACAAGCTTAACTTTTTAATCTCTTAAATTGTTCCAAATTAAGAACTTAATTGGGTTATCAAACAGACTCTTAGATTATATTTTAAATAAAAATCAAAAACAGATTTGTTCATTTCTCTCTCTACTGGTCATCTTGAGCTATAGAATTCACAAAAGTAACACAAGAACAAGAGCAAGAAAAGATGAAACAAACGGAGAAGAAATTTTCGGCAACAGAACCAACTGATGCTGCCACAGAAAAACGGTTGAACAGGCCTGAAATGAAATGTCCAGCTGTGGATACTCCAACTTCTACTCCGTTGTCTCCTACACACAAAACACACTATAACTAGGCCGTGGGCGTCTCCGGCAAAGCCTATCCGGTGTGAGGATAAGTACAAGATCTAGAAACAAGAGAGTATAATGGAAACTTGGGAAAGACTGCAGAAAATGTACTTGAGACTTGCATCATTTTTCTTTCAGATGTTGTTTATATACTTCCTCAAGTCATCTGCAAGTCACATGCTCTTGGACATGTGTCACTTTTCCATTGGGTGTGCATGGGCACTCAAAGATAGTGGAGACGCCACCTTTTTCCTTACAAATAGTTCATCATTTTAATAGATTTTGTGGGCCCAATCACAACGTATTTGGCTTCTTCATCAATGTAACTGCTGATTCAAGTGTCGCCTGTAGGAGACAACCATAATTAGGCGGCAATCTTTGTTGTTGTCGCTAATATTTAACATCCTTATTCGAGATTATTGCCTTGAGATCATATTAAAGTATATAGTGATGGGCTCTAATGAGTTTCCCGCTTGGCCTTATTTTCGCCAATATTCTTGGTTAAGTCTGATGAGAAAGTAACAATGCGGAATACACTTTCTCCACTTGTGTAAACCTAGAAGGAGCAACAAATACCAACAACGAAATAACAACGCAATATAGAATGATAAACAATCAGTCAAGCAACAAGATCAACGCCGAGAATTTTAGCGTGGAAAACCTTCTCAAATTTAGAAGTAAAAACCACGGGACCGAGTCCAGAAACAATCCACTAATACGAAAATAGGTTCGGTACAAGAGAGTTATCACCACCAACAAAGATAGAGAACAACAATCTTGATCTAAAGTAAAAATCCAAAACAACAGCAAACTTGAACCAGAATATCACCTGTATAGAGTCCTGAAAAACTCGATCGGAATAGTTGGGATCGAAGCTCTGTCTCTTACAAGAATTCTGGAAGAAAAACCAGTCCGATCGGATGGCTAACGAACCCGGAATCACGAACTGAAACTGCTGCGCTGAAGAACTTCTACTCGTAATGCACTTCTGTATTCCTGCTAGATCTGTTTCTCTCTGTGTTCACAACGCTTTTTTGTTTTCATACTAGCCAAAAAAAAGCTCACGCTAAAAACCTATTAAAAACCTAATAGACTAAAAAAAGAGAGATAATATTTTTGGGCTTTTTGTTATTTAAAAACATAAAAAGAAACTTGGGCTTTTCTCAACTTAGGAGAGACCGAAAAACCCAACAAACTCCCCCTCACGACTATGTTGAGAAATCCATCATACCTGCGATCTCGCAGCAAGTATCATGTTTCTTCTTTGGCAAACTCTTTAACATCATGTCCGAACCATTCCAATCAGTATGAACCTTCTCACTGTGTAGCAACTTAGATTCCAGATCTTCTCGAATCCAATGATAATGAACATCAATATGCTTCGACTTTGAATGAAAACTTGAGTTCTTTGCAAGATGTATAGCACTCTAACTATCACATTAAACTACATACCTTTCTTGTATAAACCCAATTTCTTGAGTAAATCGCTTCATCCACAACATCTCTTTTGAAGCTTCCGATGATGCGATGAATTCTGTCTCTGTGGTAGATAGTGAAACACACTTCTGCAACTTTGATTGCCATGACACTGCTCCCCCTGCAAATGTGACCAAGTACCCCGATAAGGACTTCCTCGAATCAGAATCACGAGCCATATCAGAATTTGTGAAAGATTTTAAAATTGGCTTGTCTTCTCCGTAACAAATACACATCATGGAAGTTCCTCTAAGATACTTGAGAATCCACTTAAATGCTGCCCAATGTTCTCTACCTGGATTAGAGAGATACCGGCTGACAACACCAACTGCATGAGCAAAATTTGGCCTTGTACACACCATTACATACATCAAACTACCAACTGCTGAATCATACGGAACTCGTTCCATTTCCCATTTCTATTCTACACTAGAGGGACATTGTTCTTAATTCAACTTGAACTGACTAGCAAGCGGAGTACCAACTAGCTTGGCTTTATTCACGTTGAACCTTTCAAGCACTTTCTCGATATACCGCTCCTGCGATAACCACAGCTTCTTTTCCTTTCTATCTCACCTGATTCTCATGCCAAGAATTTGTTTTGCTGGACCCAAATCCTTCATAGCAAAAGACTTGTTCAACTCCTTCTTCAACTTATCAATTTTCCTGATATCCTGACCAACAAGCAACATGTCATCAACATATAAAAGCAAGATTATAAAATCATTATCAGGAAATTTCTTGACAAAAACACAATGATCAGAAGCTGTCCTGGTATATCTGTGCACCTCCATAAATGACTCAAACTTCTTGTACCATTGTCTTGGAGCCTGTTTCAATCCATATAAGCTTTTCTTCAACTTGCAGACTAGGTTTTCTTTTCCCTTTACTTCAAAACCCTCTGGCTGCTCCATGAAAATTTCTTTTTCTAAATCTCCATGTAGAAAAGCTGTCTTCACATCTAACTATTCGATCTCCAAGTCCATACTAGCAGCTAAACGAAGAACAACTCCAATAGATGACATCTTCACACCAGGTGAAATTTTTTTCCCGAAATCTACCCCTTCTTTCTGACTAAAACCCTTCACAACCAATCTTGCCTTGTACCTTGGATGCGAACTATTTTCTTCAGTCTTCAACCAGTATACCCATTTATTCCTGAGTTCTCTCTTAACCTTAGGTAACTTTACTAGCTCAAAAGTGTAATTGTCATGCAAATATTTCATCTCTTCCTGTATGGCATTCTTCCACTTATCTCTGTCCACATGATCAATAGCCGCTTTGTAACACTCAGGATCTCCCCCATCAGTTAACAACACATAATCTATAATGGGATACCTACTTGAAGGTTTCCGATCTCTATTTGACCTTCTAGGAAGAGCAATTGCAAGTGGGACATCAATCTGCTGATGTTGCTGCTCATACTGCTGATGCTGCTCATGCTGCTGCTGCTCATCAGTCTGAATGGGAGTCTCAGCCTCATCTGTATCCTGTATTTGATTAGGAAAATCATCCTCAACCTGCTCCGGTACTACTTTCAAGGGAACTAGATCCAAGTCAATTAAATCACCGCTGTCATATGACACTGTCTTCTCTGCTTTATCAATATCCGTTATAGTTTGATCTTCCATAAAAACTACATCTCTGCTTCTAATAATCTTCTTCTCAATTGTATCATACATCTTGTAACCAAAATCATCAAAACCATAGACAAATAAAATGCACTGACGTGTCTTCATATCAATCTTGGACCGTTCATCCTTAGGTATATGCACAAATGTCTTACACCCAAAAACACGCAAGTAATCATATGATACATCATTACCTGTCCTAACCTTTTCTGGTACTTCAAAATTCAATGGAACACAAGGTGACTTATTCAGTACATGGACAATTGAACTCAAAGCCTTACCCCAAAACGTTCTTGGAAGCCCTGCATGAGAAAGTAAACATCTGACCCTTTCCACTAGTGTCCTGTTCATTCTTTCTGCAATACCATTTAACTGCAGTGTCTTCGGAGGTGTCTTTTGATGCCGAATACCCTGCTCCTTACAGTATCTATGAAACGGACATGTATACTCACCCCCATTATCTGTTCGGATACATTTCAGCTTTCTCCCAATTTCTCTCTCAAAAAAAGCATAAAATTCTTTGAACACATCTAACACTTGATCTTTGGTACTCAAGGTATAAAACCCATAACTTCCTAGAGTGAACATCAATGAAAGTCACAATATAAAGAGAATTACCGAGTGTTGTAGTTTTCATTGGACCACACACATTAGAGTATACAAGATCAAGTAAATTTTGCTTTCTAGAGGGAGGACAACGAATTCGATTGGGAAGTCCAATGGAAAAAACATGAGTTTATCATCCTAAGTTATGGACTTAACTTATGCCACTTTTTAAGGTATTGTTACTTAAAGGAAACTCTATTTTTCTTACCTTCCATGCAATGAGAACACTTCTTCAACTGCATATTTTTCAACCCAGAAAGAAATTTCTTTTTAGCCAATGTTTCCATTCCCTTTTCACTCATATGGTCAAGTCGCTTGTGCCAAAGCTCAACAACAATCTCAGACTCTGCAACATTAATACTGTATTTGCATACTTTTTCCTGCATCGAATATAAGGTAGAGTGCTTTGTACCTTTTGGCACAATCATTGAACCTCTGGTAAGCTTCCATTATCCACGACTGAAAGTATTGCAAAAACTATTATCGTCGAGTCTACATGCAGATAACAAATTCAGACAAAGATCTGGAACATTCCTCACATCCCTGAGAACTAACTTCATGCCAACTTCCGTTTCAAGGCAAACATTACCAATCCCAATAATTTTTGCCAAATTACCGTTTCCCATCTTAACAGACCCATACTTACCGAGTGTGTAGGATGTAAAGAAATCTAAATGGGAGGTGGCATGAATAGAAGCACCACTATCTGTTACCCAACTTACCTAACTGCGTATAAAATTAATACTCTAATCATCATAGACAAGAAGAAAATCATCAGTGGTTGTAGCAACTCGATCTCCATCATTGTTATCATCTTTCTTACTATCTCTATCTCTGAGCTTCCTATTCTCCTTTTTCAACTGAAAGCAAAACCTCTTAATATGCCCTTTTTTACCACAGTGATCACACTCTTTATCTGCATATTTACCCCTTGACTTGCTTCTGTTTTTTGACTAATCTCTACTTTGGCCTATGTTACTGTTCTGACCTCAACTTCTGCTTCTACCTTTGTCTTCAACAACTAAGGCATCTGCCTGTGAACTGGAACCCTGCGACTTCTTTCTCAACTCTTCATTTAAAACACCGCCTTTTGCCAATTCCATCGAAATAATACCATCAGGTGCAGAGTTTATCAAAGAAGTTCTAAAAGTTTCCATGAATCTGGTAACGCACCAAGATGCCATAAGCCTTTAATTTCTTCCTCAAGCTTTATACCCATATCTGACGGCTGATTCATATACCCCTGGAAAGTGTTCAAATAATCTGTTATCGCAGTCCCATCTCTGTACCTCAACCCAATCATTTCTTTCATCAGAAACAATTTGCTGTTCCCGGTCTTTCGAGCATACAGCTCCTTAAGCTTACTCCATAAAGTTCGAGCATGCTTCTCTGTACTAATGTGATTTAACACATTATCATCTACCCGCTGCCTGATATACCCACAAACTTGTCGATGCAATAAATCCCAATCATCATCAGTTTTATCCTCAAGTTTTTCAGAACAGAAAACTGGTTGGTGAAAAATGACACAAGAACATCCGTTAGTGACAAGTTCATCGAAGGGCAGAGCAAAAGTTCAGAAAACGAATTACGAAGCTGATTTTAAGATTCTGAAAAACCAGATTTTTGAATAAATTTGACAAATAAACTGTTCTGATCCAGAAACTTCCAGAAGACGTAAATGTACTCGTTGGAAAGGTCTATGTGTCTAATTTCATACAAAAAAATTGGTTCGTCGTTTAGAGGTCTAGAAAGGGAGATAAGGCAGTTTTAGTACAGATGGTTCAAGCTGTCTGCATATAGACAGTCAGCAACTTTTTATTTTCCTAGTTCATGTATTACTACATATATTGCCTATGTAATGGAGGGATGTTCCATTTAGTCTATATAAACCCATCTTGTGATGGTAAAAACTCAGATTTTAATTGTATTTTGGCCTAGAGCAATATAATAAAAGAAGAGCTTCTTCTTGGTTTTACTCAATATCCTTTGGTGGATTCCACAGGTACTGAGTGTTATCCCTTTTAATTGTGTTTCACTTGTAATTTCCTCCATACTTTTACATTTCGGTATCAAGTGGTATCAGAGCTTTTGGCAAAATGCCTCCGCGGCGTCAACCTGCTCGTGTGAGAAACCTACGAGATGTCGAAGTGGATGACCTTCGGAGACAAGTGCAGAAACTCCAACAACGCTTGGAGCAATATGAGCCTCTTAATCATGATGAGGAGCGTCATGGTTCAGATGTTGGTTCTGAGAATGAAGAGGAGAACGTTAACCCCTTCCACCGTGCTCATCGTAATGGAGCATCGAGTGAAGAGGCCTCTCCTCGTCATCGAGAGCAAAGGCGACACCATTTCCACCGAGATGACATCAAAAAGGAGATTCCAGACTTTGAAGGAAAGAATGATCCAGATGATTTCATTGATTGGTTGAACACCATTGAGAGAGTTTTTTATTACAAGGATATAGCGAAAGATCGTAAGGTCAAGCTCGTTGCCATCAAGTTAAAGAAGCATGCATCTATTTGGTGGAAACACCTTAAGAATCAGCGAACTCGTCTTGGGAAAAGACGGATTATGACTTGGGAAAAGATGAAGAAAGAACTTAAGCAAAAGTACTTGCCAGAAAACTTCCGTCATAATTCTTTCCTTCATTTTCATAAGTTCAAACAAGGAGCGATGTCCGTTGAAGAGTACACATCAGAATTTGAGCATCTCATGATGTGTTGTGATATTGAGGAGCCAGAAGATCAGACCATTGCTCTTTTTTGGGTGGCTTGTGGTGTGAAATTTGTGATATTGTTGAGTTACAGCCATTTTGGACTTACAATAATGTTTACAAGTTGGCACTCAAGGTGGAGCGACAACAAAAGGCGAAAGGAAATAATTATCGACCTACAAGGTATGGTGGTTCACATAACCGGGGGAGTGTAGCCCCATCCAAGTCAACTTCATTCGAGAAGGGTTCTATTTCCAAACCCATCCCTAAACATGATGGTACAACTAAGCCTAACACACCTTCCAATTCTAATCAGCGCCAATGTTCTAAATTGTAACACCCCTAATTTTCCATACATAAATGAGCATTCAATGGCAATAAATAATACTTCAAAACATTAGGGTTTCCACCCACAAAACCCTATTACATCATAATTTTCAATAAATACCATAAATAACCTCATAAATGCGGAAGCGAAAATAATTACTTAATGTCTCAGCTAGTAAAACCACACTAGCCATTAATGTACTTACAACCAATGAAAAAGACTAATTATTCAATAATCCTAATTGTTCTCCAAGCGTCGCCCTTCTCGCAACCAATCTGATTCCCTTCTACTTAGAACCTGGAAAGAAAATTTAAGGGAGAAAGGGTGAGCGAACGAATGCTCAGTAAGTTCATACGAAGTCTCTTCGGGTACTAAGAAGAGACGACCAGAATGAACACTTCAATAGTATAATACAAGGATAGGTTAATTTAACTTTATAATAGACTGCGGTACGATACAGTCAAGACAATATTTAAGATTATCTGCAAAGGATTATGGCACTACGATTCAAAGGGATTCACACAAATTCCGTCAATTCCAACGTACATTATAACCTCAATGCCAAAGGTACAATTTAATACACCTAGCTTCATCAAGCCATTAGTGTGGATCGAAACATATATGGTATCCACACACATATGCTAGGGGTCTAGAATTGCCCTTGTAATCAGACAATTCCTGAAAGAAGGCATGTGATCACTCATGCAATCCCTAATAAGAACAAGTCTTTTTCTAACTAGACAAGTTCTGACAATGCCTTTTCTAACTGGGCATGTCCATTCTAAGCAAGTAAGTGATTCCACAAGCATGCTAGAATGAGGAAGCATACATAGGTATAAGTATGCATATGACAAGTTTCAAACTTCAGATATTCTGTGAACAACAACATTATCACAAAATATAGATATTTCCAAGTAACGTTCAATAACGCGGATTATTCACAAATAACTATCATGCCATTTGATAGTCTAATTATATCAAGAAGGTATAGGAGTTCCAAAGGTAAAGAATTCAAATACAGTACAGGAACGTAATCCCTTACCTTGGTCTAGCTTCTTGAACAGCTCTTCCCGTGCGTATCTACAACTACATAAGAGTAACTTAGTATCTCGCATTTGTCGTTAACTATCTCTACTTAGTTAAACCTTATGCGTTATAATTTAACTTCTTTCCTTTCTTTATTTAGTAATCTTCTAAGTTTGGGAAGTTTCTATTTTTGAAAACTTTCCATATTTGGGAATTTCATTATTCTTGGATTTGTAATTCCCTAATTATAGGTTGATTTTATTTAGGGTTGTTCTCTTTTCTATTCTTTTCTTAAATCTTAACTCTAAAGAAGACTTTCCTTTTTTAGGACTTCTACTTAAGTCCTTCTACTTTTGGCTAATTACTAAAAGGTCCTCCATCTTTTAGGTATTTGCAAAATAGTCCCTCAACTTATGAGTATTTGCAAAACAGTCCCTCAACTTTTAAATACTTGCACAACAGTCCCTCACTTTTAAATATTTGCAAAACAGTCCCTCAACTTTTAAATATTTGCAAAACAGTCCTTCAACTTTTAATTAATTACAGAATAGTCCCTTGCTTTCAATTAATTATAGAATAGTCCCTCAACTTTCAATTAATTACAGTTTGGTCATGCAGTTTTGAACTTTACAGTTTAGTCCTTCAGTTAAGTTTTTCATCTAATTCCTGACTGTACAGTCAGATTTCTAATGGTTTCAGCTTATAAACTATTCAATTTAGCCATTTTCAGTTTGAAACTTAACTGTAACCCTTTAAACTAAACCAAAATCTTAACAATTTCAATCAAACCATACCAACACCTCATCCTGTTCATTCGGCTGAACCCTACCATGCCCAAAACATGATTTTTGCTCCATCTTTTCATCCAAGAATAATTGACATAAACATTTAATTCAACCCAAGAACATAATTAGGAATTTCTACATCTTAAAATTCAAGTTTCATATACTTATTATTCAAGATTTAAGATTTATCATTAGGTTATACTCCTAATCATTAAACATTAAATCCTTCCATCATTATAATCATCAATCAATTTTATTAACTCCAAGATTAAACATTTAAACCCTAAGAATGATCATCCTAGAACAACCATAATTCTAATCTTCAAAAATTCATAACTAATTCAATAATAATTCGAATTGAATGAAACGAAAACTAGAATTTAGGATTTTACATTACCTTGATTATGGCTAAGAAAAATTGACCAAAGAAGGTCAAGAAATCCGGATGCTCTCTCCTGTCCCCCTGCTACCGTCGCCTCCTTGGTCTAGGGTTAGGATTTTGATTTTTTTTCTTTTCTCTTTTGCAAATTATGAGAGTTATGAAAAATTAGGAAGGGTTTAGGTTAATTATAATTGGGTATTATCCTCCTTGGGCTCCTTTTACTTCACAAGCCCACTTACCTAGCCCAACTTGATTAAATCATTAAACCCATTCAATTAACCTTTAATAGCCCACTTATTAAATGCTAATTAATAGTTATAATTACATTAATTATTTTCTAATAAACAAATAATTAATTAAAAGTTTTAAAATTTTCGGTTTCTTACATAAATGTCAAGGGTTCGGTCACATTTCTTCTGATTTTCGAATCGAAAATTTGTCTCTTTTTTCGAGGAGGATGATCTTGAAAGAGGAGCAAGATTATGCGAGCAGCGAAAGGGAAGAATTAGAAGAAGCCAGTGAAGTCATATATGAAGATCATGGAGAATCTCTTGTTATTCATCGAAGTCTTAATGCAACTCAAGTGGAAGATGATACATGGCTGGCTGCAAAACAACATTTTTCATACAAGATGCACTTCTAAGGGAAAAGTGTGCAATGTTATTATTGATGGGGGAAGCTGCGAGAATGTGATAGCAATGACAATGGTGGAAAAGTTGAAGCTGAAAACAGAGCCTCATCCATGACCGTATAAGCTTTCATGGCTTTGCAAAGGAAACGAAGTAAAAATTAATCAAAGATGTCTTGTTCAATTTTCTATTGGTGACTGTTGGGATTCCAACACATGTTCATTTGTATAGAATGGTACAATGGTTCATCTACCGATACATGGAATGTATTTGACTTATCATTTGGGTTGGTTTATCCTTATGGGATAAGGAAAGAAATTAATTGGGTTATTAATTTCTTGGTTTATCCATTTGATTTGTCATGGCTATATAAAGAGTGAAATACTCTTTGGAAAAGCACACACAATTAGACTTCATACTTGGATAGCCTGTTAGAGAGCTATTTAGTGTGAGTTCATTATAATTTAGGAGAGTCAATTCCTAGGTTGTAGTGGGTTCCAAATTGGTTTGTAATTTGGAACGGAAGTCGGTGTACTTGGCTTGGTTATAGTGGAAGGTCATTTGACCTGTGGGTTATTTATCTCCGTCTTGGAGGGTTTTTCCCATATATCTTGTGTCTCTCTAAATTGTGTTCTTGTCAAGTTTATCGTCGTAGTATTGCTTTTCTTCCATGGCGGAAAAGAAAATGGTATCTTTTTCAACAATTGGTATCAGAGCTTCTGGTGAAGGTTCTTGTGGTAATAGTACTTGACAATGTCGAATCAGTTCACGGTACAAAATTTTGATGGAAGAACTAGCTTCTCTCTTTGGCAAAGAAGGATGGAAGATCTTCTTATTCATCTTGGCTTGGAGAAAGCATTGAAAGAAGATGATGGTAGGCCGAAAAAGATGAGCGCTGAAGATTGGGAGGAAAAGTGCAATAGGTGTGTAAGTGTCATTCATTTATGCATTTCTGATGAAGTTATAAATTGTGTTATAGATGAAGACTCACCTACAACAATGTGGGAAAAACTTGAGAATATTAACATGGCTTAAAGTTTAACCAACAAGTTGCTTTTGAAGCGAAGGTTATATCGCTTGCGCATGGATGAGGGAGAAAAATTAGTTGGACACTTGAATACATTCAATGGATTGCTAGATGAATTGAAAAAGATCGAAGTGAAGCTTGAGGAGGAAGACAAGGCATTGTTACTTCTCAACTCTCTCCCGGACTCTTATGAAACATACGTAGATACTATTTTGTGTGGTAAGGATACAATCACCTTGAATCAGGCACAATTAGCGTTGTTGTCTTTTGATATGAGGAGGAAAGACAAGGCCGGTGTTCGAAATGATGGGGCAGTTTTGGTCACACATAGTGGGAGAGGTCGATCGGCAAGCAAGGAAGATGGATCGAAACATGGCAGGTCTAGATCCCGGAATACTAGTAAGAGTGATGTGAAATACTACAAGTTTGGTGAACTTGGTCACATCAGGTGTAATTGTCCCAAAAAAATTGAGAAGGACAAGGGTGAAGAAAATTCTATAATGTCTGACGATAGTGATGTCTTGGCGATCACTAAGGGAGATGATGCATTTTAAAGGATGAATGGTTATTGGATTCTGCTTGTGTCAGCCATGTATGCTCTAGGAAAGATTATTTTGAAACACTCCAAGAAGGTATGACTAGGAAGTTGAGTTTAGCAAATAATTCAACTGTTGATGTCATGGGTGTTGGGGTGGTGAAAATAAAAATGGCTAGTGGAGCGGTACACACTTTAAGCAAGGTTGCTTATGTTCCTAAGTTGCGAAAAAAATATAATTTCACTTACTCAACTCCGAAGGTTATGGGTTCAAGGCTCATGGGGGAGTTGTTAAGGTGACTAAAGGTTCGATGGTCCTTATGAAGGGGGAGTTGTATCGTGGTATTTACCGTCTCAATGGTTATATAATGAAGCCAATAAGGAATAGTTGGAAACGAAAAAGTAGTGCGCATGTTTCGTTTGCGGATGAGGTAACGAAGGATAAAAGTTTCAAAAAATATGGGTGGAAAGATAAAATTCTTGCTTGTGGTGGAGGGATGGAGGTCCCACTCTAGAGTCAATTTGCGAATTTGACTTGGTGGTGCAGTTACACACGAAACATTGACCGTCTGTAGCTGATGTTTTGAAAAGGTCAATGGTTTAATTTTCTTAGCATTATTCACATGTGTTGGAGGGGGAGATTGTTGGGATTCCAACACATGTTCATTGTATATAATGGTACAATGGTTCATCTCCCGGTACATGGAATGTATTTGACTTATCATTTGGGTTGGTTTATCCTTATGGGATAAGGAAAGAAATTAATTGAGTTATTAATTTCTTTGTTTATCCATTTGATTTGTCATGGCTATATAAAGAGTGAAATACTTTTTGGAAAAGCACACACAATCAGACTTCATACTTGGATAGCCTGTTAGAGAGCTAGTCAGTGTGAGTTAGTGTGAGTTCATTATAATTTAGGAGAGTCAATTCCTAGGTTATAATGGGTTCCAAATTGGTTTGTAATTTGGAACGGAAGTCATTGTACTTGGCTTGGTTATAGTGGAAGGTCGTATGACCGGTGGGTTATTTATCTCCATCTTGGAGGAGTTTTCCCGTATACCTTGTGTCTCTCAAAATTGTGTTCTTGCCAAGTTTATCGTCGTACTATTGTTTTGCTTCCTTGGCGAAAAAGAAAGTGGTATCTTTTTCAACAGTGACAAGTATAAAGATGAACTTTGGTGTGACGTTGTGCCTATGGATGCGTGCCATTTACTTCTTGGGAGGCCTTGGCAGTATGATAGGAAAACTAAGCATGATGGGTTTAAGAACACTTATGCCTTTGAGAAATATGGAGTCAAAGTCATTTTGGGTCCTTCCAAGATGGATAATTCTCCTAAACCTTCAAAAGGAGAGGGAAATAATTTTTTTATCTAAATCTGACATTGATAAGGTTTTGGAGGAAAATATGAATGTCTATGCTCTTGTGGTTCTTCAAGGGAATGAAGAAGTTGTTGATATCCCTCCCAAAATTAAGTCTCTGCTGGAAAATTTCAAAGATGTGGTCCCAGATGAAATTCCATCAGGCCTTCCTCCCATGAGGGATATACAACATTGCATCGATTTTGTTCTGGGTTCCATCATACCAAACAAGGCAGCCTATAGAATGTGAAATTATCACGGTCAGAATCACAAGTGATATCCAAGGTGATAACAGCACCAACGATAGCATTTGGGATAACACACACACACTTCGAAAATAAAAACAATTTTGTAAAAGAGATTGCAGCAAAATTATAACACCAAAATTGTTTTTCTCAAGTTATATAAATAATATAACTTGAGGATGCCTCTTAGGCAAGACTTTATCACTTTATAAAAAGAATTACACAAAGTCGAAATGTTCCCTAAGACTATTACAATATAAGCTCTATGGAACAAGAGATAAAGAACGGAATCCAATCCTAGCCTACACACAACTTGATACCAAGGTAATCAAGTGCGTAATTACAAGGGAGGATGGATGAAAAGAACCAAACAAAGAACTCTATCTCTCTATGCTTCGAAGGTGTGTATAATTGGCAAATCTTGGCATATCTTCAAATGCAACATTTCAAGCATATTTATAGTCTTCAATTACTTGAAGGCTACTCAAATAAACGGCCTTGGGGCTGTCTTGGACGTTGAGGGAGAGTGGGGAAGTGGTTGGTGTTTTCCTCAATCCAAGCACCCACCTTCCTCAATTATAGCAATCGTGTGCTTGTTATTCAAGTCCATGCATCATCGCCTTGTACTCCTAAGCTTTCTCAATCTTGTACTCTCTTTGAATTAGCAACAATCATCTTGACTAAGTCTTCACCCGTTTTTAATGTTTGTTGACAAAGTAACTCTTGGAAAGATTTATGCATAAAACGTCATTTATGCATAAACCATTCTTTTCTAAATTCCCCAAGTTTCTAGCTTATTCTCCAATCATTTTGCAACCTGAAATATATACAACATACACTATACAGATTATATTAGCACATTAGTACATAAATTAATAAACAAGAAATGTACAACTATATAAATTCCAGCACAGGAAATCATCTGAGATATCATCTGGAATCTGGGAAATCATTCAGGATATCACCTACGTTTTACACTAACAATCTTCCCCTTAGTTGGATATTTCTTCTCAAACCTAATGTGTTGCTTACCTGCAATTAGTCAGTCCATAACAAGACAAACAAAGCATAGTAACAGACTATAACATCTCCACAAAAAATTAACTCCCCCTTAATCAAGGAGCCAATCTAAACAATAATTTATCAAAATAAACTAATTTATTTCAAAAAAGTTTTCGAAATAAACTAAGTTAAACATTTAAGCAAATAAACCATTGTACCAAAACATAATCCAAGCAAGCAAAACTACCTAACGATTAAAGTTTTAAACAACCCATCTAAATTGTTTTGCAACCTACAGATTACCACCAAAAAAAAAAAAAGTAAATTGTTTAGGAACCACATTATCAAAATAAAAAGAAATTGTTTAGGACACCACAAATCAAATCCACCAACACAGTAGTGGCAACATCAACCTTCAGGTTCAACAACCTTCAGGTATTCAACTTTCTTCTTCTTCAAACTCCTCTTCTTCTTCTTCCTCCTGATCTCCATCCCTATCACCTCCACGATCACTTGGGCCAGCACTGGTGGTATCACCTGCAGTAGCACCTGCAGTAGCACCAGCTCCAGAAGCTGTAGCGGCAGCACATCCTCCCCCTGTTTGGGAAGAAATTTCATCAATAAAAGTATCAGTTGCCTGCTTAAGCTTGACCCACCCATCAACGAGTTCTCCAAATGCACTTGATTGTTTGTGCAAGAAATTCAGCACTGTCGTCTTTGGGATTGATAGAGAAGTGTTACCCATAAGATTGATCATATTAGACAGAATACTTGCGGCATCAGTTCCTGCAAAAGTATTAGGGGCAACACTTGGGAAGCACTTGAGATATCACGAAAGATAGTACCAGAAAGAAGAGAAGCTGAACCAACTTTTTCATCATATTTTTTTCATAGAAGGTCTTTAGTATACCTGTTACCCTTTTTCAGTTGAGGATCAATGGTATAATACTCAGGTTTAGAGGTGAAAGTATCAGAGGCTTCAATAGGTAATGATTGAAAGATTAAAACTTTGAAGATCAAAGAAGGATAGGGGAAAAAGGTAATGTTCATTTCTTTCTTTCTACCCCATGAAGCTAAGTGTTTAAACACTAATCTTCCAAAGTTAATCCTCTGATTTTTACCCAATTTGTACAAAACATTAGCATGCTCCAAGGTAACAATAGGTTCATTTGTAGTAGGGAGCCAATTGAAAATGCAGAGCTTGTGAAGCACAGAGTACAGAGAGGTAAGCCTAGAAGCATGAAACTTTTCCTTTAAAGGCCAGGACTGGATTTTGTTGTGGGTGAGGAACTTAAACCATTTCATCCCTATTAACCCTAATGCTCTCATCATCTACATTTGGGAGTCCTAGAACCTTGTTAATAAGGGCTGGAGTAAAAGAATAAACCTTATCCCGCACAAAGACTTTCCCAAATTTCTCATACCCATCAATATCCAAATGAGCATGTAGGTTAGCAATAAAGTTTCTCACCACACTCTCAACAAAGACTGAAGCATGATTATTTGCCTTAAAGAAATTTCTGTCCTTTAAAAACTGAACCATTCCTTCCTTTTCTAACTGGCCCTCATCAATATGCTTTTCTTTTAACAATTTCTTACTTAAATTTTTAAGCCCAAACTCCATGTTTTCCTTCTCATAAAATTCCAAAGTAAGAAAAGGTTTTGGAAAAGCATTATCCTCTTCAGTATGAACAAACTCATCACTAGAAATTCATGATCACTAGGAACAGATTTTGTAGGAATAGAGGAGGGGGCAGGTGTTACCTCAGATGATATCCTCTTATTGGTTGCACCCTTGGTAGCACTCACTGAAACTTTGGTCTTGCCCTTTCTCTTCTGAAAATCAGACAAATTTTTCTCCTCTACAGCATCCACCCAGGCATCGAAAGAGTCCTCAAATTATTCCTTCTCTTTGTTGACATTGAAATTCTCATCACTCACATGAGGAGATGACGTTTCCAACGAACTTTCTGAAACTTCAACCAGATCAGAGGTGGTATTTGATGTAGCTTTGGACCAGATTGACCTGATTCGGTTGGTGGACCTCCTCTTAGCAACTTGAGGAGACAACTTGGCTAAGGGAGCTTTTCTTTTCCTTTTCTCTTTAGGTTCGTCTGGGATGAGCGTAACCTTATGAATGCCTTGATCAGATGAAGACACATGAGCAGCAGCTAGAACAACGGCCATTATGGGAGGAGAAGAGGCTGGTGTAATCATGGGTGAAGTCTCCATGGCTACACGAGAGGCTGCACTTGGGGCAATGCTAGGAGAGATATCCATTTGGTCGGTGTTTGAGGGTTCGATGTTGGTTTTGGAAGGAGATGCCATGGTAATTTTTTTGGAAATTTTGAAATGAGATTTGACCTAGAAAGCGAGAGAGAGAAGATGACGTTGAAAGGGTTTTGAAAGGGGAGAGAGAGACGGTTAGAAAGAGGGATAAGAAGAGATGAAGAGAAAAAAGGAGAGTGGATTAAGATAGGGAACAATGAATTAATTTGATTTGACAAGATTAAGTCCTATCTTAACTAAACCCCTATAAACCCTCATTGACCCCTATAAGCTAACTCTCCTATTTTACTTTAACCACTCACCCTAATAAACCTTAACAACCCACAACTACACAGGGCTGTTAAAAAAAATAAAAAATATATTTTTTTTAAGTTTAACGAAATAAAATAAAAATGAGTAAACCTAATATTGTAACCTTACCCGAGAATTAAGAGCACAAAATCAAAACAATTATGGGTTAGTTACTCAACCAAATTTACTAAAGAAAAAGAAAACTTGTTGAAGACATTTTCAAAATCGTAAACTCTTAAGTTAAAAAGACTTTCAGATTTTAAAAATTTAATCAACAAATTTCAAAAATAAAGAATAAAAAACTAATATAGCACACACTAATGTGTTAAGGCAATGATGGTAACACCTATGATAACACATGTGATATAAATCCTCTTGATAAATATTTTCATTTTAAAGCATTTCAGGCATAACAAGCTTAACCATTTTCAGGCATTTCAGGCATAATAAGCTGAGCAATTTACATGCACTTTAGGCATAACAAGCCTAATTTTTTTAAGTACATTGCTTGTTATAAAAGATCAATACACTTCTTTAAACAAGGAAGCATCGTAGTAACGAGCTCCATGCCCCGAGGTTTATTTCAAGTGTAAAGATAAAGTGATTCATGTCTTTCAAGTAGGGTACACTGTAGTAGCAAACTCCATGTCCCTAATACTAAGCATAGATCACCTCATACATTCTCATTGGCAAGAGTACATCGTCGCAGCGAACGCCGTGCCTCGAGCTCGAGAGAATAATATGGAATAAAATTGCCTTTTTGCCTTTGCATTTATCACAATTAATAATTAGTGACTTTGTCACTTTTAGCATACGAAGGGGAGTAATATCAAAAATGTTAACCTAAGAAATAGCCTACCATAACAAAAAGCTCAGTATGTGTCACGGTTAGAACTAAGCTAACCAGATTAAAAGAATATAAAAGCAATTTTTTTAAATAAACAGAATACAATACACTAATATACAAGTGTTACCCTGAGTGATAACATCACCTGGGGTAGCAATGACAAACATACTCAGAGATTACAAAGACCAAGAGATCTTTTCAAACTAAAAAATCTCTCGTGGTCTAAGGCCTTGGTAAAGATGTCAGCTAGTTGATACTTAGTATCAATATGATCAATGTTAATTAGACCTTTATCTACCATATCTCTAAGAAAATGATGACGTATATCTATGTGCTTAGTACGAAAATGCTGAACAGGGTTTTTTGAAATGTTGATAGCATTCAAGTTATCACAGTACATAGTCAATGAATTACTCTCTAGGCCATAATCATCTAGCATATGTTTTAGCCAAATAAGTTGTGAGCAACAATTACCAGCTGCAACATACTCAGATTCAGAAGTGGAAAGAGAGACGCAGTTTTGTTTACGACTATACCATGAAACTAAATTGTTACCCAAGTAAAAACACCCCCACTAGTACTCTTCCTATCATCCATATCCCCCGCCCAATCCGAGTCGCTAAAGCCTACCAAATTGTTGTTAGTATCCTTACTAAACCAAATCCCTAATTCACTTGTTCTTGAAACATATTTAATTATTTTTTTTGACAGAATTAAGGTGGGAGACTTTAGGATTGGCTTGATAACGTGCACAGACTCACACGCTAAACATGATATCAGGACGACTAGAAGTGAGATAGAGAAGGCTACCTATCATGGAACGATATAATGTAGGATCAACATCCTCACCTACTTGGTCTCAACAAAGTTTAAGAGATGAACACATAGGGATTTTCGAACTCTTTGTCCCTTCCAACTCAAACCGTTTCACTAAGCTTTTTGCATACTTGCTTTGTGAAATAAATATCCATTCACTAGATTGTTTCACCTGCAAGCCTAAGAAGAATGTTAACTCACCAATCATGCTCATTTCAAATGTTGACGGCATAGCCTCTACAAAATCTTTTAAAAAAGTTTGAGAAGTAGAGCCATAGACTATGTCATTAACATAGATTTGAACAATGAATGTTTCCTTTCCATGCCTTAGAATGAATAATGTCCTATCTACTTCACCTCTTGTAAAATCATATTCACGTAAGAAAGAGATTAAGCGACCATACCACGCACGTGGAGCTTGTTTCAAGTCATATAAGGCTTTATTAAGTCTATATACATGGTTTAGTAGATGAGGATCTTCAAATCTTTTTGGTTGTTCAACATAAATTTCTTCTTTTAAATAACCATTTAAAAAGGCAACTTTAATATCCATTTGTAACAAGGTAATTTTTAGATAATAAGCTATTGCCAAGAGGAGTCTTATGGACTCAATTCGAGCTACTAGAGAAAAGGTCTCATCAAAGTCAACACCTTCAATTTGTGTGTAACCTTGAGCCACGAGACTGGCTTTGTTCCGAACAATATTTCCTTGCTCATCCGATTTATTTTTGAAAATCCATTTTGTACCAATTACATTAGTGTTAATGGGACGTGGTACCAAACCCCAAACTTCGTTACGAGTAAATTGTTCAAGTTTCTCTTGCATGGCATGTATCCAAAAATTATCTTTTAAAGCTTCAGAAATATTTTTGGGTTCTAAAGAGGAAAAGAAACAGGAATATTTTACCTTATGGTATGTGGTGGACATGCACACATACCTCACCATTTCACGGTTACTAAAAGGCTCATTGTTCCTGTTCGTACCCCTTCATTTTCTTCTCCAATAATATGAGAAGAGGGATGATCTCTTCTGATCCTAGCTGGAGGATCCCTTCTTAAATCTCCATGCACATCAGTATTATCATTAGCCTATTCGTCATTCTCAGTTGTTAGACTGTCTTCAGGTGATACCGGAGATGATATCCCTTCAGTGGCAACATTCTGGCCAGCATCCGTGGTATCACTTAATTTACTTTGTTCCTCCAGCTCTTCCAGCAATATCAATGGAGATTCCTGCGCTCCATCACCTGTAACACTTGCTAAGTCATCAAAAACAACGTTAACTGATTCTTGTATGGTCTTTAACCTAAGGTTATAAACCCTATATGCTCAACTATCCTGAGCATACCCAAGAAATATAGCCTTATCACTTTTAGAGTCAAATTTGGCTAAGTAATCCCGATCATTTAGAACAAAACACACACACCCAAATGTATAAAAATAATGAACTTTTGGTATCCTACCATTCAAAATTTTATAAGGTGTCATTGTAGTACCGGGTCTTAGAAAAACTCTATTGACCGTGTGGCAAGCCGTGTTTAAGGCCTCAGCCCAAAATCTTTTTGAGATTATTTTTGAAAACAACATCACACCGGCCATTTCAAGTAAGGTCCTATTTTTTCTTTCAGCCACCCCATTTTGTTGAGGTGTTTTAGGAGCATAAAATTCATGTTGAATTCCTTTTAATTCACAAAAGGTTGAAAACAAAGAATTATCAAACTCCTTTCCATGATCAGACCTTATTCGCACGATAAGAGCACAAAACATGTTTTTGATTTTAGCATGTAAGATCTTAATCTTTTCAAAAGTTTCTGATTTTTCTTTCAAAAAATACACCTAAGTAAATCTAGAAAAATTATCAACTATGACAAAAGTATATCTCTTACCTCCTAAACTTTCTACCTCAACTGGAACCATTAAATCCATATGCACAAGTTGGAAATAGTGGGTTGTTCCAGAGTACTCCTCATGATGTTGGGTAGCACTATGGGCAACACGTGTCCGTTTACCTTTGAGACAATCTTCATATATGATTTTCTTACTTATGTCCAGACTAGGTATACCACTTATAGCTTCAGCCTTAATAAGTTTTACAATGTTACAAAAATGGACATGACCCAACTTTTGATGCCACAAGGTAGCATCATCAATACTAACAGAATGACACACTTGTTTATCCTCAACAAGATAACAGTTATTACTTGACCTAGTTCCTGACGTAACACAATTATTGGTACAATCAAAAAATTCATAAGTGTTTTTATTGAATTTCATTTCAAGATTGTCATCACAATGTTAGCTAATACTAATTAAATTAGTTACAAGTCCATCAACATGCAAAAAAAATTTCAAAGCAGGAAATCCAGATATATTCAAAATGCCTTTTCCTACTATATTACTCTTGCCACCACCACTATATGTTACACTACCACCTTGAATAGGTTCATATTCCTTTAAAAACATTTTTGTTCTCGTCATGTGACGTGAACAACCACTATCAAAATATCATGAACCTTCAACATTAGTTTTTAAGGCAGTGTAAACAACATCACATCTCAGGTTAGACTTAGGTTTCCATTCTTTCCTACTTCGATAATATCCCTTCTGACTGTAAGTGATATCTGACATGCTAGGCAACACTTCAGGTAGCACTGAAGAACTGGACTGTTTCTCATTTTTCAAATGTCCAGTAGAGTAACAATAGTTACAAACTTTCACTTTGTCAGAAGACTTATCAGAAGACAATAGTTCAACATTATCTCTTTCTTTAACAAAAACTACTTTATCTTCCTTATTATCCAAAGTAGATGTAATAGCATTTAAAGGCTCTTGAAAACCCATACCTGCCTTGAGTGGTTTGCTCAACCCAAGGGTTTCAGCCAGTTTGGAAGAACTCGTATTGAGTTTCTTAAATGTGGCCTCGGCTAGAGTAAGTTTGGTCTTGACTTTGTTCAGCTCCACATCCTTCTTTGTGAGTTGAACTTCCAATCTATTCAAGCCATCAGTCAGATCTTGAACCTCTTTGGACAGAAATACCACCTTCGTGTTCTCTTTCTTCCATTCGTCAACCAATTCTTTGTAAAGGTCCTTAAGACCGCAAATGAGTTCATCCTTGCTGAACTCAATACTTTGTTCACCCTCTTGTGAACAACCTGAATCCATGTTAACAGAACCTGCAAAACAAACAGCATTAATTAAATTAAAATTTATATACCTGCTGGATGATATCTCAGGTGCTATCTCAGTTTTAATATCACTTGAGGTGTCACTGCCAGAGTCTTAGTCACAATTTGTGACCATCATTGCTGTTTGATCTGAATCTTCAGATTGATTGATCTCCTCATCTTCATTGTCACTGAGGGATACCCATAGGTTCTTACCCATCTTCCTTAGAGTGTTAACACACTCGTTAGAGTAATGACCCCACCCATAGCATGCGTGACATTGAATTGATTCAAGGTACTTCGGATCAGATCTAGATTGATTTGATGATGCTCTTCTTATGGGACCACCTTTCTGAGTAGATGGAAATGCCCTCTTCAGCATTGAATTTTACACCTTGGTTTGTTGCTCTTTAGCCTTAACCTGCACATTTTCTTTGTTAAACTTTCGTAACATAGAGTTATATTTCCTAGCAAGCAAGGCAATACTAGCATCTTTACCTAATTCCTCAAAAATTTCGTCATCATCATCAGTTGGTAAACTAGAGGATTGAACTTTTAAAGCAACACTCTTGCCTTTAGAAGCTTCACTTTGCTCAGCAAGGTTTGACTCAAAATTTTTTAAAATGCTCATTAAAGAATTGATGTCCATAGTAGAAAGGTTGTGAGCCTCTTTTATAGATGAAACTTTCATATTAAAACGCTCAGGGAGAGTTCTAATAACCTTTGAAACCAATTGTTTATTTATAAAAGGTTCACCTAAAAGTTGACACTCATTAGCTATGTCAAACAATTTTTCAAAATAAGAGGAAATAGTAACATTTTCACCCATTCTCAACCTTTCAAATTTGCTAGTAAGACCTCTAAGTTTGTTTTCACGCACACTAGAATCACCTTCACAAAACCTTTGTAAAATATCCCAAGCTTCCTTAGCTGTGGAACTATTTTGAACAAGTTTAAAAATGTGCATGTCAACCCACTCAAAAATAGCATTAAGAGCTTTCTCATTGTAGTTAGCAAGGACAATCTCTTCATTAGTCCACTCGCCTTCAGGTTTAACCTGAATATCACCATCCTCATCAGGAGTTAACAGTGGAAGAGTATATCCATTAACTACAGATCGCCAGGCTCGAAGATCAATTGATTTGATATGTGAGCAAAGACGGATCTTCCAATATGCATAATTCGAACCATCTAAAACAGGAAGACGTTTTTGGTTTGGATTTGCAGGATTAAAAGCAATGACATCTAGACCAAGCACTTAGTAACGTCAAGTGACCTGCTCTGATACCAATTGAAATTGTCACGTTCAGAATCACAAGTGATATCCAAGGTGATAACAGCACCAATGATAGCACTTGGGATATCACACACACACTTCGAAAATAAAAACAATTTTGTAAAAGAGATTGCAGCGGAATTCTAACAGCAAAATTGTTTTTCTCAAGTTATATAAATAATATAACTTGAGGATGCCTCTTAGGCAAGATTTATCACTTTATAAAAAGAATTACACAAAGCCGAAATGTTCCCTAAGACTATTACAATATAAGCTCTATGGAACAAGAGATAAAGAATGGAATCCAATCCTAGCCTACACACAACTTGATACCAAGGTAATCAAGTGCGTAATTACAAGGGAGGATGGATGAAAAGAACCAAACAAAGAACTCTATCTCTCTATGCATCGAACGTGTGTATAATTAGCAAATCTTGGCATATCTTCAAATGCATCCTTCCAAGCATATTTATAGTCTTCAATTACTTGAAGGCTACTCAAATAAATAGCCTTAGAGCTGTCTTGGATGGTGAGGGAGAGTGGGGAAGTGGTTGGAGTTTTCCTCAATCCAAGCGCCCACCTTCCTCAATTATAGCAACTGTCTGCTTGTTATCGAAGTCCATGCATCAACGCCTTGTACTCCCAAGCTTTTTCAATCTTGTACTCTCTTTGAATCAACAACAATCATCTTGACTAAGTCTTCACTCGTTTTTAATGTTTGTTGACAAAATAACTCTTGGAAAGATTTATGCATAAAACGTCATTTATGCATAAACCATTCTTTTTTAAATTCTCCACGTTTCTAGCTTATTCTCCAATCATTTTGCAACCTGAAATATATACAACATACACTATACATATTATATTAGCACGTTAGTACATAAATTAATAAACAATAAATGTACAACTATATAAATTCCAGCACAGGAAATCATCCGAGATATCATCTGAAATCTGAGAAATCATTCAGGATATCACCTGTATTTTACACTAACAGAATGAACCCGAAGGATTATGAGGAGCTTCAAAGACAAGTGGATGAACTCTTGGCTAAAGGAATTTTGAGGGAGAGCATGAGCCCTTGTGCTGTTCCATCCCTTCTTGTACCTAAGAGGGATGAAACCTTGCGAATTTGTATTGATAGTAGAGCTGTAAACAAGATCACCATCAAGTACTGGTTTCCTATACCTCGTCTTGATGATCTTTTAGACCAACTCTATGGTGCAGTCATCTTTTCCAAGATAGATCTTCGAAGCGGATATCATCAAATTTGAATGAGACCGAGAGACGAATGGAAGACAGTGTTCAAGACAAGAGATAGACTCTATGAGTGGATGGTTATGCCCTTTGGTCTTTCTAACGCTCCTAGCACATTTATGCGTCTAATGAACCATATTTTTAAACCTTTTATTGGCAGCTTTGTTGTGGTTTATTTTGACGCCATACTTGTGTATAGCAGAGATCAAAATCAACACTTGGAACATCTTTGCAAGGTCTTTGAGGTTTTAAGGGAGCAAAAATTGTAAGCTAACCCGAAGAAGTGTCATTTTTTTACTAATAGTCTTGTATTTTTAGGCTATGTTTTCTTTGCAGAAGGCATCAAGATGGATCAAAGCAAGGTGGATGCTATTACAAGCTGGCCCATTCCCAAGTCTGTCCATGATGTTCGTAGTTTTCATGGCTTGGCATCATTTTACCGACGTTTCATCAAGAATTTCAGCACCATCATTTCACCAATCACCGAATGCTTGAAGGGAGGAAAGTTCTCATGGTCAAGTGAGGCCACAAAAAGTTTTGAAATTTTGAAGAAAAGGGTGACAAAGGCTCCAATTCTTGCTTTACCAGATTTTGACAAGGTTTTTGAGGTGGAGTGTGATGCTTCAAACATAGGTATTGGTGGAGTTCTTAGTCAAGAGTGTAGGCCTGTTGCTTTCTTTAGTGAAAAGATGAATAATACTCGCAAGAACTATTCGACTTATGACAAGGAATTCTATGCGATTGTTCGAAGTTTAGATCACTGGCAGCACTATCTTTTGGGTAAAGAATTTATTCTCTTCTCTGACCATGAATCCTTGAAACACATAAATACCCAACACAAGCTCAACAAGAGACATGCTAAATGGGTAGAGTTCCTTCAAGCTTTCTCTTTTCACATCAAGCACAAATCAGGAGCTCTTAATAAAGTCGCTGATGCTTTAAGTCGTAGACACTCTTTATTATCGACGATGGAATTTAAAGTATTGGGGTTTGAAGTTCTTAAGGAGCTCTACGAAGAAGATCCTTTTTTCGAAAAATTTTGGCAGCGGTGTTCAGAAGGACCAAATGAGCACTTTCTTGTCCAAGAGGGATTTCTTTTCAAAGACAACCGGTTGTGTATTCCAGAATGTTCACTAAGAGAGGCAATTATCATTGAAGCTCATAGTGGAGGATTAGCTGGCCATTTTGGAAGAGATAAGACACTTTCTCTTGTAAAAGAGAAGTATTATTGGCCTAGAATTGATCGAGATGTCATTCGATATGTGGAGCGATGCAAGGTTTGTCATATTGCTAAGTCTCATGCTCAAAATGCAGGATTGTGTACTCCTTTACCAGTTTCGGTGGCACCTTGGGAGGATGTGATCTTAGACTTTGTTGTTGGTTTGCCTCGAACTCAAACGAACAAGGATTCAATCATAGTGGTTTTCGATCGGTTCTCAAAAATGGCGCATTTTGTTCCTTGCAACAAAACTTTGGATGCTACGCGTGTGGATGATCTATATTTCAAGGAGATAGTGAAAATACATGGTGTTCCGAAAACCATAACTTCTGATCGTGACTCAAAATTCATGAGTCTGAACGCTTTGGAAAAAGCTTGGGACAATTCTGCGGTTTAGCTCGTCACATCATCCTCAAACTGACGGACAAACTGAGGTTGTAAACAGAAGTTTGGGAAACCTTTTACGGAGTATAGTAGGGAGCAAGCCTCGCCAATGGGATCAAATGTTAGCACAAGCAGAATTTGCTTACAAGTGATCATCAAGTCAAACTACGGGTGCTTGTCCATTCGAAGTGGTGTATGGTAAGAACTTTTATAGTCCGCTATACTTGGCTCCAATTCCTTCAACTCGTCATTTCAGTGGAGATGCAGAGGAGCAAGCGAAGTACATAAAGAAATTGCATGAGAAGATTCGAGACAGAATAATAAAGCATAATGAGAAGTATAAGGCAAGTGTTGATAAGCATAGGAAGTCTATGATTTTTAAAGAGGGAGATTTAGTGTGGATTCATCTTATAAAATAGCGATTTCCTAGGGGACGTCATGGGAAACTCAAACCAAGGGCAGATGGTCCATTTAAGGTTCTGCAACGCATTGGTGAAAATGCTTACAAGATTGAGCTTCCTGCTAGCTATGGTGTTTCAACAACATTTAATGTGGCGGATCTCTCTCCCTATTATGGTGAAAATAATGATTTCGACTCGAGGGAGAATCTTCGCCAACTGGGGGAGAATGACATAGGAACATCCGTTGGTGAAAAGTTCATCGAAGGGCAGAGCAAAAGTTCAGAAAACGGATTCAATGAAGCTGATTTTAAGATTCTGAAAAAACCATATTTTTTATCAAATTTGACAAATAAACTGTTCTGATCCAGAAACTTCCAAAAGACGTAAATGTACTCGTTGGAAAGGTCTATGTTTCTACTTTCATAAAAAAAAATCGATTCGTCGTTTAGAGGTTTAGAAAGGGAGATAAGGCAGTTTTAGTACAGATGGTTCAAGCAACAGATGCATACAAACAACAAGAACTTTTTATTTTCCTAGTTCATGTATTACTACATATATTGCCTATGTAATGGAGGGATGTTCCATTTAGTCTATATAAACCCATCTTGTGATGGTAAAAACTCAGATTTTGATTGTATTTTGGCCTAGAGCAATATAATAAAAGAAGAGCTTCTTCTTGGTTTTACTCAATATCCTTTGGTGGATTCCATAAGTACTGAGTGTTATCCCTTTTAATTGTGTTTCACTTGTAATTTCCTCCGCACTTTCCCCATTATGGTATCAAAAACCCTTGACATAAAGAAGATATTCCATCTTCAATTTCCACAACTGATAATTTGAGCCATTCAGATTAACCATTCTACTGGTATTAGCCTCAATCGTTCAACACAAGTCAAATAAATTCACAAAACCAAAAGCTCTAATACCACTTTGATGAGAAAGTAACAATGCGGAATACACTTTCTCCACTTGTGTAAACTAGTAAGAGCAACAAATACCACCAACACAATAACAACGCAATATAGAACGATAAACAATCAGTCAAGCAACAAGATCAACATCGAGAATTTTAACGTGGAAAACAATCTCAAATCGAGAAGTAAAAACCATGGGACCAAGTTCAGAAACAATCCACTAATACGAAAATAGGTTCGGTATAAGAGAGTTATCACCACCAACAATGATCAAGAACAACAATCTTGATCTAAAGTAAAAATCCAAAACAGCAGCAAACTTGAGCCAGAATATCACCTGTATAGAGACCTGAAAAACTCGATCGGAATAGTTGGTGACGTAGCGGAAGGTGTGATAAAGATTAATCACAGAATTTCGCTCGAGAAATTCAGCAATCAATCGGCAGTTTTCGCTCGAGAAAATTGAAGAACAATGATTAATTCATAAAACAGCAAAACTGTCTTTCAAACCCTAAAACAAAGTATAGATAAGTCGGCCAAAACCCTAATTCGAAATAACCCTAAAATAATCCAAATGACGAAAATATCCAAAAACTAAGAAAGCTGTTAAAAAAACTTTGTCGGGCCTTTTGAGGCCTTTAGAAGCATTTTTCGGCCCTTTTCAGGTCTGCTCATGGGGCATAGCCCATGAATCTTGTTCCTCTCGAAAAGACGGTCGTTTTGATATGATGTGTGTCCCGTAACTCCTCCGGAATCAAAAGTTATGCCCGTTCCCGCGTTGTCGCTCAAACGACTCCGCAATTATGTCCGCATCAGTTGGGATCGAAGCTCTGTCTCTTACAAGAATTCTGGAAGAAAAACCAGTCCGATCGGATGGCTAATGAACCCGGAATCACGAACTGAAACTGCTGTGCTGAAGAACTTCTACTTGGAATGCACTTCTGTATTTCTGCTCTGTTTCTCTCTGTGTTCACGGCGCTTTTTTTGTTTTCGTACCAGCCAAAAAAAAAAAAACTCACGCTAAAAACCTATTAAAAACCTAATAGACTAAAAAAAAAGAGAGATAATATTTTTGGACTTTTTGTTATTTAAAAACATAAAAAGAAACGTAGGCTTTTCTCAACTTAGGAGAGACCGAAAAACCCAACAAAGTCGCCATGTCGCATTCATCTTATCTTGGGTCTATTTTCTTGAACGTCAATCCATGTTTATCATATTGGGCCTCTTATATTTGTACAGGCCCAAATATCATTTTCCATGTTCATATCAGTTACCTTTTCAGCGCCCACCCCTACCCAGATCATCAAATATAACGGAAATGGAACACTACACCATTGCCTAAATACTGGTGTAGCTAAAAAACGAGTCTAACAAAAAACACATTCATTGCTAGCAGGTTGAGTCACAAGGTATTTTGAGAGCACCTGAGAAGTTCAGTGTCAATGGAGCTTGTAGAAGCAACCAATATGATCCCATTTTGTCTTTGTTGTCTATGCATCAATTGCTAGTCCCTTGGCAGATTCACAAACCTGAGGTCACTGGTTGCATTCTTCATATACAGGTGACCAAGATTACCTATTTGGAAAGTGAGAGAACACAACTCATTAAACTTAGCCCAAAACTTCAGTTAAGAAAGATGCAATAATGATGCATGAAAATACCACTATACCTCCCTGAAATATGTTTTCATTTGGAAAAAAAAGTCTAATTGTTACCACTTTATGTAATTCCTTTTATCATTATTTTTTATTTATATACATGTGTGAGTGCATGCGCAATCGCTTATACGGCACAATTTTGGACAACCAGAAGTCTTTGTGCTTGCAGATCAACTAAACTACGGAGTACGAACTTTTACGTGCAAGCCTTAATCCGATGATAAAGCAATGAAGATAATTTCTACCTTCACTTGCAAAAGAAAATCTGGCATGAATTCTCAATTACAGTTGTTGATTTGTGCACCAACCAAATCATGTTTTTCATGACAAAGGGATCAGAAAGAAATTCAACAACTTCATTTTTGAACTCAAAAAGGCATGGTCATAGAGATATCGCCATAAAATTTTGTGGACCATACGTTGATACATCAAAAACATATACTTCCATACGCATAAATGAAAATTTTCTTTGTTGTGTCCATTTTATGATGCTCACACGAACAGTATTTCTAGCCATGTCTATTAAGGTTATCCCTAATCCATGTAAACTTCCAGAGTAGCAAACCTACATGGGCCACTCAGAAAGGTAGTAATTCCCTTAATTGGGTAAAGTGCACCTTACAACCCCCCCCCCCCTCCCTGATTGTGACAGTAGTTCGCTAGATATACAAAATTAGGTCACGAGAAGGAGTAAAACGATTGTAGAAGATGTATATTCATTTAGAACACCTCAGGAACGGAAACTTTATACTGAGTGTTTCTGTGAACCATGTAACTACACTGCATGATGTCATTGTCCCTCACATGAAATAAAACCAACAAAATCCACACGAAAAAACAACTGACCACAAAAATCACAAGAGAGAACGTGGCTCAAGTGCCGAAAGGCCAACTGTTATAGGGAATTTCCAGGTGTTGTGTCTCTTAGTGGAACGTCAAGTACTGGATGAAAGGTAGAAATTGTTGCGTTTTTGGCAGGATGTTGAGGCTTTTGAGGTATGGGATGCATGGAAATCCAAGTTAGAGTAGGATCTTGAAAATGACTGGTCACTGATTTCTTTCTAGCTGTGGTGTCATGTATAACCCAAGAGGCCACAATTGGACAATAGAAAAAACAGGGAACCCCTAGAAAGATATCTAAGCAGAGTCCCTAATAGAAAATTACAGAAAACATTTGGACCATCGATAGTTCAACTGATGCCAACTATGGTTCTTACAAGGTTCTTTCGAGCAACAAAGAGAAACTTAACAATTAACAAATATATGAGGAAAAACTTTGTTGGGTGATAATATTTTAAAGGACCATCAGGCATTAGCTATGAGCTGTTGGTGACAAATCAGTCCCTGAAGTTGCAATCTTAGGCAGAGTTGGTGGTGTTAGAACATGGATTGCAAAATGTGTATGCTTGATAAATATAAATAAACATGTTGATGCGGTCCTATAAAATAGATTGGGCCCGAATAATAGGAAATCAGGCCCAATAGCTAATTACGGGCCAGGCCCACTAGACCTGGGCCATCCAAGGAAATTTTCCCCAGGGAGCGACATAAAGGGAATAGGCTCCTTGGATTATAAAAAGGCCCCGGCGAGAAGGAGCGTGGGAGTACGATTTTGCGGGCAATAGGGCCATGCGAGAGGCATGGCCGAGCCCATGCAGGCCTGATGAATGAGGGACTAAGGGGAGTACGCTGTCCGCAGGCTACCTGGGTTAGGGCGACATGACAGTTGATGCCGCCTTGGCTCAGGTTGTCGCCAATGCGACATGGAACTCAGGGCGTTATCAGGATGTTACGTTGATTGTCGCCTACGCCCCTAACCCTAAATATTTGTGATAGATGATTGATGTGACAAGGTGAATAGTGAAATCCCACTAAGTTGAAGTTGGTTGGGAGACCTCCCTTGGATGATTGACAACTGTCCCCCCATGTGCAAGGCACATGGGGGGCTTGGGAGTATATAAAGAGTGAATAGTGCTCATTACATGGTATGTATCTCTCTCTCTACATTCTCTCTCTAAAACCCCATTGCTATACCTTCTTCCTTGTCCATCTAACCTCATTCTCACGCCGGAGGGGGTATGCCGGAGACACCCCCGGCCTAGTTGACGTGTGTTTCTTGTGTGTAGGCGAACCATCAAGGAGGAAGCTGCCGAAGTGTCCGTCCCATTTCAGTTCCTGTGCAACCAAGTTTTCTAATGGTAGCATCAGTTGGTTCCGTTGCCGGGACTGAAATCTTCCTTTTTGCGTGATGGTTCAAAGGTTTGTTGATGGTTTGAAGAGTACCGACATTTTTTCGGTTGTTGAGGTTAACGTTCTAGGGTTCGTATTTATTGGTATTTATGCAAAGAGGTGTGGTTCAGGCTTGTTGTTTTAGAAAAAGGTTGTTGGGTAGTGGTGTGTGATCGTCGTTAAGCCCAAAAAGTGCCCAGAATGGTTCAAGAGAAGAATACCCAGACGAAGGATACCCGGAATCCGGAGTTGGAGACGCCTAATCGCAAGGATGCCCGCGGGGCGAGATCAGGAACTGCCAGGGAAGGCGAGGTCCACACTACAGAGACTGATTCGGCAATCAGGAGCGCCAGGAGGCGAGAAGATAGAGAGAGAGAAGCGAGAAACAAAGAAAAGGCAGTAGAACAGGATCCCGTTCCGTCTAAAACCCAGAGTGCTAGGGCCGAAGCTGAGAAGTTAAGGAAGGAGAATGCGTATATGATGAAGGTTCTCGCGAACAATGAGAGGTTAAAAAAGATGGGCCAGGCACCTACGGTGATCCCGCCTGAGTTGTCGGTCGAAGTGGAAGGACAGGATAGAGGAGGACGGAGTGCCAGTCAGAGTGCATCTAGGCGGATTGAAGGGCGGGCGAGGGACATGCCGCCGTCCAAGAATGAGGAAAGAGGTCGCAGGCGTCGAAATGATGAAAGGGCGAGATCTGAAAGGGCCAAAAGGAGGCGCGCAGATCGCATTGAAGAAGGAAGGATTTATCATAAGTCAGGAAATTCACGAGATGACTCTTATTATTTTGGATATGAAAGTGATGAGGGATCAACAGCGGACAGAGACTATGTGCCAAGTCGCTCGAGATAATCCGATGACGAGACATATGTGAGAGAAAGATCGCACCGGTCGAGGCATCCTGACAGGGCTCGCCGAGATGAATTGTTGCTGCGTGATAGAGACCGTAGGCGGCGAGAAAGGAGTGACAGAGAAAGGGCGGAGAAAGCCGCAGAAGCCGAAAAGATTGCAGAGGCTGTCAGAGTGGCCGAAGCTTTAAAAGCCGTAGAGTTAGCCAAAGCCGCAGAATTGGAAAAGACGAAGAAAAGTGAAGATGATAAGTGGAAGTCCGAAATGGCAGAGATGGCAAGGAAGATTAAAGAGTTAGAAGCGGGAACCAAGCCCCAGGAAATGAAAGGTTCTTATTTGGCCCCATTTGCGAAGAACATTCGCATTGCCTCCCACGACCACCTTTCGCATGCCAAATTTACCAAATTATTCGGGAACACTAGAGCTAACACTCATGTTGGAGGGTTTGAGGTAACGTTAGCCGCTCTTGGCCAGATAATGAAGCCGTGTCTGCAAGGCGTTTGCGAGCACTCTTGCCGATCACGCACTGGAGTGGTTCTTGGCGCAGCCGGCGGAATCAGTGTTGGGGTACCAGGACCTCAAGAATAAGTTTTTGGCGAGATTTAGTGGGTCAGGAGCGCAGCCCGCTCAAAAAACCGAGCTGTGTAGTTTGAAGCAGAATGAAGGAGAGAGCATTTCGGCTTTTACTGATAGGTTTATGGGAGTGGTGAATCGAATTGCTGATGTCAGTCAAAGCGAGATCATTATGTTGTTCAACTCTGGGTTATTGCCTGGGCTTTTCAAGGCGGAATTCTGTATGCGGCTACCCAAGACAACTGGCGAGTTATATGAAAGGGTTAGAGCCTACTGCAGTGGTACTAAGGAAGAGGTAGTCAAGGTCTCCCCTCCAGCAGCGGGCTCCAGCAGGAAAAGTGTTAAAGAAAGAATAGAGGTTGTGAAAGAGGAAAATAAGGGCGAGATAGGAGGTCGCAGCGGAAATCGTTCTGGTGGGGGCAGGAGCGGCCGCGGTAGGAGCCAGGGTCAGGGAAAGATGATCAAGTTCAGTAGGTTGAATACTACATTGAGCGAGATCTTTCGGAAAGAGGAATTCCCAGAGCCTTATCCCATCAGAGAAGGATCTTATGCCGCCAGGGATCCGAACAAGTATTGCGACTTTCATAAGGATAAGGGGCATAGTACGGAGGATTGTTATAATTTGAGGAGGATGGTACAAGGGAGGATTGATAATGGCGACTTCAAACAGTATCTGGAGGGCAGTAAGAGGCGAGATGAAGGAGGGAACCAGGAGAAAGTGCGGGATAGAAATATTGTTGATGTGATTCAGGATCCATTGCCTAGTATCGCTCAGCTTGATAATCAAATTATGATGTTGTCGCACAGTTTCGACATTCCCCCATTTGTCGCCGGCGAGGACAGGGTGATTAGTTTCTCAAGAAGTGAGTAGGCCGCTACGAAGGGTCATGGGAACCAACCAGTGGTCATCACCATTTGTCCGGGAAACAATGTGGTACAGCGCGTGATGGTCGATTCAGGAGCGAGTAGGAATGTTTTGTATTATGAGGCTTTCAAAAGAATGAATTACACTGATGCAAACTTGGTACCATATAAGGGATATCTCGAAGGATTTACAAATCATTCAGTTAAGGTTAAAGGAACAATTATGTTGGAAGTGGAGGTCGGTGAAGGTGATCTGGCGAGAAGCGAGCAGGTGGAATTTATGGTGATTGATTTGGTTTCCGCATATAATGCCATAGTGGGAATCCCATTTTTGCTGAGTTTTGAGATGGTGTTGTCAATCCCGCACCAAAGGGTAAAGTTTCCGACTGCCAAAGGTGTAGGATGTTTGAAGAGTGAAGCGATCACTGTGGAGAGAAAGAAAAAGGAGATGATGAAGGCCAAGGGGGATTCTACTAGTTCGATGACGACAAAGTCTCATTCTAGCCAGTTGAGAATTAACATGATTGAATTCGTGGAAACTGAAGATGATTGGGTGGTAACTGAAAGTATGGAGGATGGCACAGCTTTGATTGTCGCTGGGACAAATGAGAAGGCCAAGCGAAATGAAATGATGGTCATGTGGCAACCTAGCTATGAAAGCGCTGAGCACCATGTCGCTGGAGAGATGGATCTCGGAAGTGAAGTCGCGAAAATGAGCCCGAACCTGAATCACCCTGGGACAGTTCAATTTGTTCAGATGAAGGAGCCCAGGATTGAGGAAATAATGGTAGAGGACGTTGTTGCAGAGTCTGATGAGGATTGTGAAACAGTGGAAGTTGAGGACGAAAATGGGCGACCTACCGGCAACTCATTTGATAATTCTGCGAAGATGATTCCCGCCAATGCCCCAGTTAGTAGAAAGCGGATAAGAATAGAAGTTGAAACTTTGGAGACGCGGGATGAGCTCGAGATTCAGGCAGGTGAAGAATTGGAAGAAGTCGAAATCAATCGATACTTTCCAGAGCAGCGGGTTAAAATCGGGAAACAACTATTCAGGGATGAGCGAGAAAGGTTAGTTGTATTCCTGAAGGATAATTTGGATGTGTTTGCATGGCGGCCCGAGGATATGAGAGGGATCGATGAGAATGTCGCTTTGAATTGTTTAAATGCCGATCCCAATGTCGAGCCATTCAAACAAAGGGTTAGGCACTTGTCGCCAGAGAAGGAGAGCGCAGTTATGGAGGAGGTTGATAAATTGCTAAAGGCGGGAATCATAGAAGAGATCCAGTATCCTGTTTGGTTGGCATGTCCTGTTATGGTCCTAAAGTCGAACAAGAAATGGCGGATGTGCATTGATTTTACCGACCTAAACATCGCCTGCCCAAAGGACTGCTACCCACTGCCTAAGATAGACAAGTTGGTTGATTCGATTGCTGGGCACAGGGTGTTCAGCTTTATTGATGCTTATTCGGGGTACCAACAGATTAAAATGTGCGAGAATGACAAGGCGAAGACAGCTTTTCGAACCCCTAAGGGTAATTTTTGCTACAAGATGATGCCTTTTGGCTTGAAGAATGCTGGGGCGACTTATCAGCGAATGGTAAATGAAGTCTTCAAGTCGCAGATTGGGCGAAACCTGGAGGCTTATATTGACGATATGGTAATAAATACAAAGGAGTATGATCATGTGTTAGATCTCGCTGAGACGTTTGAGAATCTAAGGAGGAACTCAATGAAGTTGAACCCGAGTAAGTGCACGTTTGGCGTAACGGCGGGAAAGTTTTTAGGTTTTCTAATAAATAGGCGCGGGATAGAGGCCAATCCCGAAAAGATTCAAGCTATATTGGATATGTCGCCGCCTAAGTCGATCCGGGAAATTCAGAGGTTAAACGGGAGGATTATCGCCTTGGGGAGGTTCATTTCCAAACTGGCTGAAAAATGTTTGCCGTTTTACAAGGTCCTGAAAGGGGTGAAGAGTTTTGTATGGGACGAAGAGTGTAATATCGCCTTCGAGCAAATGAAGATTTATCTTAGTAAGCCTCCTTTGTTGTGTAGTCCTGTTGAAGGGGAGGAGTTGTTGATATATTTGGCTGCCTCAGATTTCGTGGTGGCTGCAGTTTTGGTTAGAGAGGAGAAGGGCAATCAGAGGCCAATTTATTATGTTTCAAAGGCGCTGAGCGAGGTCGAATCGCGATACTTTAATGCCGAGAAGCTGGCCTATGCTTTGGTGGTGGCTGCGAGGAAACTGAGGGCTTATTTTGTCGCACACACCATTGTTGTATTAAGTGACGCTCTTCTTAGGAAGATCTTGCAGCGGCCAGATGCAGCGGGAAGATTGTTGAAATGGTCTATAGAATTAACTGAGTTTGATATCAGGTACGAATCTCGCCGCGCAATCAAGGCGCAGGCTTTGGCAGATTTCATAGTGGAGACATCCTTCATTAGGTCGCGAGATGAGATCAGCGAGAATAAGGAGAAAGAGAAAGGGGAAAGTCAAGGGGGGCCTAGTTCGATGATAGAAAGTGTGAGACCGCCTGATTGTTGGGTATTGTATGTCGATGGCTCATCTTCAAAGGAAAGGGGCGGCGCGGGAATCACCTTGACTTCGCCTGATGAGGAGGTTAAGTGCGAGAAAGCGTTGAGGTTCAACTTCAGCGTTTCAAATAATCAAGCTGAGTACGAAGCGTTGATTGCGGGAGTAGAATTGGCGCGAAATATGGAGTTGACTAAGATTGTGATTCATTCAGATTCCCAGTTGATTGTTAATCAAGTGAAGGGTGATTTTGGAGTCTTGAGCGCTGTCTTGATGAAATATTGTAATTTGGCGAGAAACCTGTTGAGGGCATTCGAATTTTGGGAATTGGTTCAGGTAGACAGGGCGGATAACTCGCGCGCGGATGAGTTGAGCAGGACAGCAGGATCAGAGGGGCAAGATTCAGCCAGTGAGCCGCGGTTGGAATATGTAGATACGCCGTCAATCGATAGATCGCGGGTTGAAGAGATTGTCGATGCCGGGAAGGATTGGGTCATAGAGATGAAGGAATTCTTGCTTACAGGAGAGTTGCCGCCTGATGAGAATAAGGCCAAGTTGATTAAGGCGACATCACCAAGGTTTACGGTGCAGGATGGAGTGGTATACAGGAGATCCTTCTCGAAGCCGCTAATGAGATGTGTTGAGCCAAGTATGGTGCAGAGAGTGTTATTCGAAATTCATGAAGGCATTTGTGGAGGTCACCCTGGTGCGAGAACACTAGCCGATAAGGTATTATTTCATGGATACTATTGGCCAAGTTTAAGGAAAGATGCCGAGGAATATGTGAAAAAGTGCGAGAAGTGTCAGCGATTTGGCAATATTCCCGACAACCGCCTACAGAGCAAACTCCTATAGTGCCTACTTGGCCGTTCGACATGTGGGGAATTGATTTGATAGGGCCCTTTCCGAAGGCCAAGGGTGGCTGCCAGCATGTTGTTGTCGCCGTAGATTATTTCACGAAATGGACGGAGGCAAAGGCTTTAGCGACAATCAGCGAGGATCAGGTTATTAAGTTTGTGCAAGAGAACATTTGGTGTAGATATGGGGTTCCCCGAGCAATCATTTCAGATCATGGTACTCAGTTTGGAAAGAAATTCTCGGCAGAATGTGCAAGAGTTAATGTTAAACATTGGATGTCAGCTGTATACAGGCCACAGTGCAACGGTCAGGCGGAAGCGGCAAACAAGCAGATCATTGTAACTTTGCGCAAAAACCTTGAAGGAAGGGGAGGAGCATGGCTTGAGGAATTACCTATAGCTTTGTGGTATGTACGAACCACCGTCAAAGGCTCAACTGGTGAAACTGCCTTTGCCCTTACATATGGATCGGAGGCTATGGCGCCTGCCGAGATGGCGCTGCCGACATATCGGGTTACTTATTATGATGAGGCGAGAAACGGACAAAGGCGGTGCAATGATTTAGATTTGATTGATGAAAAGAGGATGTATGCGAGAATGAAAATGATCAATTACAAGCAAAGGATGAAGGCCAAGCATGACAGGCGAGTTAATAAAAGATCTTTTGATGTCGGGGATTGGGTCTTGAGAAGTGCAGAGGTAACTGGAGCCAAGCCAGGTTATACCAAGTTGAGCGAGAAGTGGGAAGGTCCATTCCAAGTGTCGAGCGTGGTGCGAGAAGGGACGTACAAATTGCGAAAACCGGATGGTGAAGAGCTGAAGAACGCTTGGTGTGTCGACCATCTCAAGCGATTCTATCAGTGAAGCCGAAGCAACCTTATTTTGTTCTCTTTTTTGATTGTTTGCCGTAGATCATAAAAGTTGTATAACTTTTCCTTGTTGTTATTTTGATTGTCGATAGGGAGGGGAAGTTATGTAAAATTTGTAGATCTGATGGCATGTAAATTTGTGTATAGCATGAAAGTGATGGTGGGAGGTACTTTCAACATGATTGTCGCGAAATTAGTTACTTGTGAAACACTAATGAATTTCCCCTTTGTCGATGATTTCATGAATCAGAGCGAGAAGGTTGTTGCCATGAAAGCCTGAAGAGGGCGACCAAGCTTGTTGCCGCAAAAGCTGCGACAAAGTAGATAAAGATGGATTGATAAAGCTTAAAGATGGATTGATAAAGCTTAAAGATGGATTGATAAATCTTAAAGACTGGATTGATAAAGCTTGAAGATGGAGTGCGACCTGGAAGAGTGAAATGCCAGGCGCGGCGACCTAGAAGAGCGAAATGCTAGGCGCCTAGAAAAGTCCCAAATTTTTTATGGGCGAGATAAAAGGGGCGGTGACCTAGAAGAGCGAAATGCTAGGCACCAAACCTTGCGACCTAGAAGAGTGAAATGCCAGGCGCGGCGACCTAGAAGAGCGAAATGCTAGGCGCCTAGAAAAGTCCCAAATTTTTTATGGGCGAGATAAAAGGGCGGTGACCTAGAAGAGCGAAATGCTAGGCACCAAACCTTGCGACCGGAAGAGTGAAATGCCGTGCGCGGCGACCTAGAAGAGCGAAATGCTAGGCGCCTAGAAAAGTCCCAAAATTTTTATGGGCGAGATAAAAGGGGCGGTGACCTAGAAGAGCGAAATGCTAGGCACCAAACCGTGCGACCTGGAAGAGTGAAATGCCAGGCGCGGCGACCTAGAAGAGCGAAATGCTAGGCGCCTAGAAAAGTCCCAAAATTTTTATGGGCGAGATAAAAGGGGCGGTGACCTAGAAGAGCGAAATGCTAGGCACCAAACCTTGCGACCCGGAAGAGTGAAATGCCGTGCGCGGCGACCTAGAAGAGCGAAATGCTAGGCGCCTAGAAAAGTCCCAAATTTTTTATGGGCGAGATAAAAGTGGCGGTGACCTAGAAGAGCGAAATGCTAGGCACCAAACCTTGCGACCTGGAAGAGTGAAATGCCAGGCGCGGCGACCTAGAAGAGCGAAATGCTAGGCGCCTAGAAAAGTCCCAAATTTTTTATGGGCGAGATAAAAGGGGCGGTGACCTAGAAGAGCGAAATGCTAGGCACCAAACCTTGCGACCTGGAAGAGTGAAATGCCAGGCGCGGCGACCTAGAAGAGTGAAATGCTAGGCGCCTAGAAAAGTCCCAAATTGTTTATGGGCGAGATAAAAGGGGCGGTGACCTAGAAGAGCGAAATGCTAGGCACCAAACCTTGCGACCTGGAAGAGTGAAATGCCAGGCGCGGCGACCTAGAAGAGCGAAATGCTAGGCGCCTAGAAAAATAATATACATATAGACAACGGTTTCAAGTCGTTACTTGAAGAAATTTGAAAAGAAGTCTAATTGTCGCCAGACAGAAAGCTTTTCATAAGGTATGTTGTGTATATGATCCTAACAATAAAGTAAGGCTGCCTAAAGACAAGCCTCACTCTTTTGGAGGGAGTAGTATGTAGATAGATAAGAGAAAGGGAAGGGAGTCTTCGATGAACTATCGAAGCAAAAATGGCGACATATTAAAGGAAGAATTTTAAGCAAATTACAGTAAGCAGAGTAATGACAAGTATAGAGTTGAAGTCGCACTGCGACAGTCAAATAGCCGGAATAGGTATCAAAGAAGAACTTATGAAAGAAAGCAAAAGTCAAGGCAAGATGCCAATCGCGGCATCCAAACTATAGTAGAGCAATGATAGTAAAACAAGGAGATAAAGTCGCATCGCGACATTCGAATAATCAAAGTAGGCATTAAGGAGCATTCACAATAATCAAAGGCATAACAAAGTCGATAATAGCGACATTGAAGTTATTATGAAGCAAAAGGTTAAGAGAGCCGCATACAGGTATGCAAAAATAAAGTATCAAGTCGCAAACCGCGACACCAAATTAAAAGAGGGGCTTAAATGTTTATGCCGCAAACAGCGACCTTACAACCACATAAAGTACTTAAGTCGCAAACCGCGACAACAAACCAGAAAAGATAAGTTTCAAATGTCTAAGTCGCAAACCGCGACATCCCCAAAAAGTAAGTACCATTGTTTAAAAAGCAAAAAAATAAATTGTCCAACACAAACCACAAAATATTGTTATAAAGAAGAGAACCACAGTTAATCAGGAAGCAGAGGGTTGGTTTTCGCCAGCAGAGATTCGGGCAGCACGGCGGGCTTCGCGAGCAGTGTTTTTAGCAGCCAGAAGAGCTTGACCTTTCTCGCCAATTAAGTCCACCCACATTGACAAAGCATCTTTTTCGATGATAGCAGGAGGTTCCCAGACCGGCTTGCCTATAAGCTCGTCTTCCGCAGCCAAAGCGTTAAGCTCTCCATCTTCGTAAGGAACAATGGGGTGACCGCGGCGACAAAAGTCGCTATAGATCTGCTCTGAGCCCCATTTTGCGATAAGCTCAGGAGTGATGGCCGGGATGTCCTCAGAACTTGCCGCCGCCCGCATGACATGGAGTAAAGCTTTGTCGTACATGTCCATCGCGTCAGTCTCTGCTTTCTCTTTGTTGGCGGCAATCTCCGCGATCAGATCATCATTCTTTGTTGCCATGGCCAAGTTGTCGGCTTCTAGGGCCCGAACCTTCTCCTCTAACGCCAACTTCTCTGCGGAAATCTCTTTAGCTTTATTCTCCGCCTGCAAGGCCTTGTCTTCGCTTGCCTTCGCACCTCGCCGTCTTCGTTTCTCCCCTTGCAATAGTGCCAGCTCCCTTTCCATCTCGCCACATCTACTCTTATACTTTTCTTTTTCAGCCGCCGCGCGCTTGCGAGCCTTATCAGCTTTCTCGGCCTCACGCATCGCCAGTTTGTATTTGTCCCTGAACCCGCGCAAAGTACTCGCAATCTGTGAAAGTTCGGGAAAAAGTTTAATGTTCTAAAGAATGTTGATGAATTAAAAATAAAGTACTAAGTGTAAAGTGTTAAGCGGCAATACTTACCCCACAAATCTGAAGGCCGGCAAAGTTCAAGGACAAGTCAGTGTCCTGCTCGATTACTTCCTTGATCGCAGCCTTGTCGCATATCCGCTCGAGCATGCCGGCCCCAATGAGACTGTTGTGGGGTCGCGGAATGAATATTAAAACCTTCTAGGGGAGGGACAGAAGCGATCTCCACGCCAAGATCGTAAAAGCCCTCTCTCTCCGTAGGCATCTCGAATCCTTCTCTAAGCCAGCTCACCAGCTCGGCCTCACCCTCAGTTGACTCTTCCACTGGCTCAGCTTCCTCCTCAGTGCGCCCCCTTTTGTGAGAGCGGGAACCCAGAGGGTTGGGGGGATTTGGCCGGTGGGATAGACTCTATCACGGTAACCTCGGCATCCTCTGCACCAGTTTCTATTTCCATTCCTTCTTCCTGTTGCGAAGCGGCGGATGACCTTAGGGGAGTTTTTGCTCGGCTAGATTTTCGCGTTTGCCCCGCTGCTCTCTCGGCGGCAACCGCAGCCTTCTCGCGGGCTATCGCCTCTGCGTCATCCCCCTCGCGAGAAATGGGGAGCTCTAACTCTGAAGCCTTGGATAATTCAGCTTGGCGGGCATTGGTAAGTCGCTTGCGACGACCATCAGATCTGGCGGCAGCATTAGCACGTCTGTCGGAAATGTCCATAAGTCGAAATCCTGAGCGGGGAAAAAGACACTGAATAAAGGGAAATAGAAAAAACAAAGTAAAAAGTAATGAGAGAGGATACGTACTTAAAACCTCATACATAGCATTGCAACAATGACCTTTCTTTTGGCAAGGCCCACACTCGGCGGCAAAAACATTCCCTGAATGAAGGTCCCAACCAGGATAGGGATCAAGTGGCTCTATAATAAGGCGAGATTCGTTGGCAGGGTAGCGATAATCTGGTAAACCGACTTTCCTAAGTAATGAAGGGCGAGATAATATATCTCGCCACGAAAACAATGCCAGCCCTGTGTCGGAAGCATCCTCTAAAACCTTGAAAATTTTAGCTTTTAGCCTAGTGTCGCCTGAAACTAAGGCATTGCGGGTTAAGATTTTGGGGTAGATATCGCCGAGGTCACAAGGGTGAGTCCAACCTATGCGAGATGTAACTAGTAGCGAGTTAGACTGCCAGTTGTGGACTTTTCTAGGAAGAGGGGTAAGAAGCCTAGGTTTCTTATACTTAACTAAAGTCGGTTTTCGACAACGCCATGCCTCTGAGATACGGCAGTATAACCATCAAATAAATTAACGAAAAGGGGAACAGTGGGTTCTTGTTTTAATGCCCTACAAATCACCAAATAGCTCGTAAGGATCCTGATAGCATTGGGATGAAGATCGACAATGGCTGATTGGGCATGGATTAAAACGGCGACAAGAAAGGGGTCTATGGGGATTCTCAGTCCGGCATCTAATTGGGATGGGAATACTATAACCCCATCATCCCTATTTCGCATAGCAGCCAACGACAAGTCCCCTATATATGGCTCTACCTGATATATGTCCGGGTTAATCCCATACTTAACATGGTAATGGGTTTGCAAGTTGGTGTGAGAGGAGCTGCTGGAGCCAGCGACCTCAGGGTTGGAAGAACCCTGCGAGATGGGTTGTCGCTCTGAGGTCTCGGCCGCCAGGGTATCCGAGACATCGTGATTAGAGGTTGAATTGGAAGAAGACATGACCTGTGAATAGAAGGGAGGACCAAGTAAATGGGGGGCTATGATAGCGACAGAAAATTTAGTTCAAGAAAAGATAGATGTCTCAGGCACGAGTGGGGTGTAATGTTGTGTAGAAAATACCCAAAAGGTCAGACGTGCATAGAAAAAGGGGGGGAACCCTTAGTTTCTTAAGGCCTCCGTAGATGGCGACATCCGACTCATGTCGCCCAAACATAAAAGAAAATTCCGTAAGTGAGATCTAGGCCCATGCCCTTATCTCTTTTTTCTAAAAACCTTCCCCCCATCTATTGCGCTATAATCAAGGTTAACAGGTTTCGGAAAATGATTTTATTATTAAAAACAGAAACTCGCAAAAAGTGAAAATTCACGCGAGAATTCAAGCGAGAATTCAGACGAGAATTCAAGCGAGAATTCAAAGTTAAAAGGCAATTACTTGGAAAGTTGCAAACTGGAAGGAAAGTCTAAAGTAGTAGCCGGAAGGGGAGCTGGAAAGCTCTATACGCCACCTGTTTCTCCTCTGGAAATCCTTGGAGCGTGCCGGAGTATGTAAATAAATCGAAAAAAAGAAGGGGGGTCACCGGAAATTGGGGAGTTATCGGTCTGTGGGAAATGAGGGATGTGAGATGATGGTGAAGGGGGGGGGTTTAAACTCCAAAAATGTAGGAGGGGAAAGGTTTAGGGGAGTGTGATTTTTGAAATTCCCCCTCGTTATTGTGAACATTTAAAAAAGAGACGGCTCGTTTCCCAAGGCAAGTGTACGGCTGCCCAACCGTCTGGCTCACCCCCATTACGACACGTGTCACATATGTGACGGACGACACCTGTTCCTCGCCAATACGAGGAATAAGTCATGAGAATCATACGACATCAATAAAAGTTCTCGCCTGGACCATAAATAGTCCGAGGCTTGAACTTGGGGGCTTCTGATGCGGTCCTATAAAATAGATTGGGCCCGAATAATAGGAAATCAGGCCCAATAGCTAATTACGGGCCAGGCCCACTAGACCTGGGCCATCCAAGGAAATTTTCCCCAGGGAGCGACATAAAGGGAATAGGCTCCTTGGATTATAAAAAGGCCCCGGCGAGAAGGAGCGTGGGAGTACGGTTTTGCGGGCAATAGGGCCATGCGAGAGGCATGGCCGAGCCCATGCAGGCCTGATGAATGAGGGACTAAGGGGAGTACGCTATCCGCAGGCTACCTGGGTTAGGGTGACATGACAGTTGATGCCGCCTTGGCTCAGGTTGTCGCCAATGCGACATGAAACTCAGGGCGTTATCAGGATGTTACGTTGATTGTCGCCTACGCCCCTAACCCTAAATATTTGTGATAGATGATTGATGTGACAAGGTGAATAGTGAAATCCCACTAAGTTGAAGTTGGTTGGGAGACCTCCCTTGGATGATTGACAAGTGTCCCCCCATGTGCAAGGCACATGGGGGGCTTGGGAGTATATAAAGAGTGAATAGTGCTCATTACATGGTATGTATCTCTCTCTCTACATTCTCTCTCTAAAACCCCATTGCTATACCTTCTTCCTTGTCCATCTAACCTCATTCTCACGCCGGAGGGGGTATGCCGGAGACACCCCCGGCCTAGTTGACGTGTGTTTCTTGTGTGTAGGCGAACCATCAAGGAGGAAGCTGCCGAAGTGTCCGTCCCATTTCAGTTCCTGTGCAACCAAGTTTTCTAATTGTAGCATCACATGTAGACATACACGTATAAATCATAAATATAATGTTATAATATAAGTGTAGAAAATTAATCAAAGTAATGTGTAGAATTCCTGAGGTGTAAGTTGTCATTTAATAATTGGCAGAATGGTAACTTTACACCACTTCATGTGAAAGGGCGTACTCCCTAAATAAATAAATTGCCTCTTAGTCTCATATATATATATATATATATATATATATATATATATATATATATATATATATATATATATATATATATATATATATATATATATATATATATATATATATATATATATATATGACATTCCATCAGCCTTTAAAGGCAAATAAAATATTTATATTATCATATACATCATCTTCATAAAGTAATTGAAGATCAAGAGAGGGCACTATCATTTAGAAGAACTAAATCTCTCTATTTTCTTTTCTTCTTCTTCTACAACATCAAGACTAGATGGATTCAATAGGCACGCTTCCGCCTCTATCTATTCTCAAACTTCTTCCAGACTTGAGCATTGTGTTTTCTGGGAAAATTTATTATATAACAATAAATAAGGCTTTCTTGAATTTAACAAAATGAAAAATAATATAATGAACCATAACATAATTAACAGGGCAGGAAATAAAGATAAACTAGAATGTGGAAATTAAAACAAATCGAATAATTAAAGAAGTCGAGTCTTGTGTTGGACACAATCTCCGCAAGAAGATATTGGCCCGCACTGGTGCTTACGGATTAGCGGCAATCTTCTCTCAAGATAAAACGACTTTACAGTCGTTAATAAGAGCACTCCAAATTAACGACTTCGGCGAACAAAATTCGTGTTTAGCACTTCCAGACTTTGAAGAAGACTTATGCAACGAGATGCTCTATCTTCAAACAGATGATGTTAAGAATTCCGTTGAATTTTGTTGAATTTTGTGACCGAATTCCATAATTCAGTTAAATATCTAACCAAGTTAGTTAACTCTGTTAGATATGTGATTCTCCACTTCTAGTGAGAAGAGAGAGAGAATATGTGAAGTGAAGAGTGAAGGAATGATTGAGTGAATTGATTTGTCAAATCAGGGGTCTATTTATAGTACATGAAGAGATGTGGTACCCTTTAGAAATAAACACAATTGGTGCCCTTTAAATCTAGACCATTGGATCTAAGCAAATTGGATGGAGGAGATCTGCTGGGTCGGCCCAACAGCCTTGACCCGCCTATTTGAAAAGGCATGGGTCACGCCCCACCTTTTCAAGAACCATCACAACCCAACTGCTCCAATTCGGATCCACCGGCCCACCTTTGCTGAACCCAACTGGTCCTCGGCCCAATCCACCAGATTTCCCAAGCGGCCCACTCGCCCAAGCCTCGACAGCCACCAGTCCATTTCTATTTGGACCGATCCACAGTCAGCCCAATCTAATCGAACCATGCCACGAACCGAACTGCACCGAGCCAACTTCCATCAAAAGTTTAAGGCTCCAATAGCTCCTAGCGACGATGTGCACGTGCGAAGTGCAAAGTGCGCCCTAAACCGCCTATTTCGCCCTTCGCGCATTGTGTTTCTATTTTGAGCTAGAACAAAACTAGCTCAATAGCCCACATGGATGCATGGTTGGCCCAATGGTCCAACTAGGTTGGCCCAAGGAGATCAACTTGATGTCTCCTTCCTTGGATGGTTCCACTTAAAAATAAGCATTACTTTACATCTTTAAGCAATGTGGGATAACTATCCCATACACTCATTCATATACCCATTTTATTTTGCATATTTTGAACATTAATTTCTCATTCACTACTAATTGGTTTTGAGAAAGTAAATATATCAAATTAATTTACTTCAAATGTAGATTAATAATATGCAATCAATTTCCATTTTCTTAAAATAAAACCTAATGGAATTCTTGGTCAAAAGTCGGTCAAATCTCACTTTTACAAAACCAAAATTCCAACAATCCCCCACATGAATGACAAATTAATGCATGCATGAATGCAGACTCATCTGGAAGTTTTGGCGAACTATTATTGCATCGAGATAGGTAGCTTATGGCCTTGAACCTTCCCTAGTGAAATACTATCGGATATACTAGCCATTTGGTAGCGAGACGCTTTGAACCAGTGACTATATAGTGTATATCAAGACAATAATACTCACACAATAACAGCTCTAACACGTTTTGTTCTCACGTTTTGTCCATTTCGGCCCTGGACCGTTCTTGATTCATAAGTGTTTCAATTTAGAAGCGGCCTTATTACTTCTCACTTATATAGGTGATCTCCCATAAAGAGTATCCTGCTATACTCCACCACTTAGGTATAGGAATCATTAAAAGCTTTAAGCTTACCCTCAACACACGTCATCATGTGTTTTAGCACTTATATGGCTTCTGAGAATGAGTTATAATGAGTTCTAAGCACACATACTAGAATTTTCATAATTTAGTTGTCTCATTAAATCAAGGGCATGGGATCTTCAATTCTCAAGGTTGAGTGTCCACTATGAATTTCTTTGTTTGTGTGGGTTTTTGAATCTCATTCCCCTTACCAAATAATTTGATCTCCTATTCATACCCTTTGGTATACGGATCCGTTTTTGGCTTCACATGGCCAGTTGTGACAGTCCCATTTGAGATCAATTGTCTTTAGGTAATATGTCAGTGACCATTGTGTCTTGACTTACCACGATGTTCTACACCTTTTCCTATTTCTCATTGTCGTCACAATGCCTTAGGTCATGTAGACATAATCTTTTTCCACAAAGAAATATCTTGCAAGTCCATTCAGCTTTTATCTTTATCTAACGCTATTGACTCAGATTCTTTACTGAATCGAGTTGTTCACGATTGTCTTGGAAGTTTGACACCGCTGCTCCATTTATTGTGAACACATTTTCACCTTGGAGTTTATTTGTGTCTGATATCCAATCAGTATATCCTTTTCATACTATTGAATATCTCATTTATTGTAATCTGTAATCGCAAAAATATCTTTAAGTACTTCAAGTACTTTGACTATACTTAGTGATTTATTACAATTTTTAATTAGAGTTTTAGTCTCTCTAGAATGGTCAATCCTTTCGAGTGATCAAATTTTTCTATCAGTCAGTTTCTTCGAATGGTTATCATCTCTGTACCGGTCCGAATTTCCAAGTATTCAGTATCTCAAAGTGGTTGAACCTTCTTAGAATCTACCTCTAAGGAATCTACCTTACAGAGATTACCTCTCAAGATTCTACCTTATAGATTCCATCTCTCAAGAATCTATCTTTAGCTTCTTCGAGAGTCTATCTTGGAGAATTTATCTAACTCTTATGATTCTACCATTAAAAAGTCTATTACTTTAAGAATCTTTTCTCTTCAAATTCTATATCTCAAGAGTCTCACTTTCGAGATCAATAATCTGCCGTTTCAGATTAAAATCTGTCTCAATAGAGTTTATTTCTCAAGATTATTTTCCTTTTAGAAATCTATCTTTTGAAATTCTAACTCCCTTGACTACACTTCTTGAAAGTCTTATCTTTCAAGAGTTTTCCGTCTATAGATTCATCTTTCAAATATTTCTTTTTAAGGACCAATTTGCAACTCAACGGTTCGCATTATGGAAGAAGATCAACCAACTTTCAAATGTAAGATGAACTATTCATTTAAATATTAACAACATTATTTAACAGTTTTTCATTTTATTTTCTACCATAGAAAATTAGGACCAAAAGACTAGCTTCTTTTGTCCACAAACTGTGTCTTAGTTCATCTTATTATTAAGATAAATCTTTTACAGTTTTATAAGTTCTCTTCTTAAACTTATATTATTTCCTTTTTTACTTTAAGGAAATATGATTTCAAGGAATACCAAATTCTTTGTCTTTGGCTTAAGTACTTTTACTTTAGCTCGTACCCCCACACTTGAGGTGTACCCCCACACTTGAGGTGTACCCCCACACTTAAAGTATTTATAAAACGTCTTACGATTATGCCATAATTTGTAATTAGTTTTATCAAATCCTTTCTTGGGTATCTCATTAAAAATGACAGTACAGCTTCCCCCACAAATTCGGTTAAGCCAGAGCTTATTGCATTTATCATCTCTTTAGGGGTATGATTCTTGCATTTAGCTCCTGCATTAGACTGAGTTGAATATGTTGCGATCGTTTGATGAATACTGTCGGAAACCTCACAAGTATCTTCAAACGGCGCCGCATATTCCCCTCCTTCTAGTGTTTCGAATCTTCTTAATCTTTACATTAAGCTGATTTTCAACATCATTCTTATAAGTTTGGAAAGCCACCAATGCTTCATCCTTACTTATCAAAAAGTAACGAAATACTTTTTCTAACCTTGAGTTTGTATTAGCTCAAGAGGTGTTGTGTTTCTTATTTCTAAGAAAAATGATAACTTAGTCATTTCCGCTTCCATGCATATTTCACACTCGTCAGTCGAATTGAATTAATTCAAGAGAATTAATCCTTGATTCACTGACATCTTAATTGTGTTGAAATTCACATAACCTAATTTATCATGCCATAAATTAGAACCTTCCAAAGGTAAACATAAGAAACACTGATGCTCTTTGCCTCTAGGCAAGGTACCCTTTACCAAGAAACAAATTTTTTTCTTGGTCAATACAGTTTTATCTGACTCAAAACATTTGTCTAAATCCAGCCTTGCTCTACATTGATCTGAAAACTAGGTTCTTGCGAATGTCTGGGACATGCAGCATATTCACGAGAGTCAGTTCTCTGTCTGAAGTCATCTTAAGCACAAACCTTCCAAGTCCCACGACGTTAGAAGTAGTAGAGTTTCTCATTTACACCATCCTTCCATTGAAATGAGTGTATGATGAGAAACTCTCTTTATTAGCACATATATGGTGGGTAGCTCTAGTGTCTATCCACCATTCTCTTGGGTTGACTTCCAACTTACTAAGTTGGCTTCAAACCCCATTAATTCTCAATCAAGCCTATTCAACCTTTCGTTGACGTTGGCTTTGATTCATGTTGTCCATTTCCCTTCTTGGAATACGACAAATTTTGCTACGTGATTAGTCTTACCACATCTTGTAACAAATCTTGGATTCGGTTCCTTAAACCTTATAGTCCATTCCAAAGTGTTCTACAACTCTTTGGTTGTCCCCACGAGACAATGCTTTTTGTACGGGCATCATTTGGTCTACTCAGTATGTACGTCCTACATATGAGATTTTCATGATCCCATTCTTTTGCGGCTATCTGTCTTCGCGGATTGGCTATCTGTCTTTTTTGGATCTGGATCATCATCATCCTCCTTTTCGGTTATCTTTGGCAAATCTGGATCATCATCCTCTTTCTCTTCGTTTTATTTGCCTTGCCGAATTTGGATCATCATCCTCTTCTTCTTCGGTTATATGCCTAGGTGAATCTTAGTTATTCGATTATAAGTCCGTTCCATGTTGTCAACAATTCTTTTAATCACTTTCGGGATTATTGTTGACCTTCTCGTTATCTTCTAGTCAACTTCCAATGCTCTTCTAGTTATCCTTCCTTGGAAACCGTCATTTTTCTCGTTAAGTCTCTAACGATAATGTCCTTCGGTTGTCCATCTTCATTGGCTCATATTTGTCATAAAAACAAGAAAACGTTAGTATCTTCTTGCGATTGTTGAGAAAATTTATTATATAACAAGAAATAAGGCTTTCTTGAATTTAACGAAATGACAAATAATATAATGAACCATAACATAATTAACGAGGCAGGAGATAAAGATAAACTAGAATGCGAAAATTAAAGCAAATCGAGTAATTAAAGAAGTCGAGTCTTGTGTTGGACACAATCTCCGCAAGAAGATATTGCCCCGTACTGGTGCTTAAGGATTAGCGGCAATCTTCTCTCAAGATAAAACGACTTTATAGTCGTTAATAGGAGCACTCCAAATTAACGACTTCGGCGAACAAAATTCATGTTTAACACTTCCAGACTTTGAAGAAAACTTATGCAACGAGATGCTCTATCTTCTAACAGATGATGTTAAGAATTACGTTGAATTATGTGACTGAATTCCATAACTCAGTTAAATATCTAACCAAGTTAGTTAACTCTGTTAGATATGTGATTCTCTACTTCTAGTGAGAAGAGAGCGAGAATATGTGAAGTGAAGAGTGAAGGAATGATTGAGTGAATTGATTTGTCAAACCAGGGGTCTATTTATAGTATATGAAGAGATGTGGTACCCTTTAGGAATAAACACAATTGGTGCCCTTTAAATCTAGACCGTTGGATCTAAGAAAATTGGATGGAGGAGATCTGCTGGGTCGGCCCAACAGCCTTGACCCACCTATTTGAAAGGCATGGGTCACGCCCCACCTTTTCAAGAACCATCACAACCCAACTGCTCCAATCCGGATCCGCCGGCCCACCTTTGCTGAACCCAACTGGGCCTCGGTAATCCACCAGATTTCCCAAGCGGCCCACTCGCCCAAGCCTCGACAGCCACCAGTCCATTTCTATTTGGACCGATCCACAGTCAGCCCAATCTAATCAAACCATGCCACGAACCGAACTGCACCGAGCCAACTTCCGTCAAAAGTTTAAGGCTCCAATAGCTCCTAGCGACGATGCGCATGTGCGAAGTGCAAAGTGCTCCCTAAACCGCCCATTCCGCCCTTCGCACGTTGTGGTTCTATTTTGAGCTAGAACAAAACTAGCTCAATAGCCTACTTGGATGCATGGTTGGCCCAATGGTCCAACTAGGATGGCCTAAGGAGATCAACTTGATGTATCCTTCCTTGGATGGTTCCACTTAAAAATAAGCATTACTTTACATCTTTAAGCAATATGGGATAACTATCCCATACACTCTTTCATATACCCATTTTATTTTGCATATTTTGAACATTAATTTCTCATTCACCACTAATTGGTTTTGAGAAAGTAAACATATCAAATAAATCTACTCCAAATGTAGATTAATAATATGTAATCAATTTCCATTTTTTTAAAATGGAACCTAATGGAATTCTTGGTCAAAAGTCGGTCAAACCTCACTTTTACAAAACCAAAATTCCAACAATCCCCCACATGAATGACAAATTAATGCATGCATGAATGCAGACTCGTCTGGAATTTTTGGCAAACTATTATTGCATCGATATAGGTAGTTTATGGCCTTGAACCTTCCCCAGTGAAATATTATCGGATATACTAGCCATTTGGTAGCGAGACGCTTTGAACCAGTGACTGTATAGTGTATACCAAGACAATAGTACTCACACAATAACAGCTCTAACACGTTTTGTTCTCACGTTTTGTCCATTTCGGCCATGGACCATTCTTGATTCATAAGTGTTTCAATTTAGAAGCGGTCTTATTACTTCTCACTTATATAGGTGATCTCCCATAAAGAGTATCCTGCTATACTTCACCACTTAGGTATAGGAATCATTAAAAGCTTTAAGCTTACCCTCACCACACATCATCAGGTGTTTTAGCACTTAGATGGCTTCTGAGAACGAGTTATAATGAGTTCTAATCGCACATACTAGAATTTCCATAATTTTTTTATCTCATTGAACCAAGGACATGGGATCTCCAATTCTCAAGGTTGAGTGTCCACAATGGATTTCTTTGTTTGTGTGGGTTTTTGAATCTCATTCCCCTTACCAAATAATTTGATCTCCTATTCATACCCATTGGTATATGGATCCGTTTTTGACTTCACATGGCCAGTTGTGACAGTCCCATTTGAGATCAATTGTCTTTTGTTAATATGTCAGTCACCATTGTGTCTTGACTTAGCACGATGTTCTACACCTTTTTCTATTTCTCATTGTCGTCACAACGTCTTAGGTCATGTAGACATAATCTTTTTCCACAAAGGAATATCTTCCAAGACCATTCAGCTTTTATCTTTATCTAACGCTATTGACTCAGATTCTTTACTGAATCGAGTTGTTCATGTTTGTCTTGGACGTTTGACACCGCTGCTCCATTTATTGTGAACACATTTTCACCTTGGAGTTTATTTGTGTCTGATATCCAATCAGTATATCCTTTTCATACTATTGAATATCTCATTTATTGTAATCTGTAATCACAAGAATATCTTTAAGTACTCCAAGTACTTTGACTATACTTAGTGATTTATTACAATTTTTAAATAGACTTTTAGTCTCTCTAGAATGGTCAATCCTTTCGAGTGATCAAATTCTTCTATCAGTCAGTTTCTTCAAGTGGTTATCATCTCTGTACCGGTCCGAATTTCCAAGTATTCAGTATCTCTAAGTGGTTGGACATCCTTAGAGTCTACCTCTCAGGAATCAACCTTACAGATATTACCTCTCAAGATTCTACCTTATAGATTCCATCTCTCAAGAATCTATCTTTAGCTTCTTCGAGAGTCTATCTTAGAGAATTTATCTAACTCTTATGATTCTACCATTAAAAAGTCTATTACTTTAAGAATCTTTTCTCTTCAAATTCTGTATCTCAAGAGTCTCACTTTCGAAATCAATAATATGCCTTTTCAGATTAAAATCTGTCTCAATAGAATTTATTTCTCAAGATTATTTTCCATTTAAAAATCTATCTTTTTAAATTCTAACTCCCTTGACTACACTTCTTGAAAGTCTTATTTTTCAAGAGTTTTCCGTCTATAGATTCATCTTTCAAATATTTTCTTTTAAGGACCAATTTGCAACTCAACGGTTCGCATTATGGAAGAAGATCAACCAACTTCCAAATGTATGATAAACTATTCATTTAAATGTTAACAACATTATTTAACAGTTTTTCGTTTAATTTTCTACCATAGAAAATTAGGACCAAAAGACTAGCTTATTTTGTCCACAAACTGTGTCTTAGTTCATCTTATTATTAAGATAAATCTTTTACAGTTTTATAAGTTCTCTTCTTAAACTTATATTATTTCCTTTTTTACTTTAAGGAAATATGATTTCAAGGAATACCAAATTCTTTGTCTTTGGCTTAAGTACTTTTACTTTAGCTCGTACCCCCACACTTGAGGTGTACCCCCACACTTGAGGTGTATCCCCACACTTGAGGTGTACCCCCACACTTAAAGTATTTATAAAACGTCTTACGATTATGTCATAATCTGTAATTAGTTTTATCAAATCCTTTTTTGGATATCTCATTAAAAACGACAGTACAACTTCTCCCACAAATTCGGTTAAGCCAGAGCTTATTGCATTTATCATCTTTTTAGGGGTATGATTCTTGCATTTAGCTCCTGCATTAGACTGAGTTGAATATGTTGCGATCGTTTGATGAATACTGCCGGAAACCTCACAAGTATCCTCAAACGGCGTCGCATATTCCCCTCCTTCTAGTGTTTCGAATCTTCTTAATCTTTACATTAAGCTGATTTTCAACATCATTCTTATAAGTTTGGAAAGCCACCAATGCTTCATCCTTACTTATCAAAAAGTAACGAAATACTTTTTCTAACCTTGAGTTTGTATTAGCTCAAGAGGGGTCGTGTTTCTTATTTCTAAGAAAAATGATAACTTAGTCATTTATGCTTCCATGCATATTTCACACTCGTCAGTCGAATTGAATTAATTCATGAGAATTAATTCTTGATTCACTGACATCTTAATTGTGTTGAAATTCACATAACCTAATTTATCATGCCATAAATTAGAACCTTTCAAAGGTAAACATAAGAAACACAGATGCTCTTTGCCTCTAGGCAAGGTACCCTTTATCAAGAAACAAATTTTTTTCTTGGTCAATACAGTTTTATCTGACTCAAAACATTTGTCTAAATCCAGCCTTGCTCAACATTGATCTGGGAACTAGGTTCTTGCGAATGTCTGGGACATGCAGCATATTCACGAGAGTCAGTTCTCTGTCTGAAGTCATCTTCAGCACAACCCTTCCAAGTCCCACGACGTTAGAAGTAGTAGAGTTTCTCATTTACACCATCCTTCCATTGAAATGAGTGTATGATGAGAAACTCTCTTTATTAGCACATATATGGTGGGTAGCTCTAGTGTCTATCCACCATTCTCTTGGGTTGACTTCCAACTTACTAAGTTGGCTTCAAACCCCATTAATTCTCAATCAAGCCTATTCAACCTTTCGTTGACGTTGACTTTGATTCATGTTGTCCATTTCCCTTCTTGGAATACAACAAATTTTGCTACGTGATTGGTCTTACCACATCTTGTAACAAATCTTGGATCCGGTTCCTTAAACCTTATAGTCCATTCAAAAGTGTTCTACAACTCTTTGGTTGTCCCCACGAGACAGTGCTTTTTGTACGGGCATCATTTGGGCATCATTTGGTCTACTCAGTATGGACACAATCTCCCCAAGAAGATATTGGCCCGCACTGGTGCTTACGGATTAGCGGCAATCTTCTCTCAAGATAAAACGACTTTACAGTCGTTAATAGGAGCACTCCAAATTAACGACTTCGGCGAACAAAATTCGTGTTTAACACTTTCAGACTTTGAAGAAAACTTATGCAATGAGATGCTCTATTTTCTAACAGATGATGTTAAGAATTCCGTTGAATTCTGTGACTGAATTTCATAATTCGGTTAAATATCTAATCAAGTTAGTTAACTCTGTTAGATATGTGATTCTCTACTTCTAGTGAGAAGAGAGAGAAAATATGTGAAGTGAAGAGTGAAGAAATGATTGAGTGAATTGATTTGTCAAACTAGGGGTCTATTTATAGTATATGAAGAGATGTGGTACCCTTTAGGAATAAACACAATTGGTGTCCTTTAAATCTAGACCGTTGGATCTAAGCAAATTGGATGGAGGAGATCTGTTGGGTCGGCCCAACAGCCTTGACCCGCCTATTTGAAAAGACATGGGTCACGCCCCGCCTTTTCAAGAGCCATCACAACCCAACTGCTCCAATTCGGATCCGCCGGCCCACCTTTGCAGAACCCAACTGGGCCTCGGCCCAATTCACCAGATTTCCCAAGCGGCCCACTCGCCCAAGCCTCGACAGCCACCAGTCCATTTCTATTTCGACCGATCCACAGTCAGCCCAATCTAATCGAACCATGCCACGACCCGAACTGCACTGAGCCAACTTCCGTCAAAAGTTTAAGGCTCCAATAGCTCCTAGCGACGATGCACACGTGCGCCCTAAACCGCCCATTCTGCCCTTCGCGGGTTGTGGTTCTATTTTGAGAAAGAACAAAACTAGCTCAATAGCCCACTTGGATGTATGGTTAGCCCAATGGTCCAACTAGGTTGGCCCAAAGAGATCAGCTTGATGTCTCCTTCCTTGGATGGTTCCACTTAAAAATAAGCATTACTTTACATCTTTAAGCAATGTGGGATAACTATCCCATATACTCTTTCATATACCCATTTTATTTTGCATATTTTAAACATTAATTTCTCATTCACCACTAATTGATTTTGAAAAAGTAAATATATCAAATTAATCTACTCCAAATGAAGATTAATAATATGCAATCAATTTCCATTTTCTTAAAATGGAACCTAATAAAATTCTTGATCAAAAATCGATTAAACCTCACTTTTACAAAACCAAAATTCCAACATTGTCATTAAATGAATAAGAATGTTCCAACAACCCGATCTTCAATGGAATTGATAGAATGATATTTCTTCCGGTTTTCGTAATTTTAACATGACAAGACCTAGATTCGTATTATCTAGAGACAGACAGGAAGAGTCTGATCTGATATTCACACAAAGCTAAGAGCTATAGGAAGTGCTTAACATTTACTACTATCCAATAGCTGTTTTGACTTTAAATGCAATCAGAGAAACAGTTGAGATCAAGTATTTAATAAATGTTGCACAAAGTATAATTTCTATGAAAGAAATCAACTACTCCCTCCGTCCAAGTAGTTACTTCACATTTACTGTACTCACGTAAATTAAGGAGGGAGTATTATATTGAAAGTATTGTGAGTGTGAAATTAAAATAGGAAAGAGAATGAGTGAAGAGAATAGTAAATTATAATGGTGTTGTGAGTATTAAAATAATGTAGGAAAGAGAATGAGTGGGATATGGTTAATTTTTTAATATTAAAAACTTTCTATTTTGGGTAAGAAACAAAGTGTGAAGTATGTAATTGGATACCCAAAATAGAAAGTGTGAAGTATGTAACTGGACGGAGGGAGTAAACCAAATTGACTAAGGGCGTTTGTTTTTAGTTTTTCAGCTTTGTTTTGTTTGTCTCTTAACATTTACTCTCTCTGTTCCGCTACAAACCGTATTGATGGTCAACTGTGCAGGTCATTGACCAATGATTTTATGAATGTCTAGATATTTTTGTGCAATTCTAAAAAAAGTTATTGATAGTATTTCTATTGGTGAAGCAATAACAATTTTTAAAATTATAAAAAATATCTAGATATTCATAAAATCATTGGTCAATGACCCGCACAGTTGACCACCAGTGCGGTTTGTAGCGAGACGGAGAGAGTATTCATTAAGAGGATTAGAGAAATAAGTGTGTTTGTTTTTTTTTTTTTTGAAATAAGGCTTGTTAGACTCTTAAAGTCCTCTTAATTTTAAGTGGTTAAAATGTTGCTGAATTGCCTCTGAAAGCCTCTGTGTTTTATATTTGGTTTTGGTTAAAAATTTTTTCAAACTGTTTACTGTTTCATATTTGGTTTTGACGATTTTTTTTTAACTGTTTCAGAAAATGAATTCAGATAGAAAATCAAACAACTTATCCAATTCGAAGTCGATTTCGATTCTTTGCCCTCTTAATCATTCAGCCATTTTCAGAACTGAAATCAGATTTCAGCACTTATCACTTAAAAAAAACAAAAACCCCCTAAACAACAGCAAGAAAATCAAAATTAGCTTGGACTGAAAATTTTAATAGATATCATGTCAAGGTTCATTTAATTGATCCCAACTTCATTTAATGCTTTCTCACCTCAATTTTAGAGAGATTGATCTACACTGCATAAAATATTAGGAATATAATATCATAATATTATATTTAAGTATATATATCTTTGTATTAGATTTGAATTCTTCTCCTTCTAGGAGATCACCTAGATTAGAATCCTTCTCCTCCTAGGAGATTACCTTTACCTAGATTAGAATCCTTCTCCTCCTAGGAGATTACCTCCTCATTATAATCCTATAAATATGTACCTCTAATATCATAATCAATTGAGTCATTCAATTCAATTCTTTTCTTCCATGTTTTGATTGACTTCGTCTAACCCTCTTTATTCTAATATGGTATCAGAGCCAAGATCCATAGAAGAACTTCTCCGTGAATTTATTATTCATGGCCGCCGCCCAAGACCTCACCCTCCTTCTAAATTCAACTGAAACTCCCACACCCAATTTTGCCACCACCGTCACCCACCCAACCCCGCCTACCAAAACAACCCTACCAAGTCGTACCCCTTCCCACCACCACCTTAAAAATCCCCCTCATAAATTCCTTTAATCTCAATGAAACGTTGAGTATTATTTTTTCCCCTTTGAAAATTTTCCTCTTATTAATTTTTTTTTCTCTTTTATCTCAATGTAACATTGAGTATTATTTCTCCCGCCCCCCTTCCCCCTCATATTTTTTTTATCTCAATGTAACGTTGAGTTCTTTTTTTCTCCTCTTTACTTAATCTCCCTTTAAAAACAAACCCAATTCATTGTCGAGACATAACATCGTCATTGAGACGTAGTCGATGAGACACAAAGTCGTCCTTGGGACTTAAAACAAAACCCAAACCAAATTCGTCCGTGTGACGTAAAACTTATAACCCAAACCAAAGCCGTCCGTGTGACGTAAAACTCATAACCCAAACCAAAGCCGTCCGTGTGACGTAAAACTCATAAACCAAATCAAAGCCGTCCGTGTGACGTAAAACTCATAACCCAAACCAAAAGTCCTCGTCATTGCGACGTAAAATAAACCTCAAACCCAACTCGTTGTCGAGACATAAAATCGTCGTTGAGACACAAAATTCCTCGTCGTTACGACGTCATTCAAAAAAAAAAAAAAACAATGGCTCTTCCGCAATATCAAAGTCTTCAGCAACATCAACGTCTTCGGCAACAACAAGCCTTCATGTAATTATGTTCAAGATTGGACTCTCCTATCGGCCGTCCATTTTGCGGGAGCATATTAGGAATATAATATCATAATATTATATTCAAGTATATATTGTTATATATAGTTTAGGAAACAAGTATATATTGTTATATATAGATTAGGAAACACAATCCTTGCATTAGATTAGGAAACACAATCTTTGTATTAGATTTGAATCCTTCTCCTTCTAGGAGATCACCTAGATTAGAATCCTTCTCCTCCTAGGAGATTACCTTTACCTAGATTAGAATCCTTCTCCTCCTAGGAGATTACCTCCTCATTATAATCCTATAAATATGTACCTCTAATATCATAATCAATTGAGTCATTCAATTCAATTCTTCTCTTTCATATTTTGATTGACTTCGTCTAACCCTCTTTATTCTAATATAAAACTCTTCCATAATATTGACCCATGTATAGTACAAAAGACTTCTGATCTGATCCTAATCAGTTATCAAGCATGCCTTCAAGTTTGGTTCCGCAAATAACTTAACCATACACTTGATCTATTGTATATGTTGCAAATTAAGTATTTAAATCGGTCCTCCATTAGTTGAATTGATCTGTCACAGCAATAGATTTTACTAAGAACAGGGTAAGTAAATTATTTTGTTTAGCTAAATCTTGGGTCACTTCCTTCTCTTCAAACATTGTTCAATGCCAAAATAGTAACTACTGAATCCACAAAAGATTCAATAGTTTGATTGGTTCAGATCAGACCTCCTGGTCACTAAACTTCTTTCTTTTCAAGCAGTGCCCAATGCCAAAATAGTAACCCTACGCTCAATCCAATCCTATCATCCACATGATATTTTTCTTGGTCGAAAACTTGCAATCACATGCCTAAGAAGCAGAACGAATGGATGACTACTTAAAAGGAAATTCACACTTTAGAGAGCATTCAACGTTTTGAGTGCCCAATTATTTTATGTTGGGTATTGACGTTTGGCATATGCCTGCTCTGACCGAAATTTTTGGGGACGATTCCGTACTACAGTTCGGTGGAGGAACTTTAGGACATCCTTGGGGAAATGCACTCAGTGCGGTAGCTAATTGAGTAGCTCTAGAAGCATTTGTACAAGCCCATGATAAGGGACGTGATCGTGCTCGTGAGGGTAATGAAATTATCCAAAAGGTTGCCAAATGGAGTCCTGGGGTTAGAGAATGAAAATCTTGACAAAATGGGGTAGCTAGAGGTATAATTCAAATGGAATTAAACAATGTACAATATAACTAGGTTTTGAATGAAAGTCTTGACAGAATGGGGTAGCTAGAGGTATAATTCAAATGGAATTAAACAATGTACAATATAACTGGGTTTTGAATGAAAGTCTTGACAGAATGGGGTAGCTAGAGGCATAATTCAAATGGAAATAAACGGAATGAATCAAAAAAAAATATGATGGATCGATATAAAATCAACAACTCCGGGTTGGATTAGTGTCTCCTCAACAAATAAGTAGTTGGTGCACTTAAATCCTGCCTAATGGCGAGCTAGTTGGAGAGGTGACAATACCCTCTACTTTCATAACAAAACTAAGAAAGCAGAAAAAGATGAATTATTTTGTGAAAGAATTTTTGGCATGTTCCATGAGTATGTTTTATAAAATAAGCAATATTTAAAGAAAGATGAGCACTTTGTCAAGCCCTACCCCACTATATTCTTGGCTAAGCTTTGTAGGAATTATGTTACTATATATGTCACTCTTGTGTTCTAATAGTCAATAGAAGGTTCAAGGATGATCAGAAAATTGTATCTGCACTCACATCAAGGTATCTCTACTTAGTGGAAAAATATACACATCAATAGTTGCAAGAATTAGACAACTGAGAGGTTTTGGAATTTCAAGTACCTATATATGTGTATATGTGGGTAAATACATAAATATGCCTCTAAATTTAGGTTTTGGATGCAGATATGTTTCTAACGTCTATAATTGACATCCTTGTCCCTAAACTCACGTAAAATGAGTGTATATTTGTCATTCGTTAAAATTTCGTCAAAAATTTAACGATTTTGGATCTAACTGAATCAAAACGACGGTAAAGGGGTAAATTGTGAATTAAGGGGTTGAACTTATTCAAAAATAGATCTCTCACTTATTGATTTTTTTTCATGTTAGTCACTAGCTTTTTTTTCACATTGGCAAAAAAATATTTTTATTATTAAAATTAATATTTTTAATTATTATTTAGCATAATCATGATAATATTTAATAAATTTTTTAGCAGGAATTTTTTTAATTATTTTTAATAATTTAGCAAATAATTTAATTTTTTTAAAAAAGAAACTGATGTTTATCTCTTAATAATTATTTTATGAAAATTCTTTATTTTTTTTAAATAAGTTTACTTAATATAATTGTTTTTACTAAATAATATGATTTTATTTTTAAAATTATTTAGTAAATATTAGAAAAAATTATATATTTCATATTGATATACGAATATATCATATTTACCAATTATTAAAAAGAAAACAAAAAGGGAAGGGCTGAACTTTAAAAGAAGAGGATTGGAGGGCCGAACTAGGAAAGAAGGGGTGGTAAGGTAAGATAAAGATAATAAATAAATGGAGGATGAACCTATAAATGTGGGTATTTTCTTTTATTTTTTTTTCTTTTTTATATTTGACAATCTATGATATATTCTTATATTAATATAAAATATATTAATTGAAATATATATATTTTGTTATATTTTCTAAATAATTTTAAAAAGATAATTAAATTATTTATTAAAGTAATTATATTATGTAGAAATAGTTAGAGGAAATAAAGGTTTTTATAAAATAATTATTCTGAGATCAACTTTAATTTTTTTACAAAATAAAAATTTATTTGTTAATTATTTTTTTAAAATAATTATTCTAAAAAAATTCCTCCTAATTTTTTTATTAAATATTATCATGATTATGCTAAATAATAATTAAAAATATTAATTTAATAATAAAAATATATTTTGCCAAGGTGAAGAAATGGCTAGTGACTAACATGAGAAAATATCAATAAGTGAAGGACCTATTTTTGAATAAGTTCAATCCCTTAATTCACAATTTACCCCTTCAACGTCGTTTTGATTTAGTTCGATCCCAAAATCGTTAAATTTTGGACGAAATTTTAACGAATGACAAATATATTCTCATTTTTCATGAGTTTAGGGGCAAGGATGCCAATTATCGACGTTATTGACATATTGCATACAAAGCCTAAGTTTAGGGACATATTTATGTATTTACCCCACTACAATGCATGAATTTTAACGAAATTTTATGTATTTTTCATGAGTTTAGGGGCATGAATTTTTAGCAAATATTTAAAGAAAGATGAGCAAATATTTAAAGAAAGATGAGCACTTTGTCAAGCCCCACCCCACTATATTCTTGGCTAAGCTTTGTAGGAATTATGTTACTACAAGCACAAGGGTCGATATATCTCACTCTTGTATTCTAATAGTCAATAGAAGGTTCAAGGATGATCAGAAAATTGTATCTGCACTCACATCAAGGTATCTCTACTTAGTGGAAAATATACACATCAATAGTCGCAGGAATTAGACAGCTGAGAGGTTTTGGAATTTCAAGTACCTATATATGCTCTATTGAGTTCCATTGGTGGTTGGATTACATGTGAGCTTGGGGCATTCTTATTTATCTTTCAGAAGCTATCAAAAAGAGAAAAAGTAGAGACCTTCCTTATAGAGTGTTTGTAAGTGTAGCAGCAACAGAAGCATGCATATTCCCCAAGGTTGGATACACACATTTTTTGTTATGTTACAAGAACGTTTTAGTCAGGAGACCGTTAATACTGTTAATGATACAAGATCAGAACCTGTCAGTGAAGTGTTGGAGATTAGATGGGCCGGAGAAAAGAAAAAGGTTGTAGAGGAAAGGGAAAAATATATAAATATGCCCTGAACTTAGATTTTGAAAAATACATAAATAAATATGCCCCTCAACCGAACTAATCAATCCCCAAAGTAAATAAAAATAATCTTGAAAGGAATAAAAGTGACTGGCCAAGCCCAACGAATGAAGCCCAACATTTCAGATATTACAAAGACATCACCATGGAATGGGCTAGCGCAGTTACCACAACGCCCGCGGCCCAACGGCAAAGATCAGTCGACCTAGCTCATTGTCCGACCATCATTGGTCCCGAGCTAGCTTCGTCCGACATACGATCATTAACTTGTACAAATTTCTATCAAGTCAAGGCACAAAGTCAGATCGATTTCTAATACTCAAGCGACCTCGACCTACTAACACGTACGTCCGTCTACGTTATTATTTGTAACCACCTCCTAAATTCACGGAGACAGTTATGCCAATAGCATCTCCTTGATTCTAGGGATTCACAACGATCCCCTAACACAACTATATAACCATATAACGTTAAAATGTAATGTCATCTTAACTATTTGAGATTACGTCGTTTTCATACAGTTTCTTACAAACTTATAACACGTTATTTCATCATCACGCCGGAGGGTCGTAGCCGGAGACCAACCCGACTAGTCGTTTGTTCGTGGTTTCAGGTCATATCCGTTGGGAATCAACCTATTGCTGGACTAAGGCTGATCTGGATCATTTCCTGCGTCATCAGTTTGGTTTTATTGTCGGGAAACGATAAACGGTAAGACCTCGAAACCTCACGCAATAGCAAACATGGTATCTGACTGGCATACCGCCACTTCCTCCGGTGAGCCAAGGCTTGAAAATGCGGGGAGGAACACAGATGCATGTGTTGGAAATCGCACTGCAAACTTACCCCCTCCTCCGCCGGGGCATCCCACTAGAAGGGCCACCCGCTCCAATAGTATAGCCAATGGTGCGGGCTTGCAAGATGGTAGAAGGCTGAAGAGGCCCATGCCCAACCAAGGGGTAAGCCAACAACCTAAGAGAGTTCAAACAGGTCGAACAGTTGCAGGCGACATGGCAGGTCCTTCAACTACTCACCTTAGTAGTAAGGATATTTTGTTAGAGCGAGCTAGAATTAATACTGCAGAGCTTGCTCGAGGTACAAGATAAGTTGCTCGAGATGCTTGAGTCTCCTAACAAGGATGATAGAAGATCACAAAGGGTAGCTCCGTCTCTCACATCTCATAGGCGGGCTAACGGAGGTCCTAAACCGTATGGGGAAGAAAGAAGGAGTGAAAGGACTCCCCCCTCCCACATATTCATAGACCCAACTAGCGACCTAAGGGATAAGCTCAACTAGCAAAGGGAACAAGAGGTCGACTCAGCTTTGAGAAGGCAAGTCGAGCTGACAGAGCTCAGCGTAGGTCGCCACAAAGGCGAGAGAGGTCGTTTCAGCGTCGAGAGAGGAGGGAAACAACTCCCCTTAGGAATGAAAGACAGAGGACTCTCTCAAGAAGAGAGCCCCACCTTGAGGAGAGACAAAAGTCTAACTCTGTCTCCCACCAAAGAAGCGACCTAGATGTTAGGGAGCTTCTTAACTTGAAACGGAGATTAGATAACATGGAGGAAGATTGGAAAGCAACCAATGGGAAAGTCGAACAAAATGACTGCACTCTTCAACCCCTGGCCAAGGATATACTTGACAAGGGGCCTCCAGTTGGGTTCAAGCTGCCCATGTTAGACAAATATTCAGGCATGACTAATGCCTTAAATCATATGCAGCATTTTGAGGTCACTGTATGTTTGGTATCTTCTAAGGATGACGTGTTATGCAAGGCATTAACCAGAACCTTCACAGGTGTAGCACTGACTTGGTTCCGTTGTCTGACGACTGGCTGCATCACCGCATGGAGTTATATGAGGAAGAAGTTCCTCAACAGGTTCTCAACAGCGGGGGCTCCTAAGAAAACAGTCACTGATTTGAACAACATGATTCAGGGCAAGACGGAGAGTACTATGAGCTACTTTACCCAGTTCAAATAGTTGGTCGACCAAATTGAGGAAGACCTCACGGATAGAGAAGTCATCAACTGCTTTAGATCATGGAGTGTCCTCTCCCGATCTGGATTACGAGTTACAGGTTAGGAGACCGACCGCGAGGAAATAGCTGTTTGAGAGGGCTTATGATGTGGCCGTGGCTGAGGAACGGAAGGAGAGAAAGAAAGACAAGGGCTCTAAACATACTGAAGTTGGTGAGTCGACAAAGGGGGGACAGACGAAGCATAACGACAACTAGGGGAAAAACAGAACTAGGGCGATGGAAAGAGTCCCTGGAAGCTTCACCCCACTCACAGTTAGTCGACTGAGATCATGAACACAGTCGACCTAGGTCCTCCTACCCCAATGAATGCACAAAATAAATTCAGAAGGGACAACGGTAGGTACTATGAGTATCACAAGGACACCGGGCACACAACGAAGGAATGTATTAGTTTGAAGAGGATCATCCAAAAATGGGTGAATGAAGGAAAGTTGGATAGATTCGTGAAGAGAAATCATCCTGCAGAAGGAGATCGACCTAGAAGAGGTGTGCCTGAGCCAAGGTAACCTAGATTGACGTTGGGGGTGATAGCTGAGGAGACGAGCAACACTTCGCTCAAGCATAAGATCTTCTAGTTAAACAAAGCTCCCTACGTACCCCCATGAGTTGTGTCCAAGAGGAGGTGATCAGTTTTTATCCTTACGAGCTAGCTTTGAGCATGGCTGTAAGGGAGCAAATTTTAGTAATTCCAGGGCTCATTGATGATTGCACGTCAAGTAAAATCTTGGTCGACATGGGGACCTACAAAGGATATTCTCTACTACAAAACCTCCTCGATATAGTATTGACGGATGCAAGGTTTTCACCTTACTCAGGTCGACTAGAAGGCTTCACTAATCATAGGGTTGACGCCAAGGGGTAGATAGAGTTGGAGGTCGACATTGGGCTACATCCTTTGAGAACAACATCTAAGGTAACATTTATAGTCATTGACGTTATAAGTGATTACCCAACATCTAGGTCACTCTAGAGATGGTACCATCAATTCCCCATCAAAGGGTCAAGTTCCCCACCATGTTGGGATTTGGGTGTGTCCTAAGCACAACTAAAGAGTACTTGGGTCACATGCTCCAGTCCAAAAAGAAGAGGGAGTTGGAAATTGATACTCCAGAGGTGAGCTAGAAGTTCTCAAAGTCTGTCACCACTACTTCTAAATTATATACGATCAAGTGTATAGAAGAGGCAACCTATCCCTCACATGACCAAGTCATGACTGAGCTGACACGTCCCTCTGAAAACACTTGGGACGCGACAGATACAGTTTTGGTCAATCAAATTATCATAGGCGACTTATGCCTCCAAGTCAACCAAAACTCAGGAGCCTCCAACGGGGAAATAGCTGCTGCGCTAGATGGCATGATCGAAGAAGAAGCTCCACACTTGAGAACTGAGGAAAGAAAAAGGGTCAGAGAGATCATCATTGAGACTCTGCAGTTTGGAGATGACCCAGAACTAGAACCAGTTGACAAGCTAGAAGATGCTGAAGTCAACCCTTCTTACCCCGAGCAAAAAATCAGAATAGGGAGACAACTATCACCAGAAGAAAGAGTAGAAATAGTCGACCTATTTAAGAAAAGTACTAATGTCTTTGCTTGGAGAGTAGAGGACATGAGATGTGTCAAAGAGGGGGTCGATGTGCATTGCTTAGAGGTCAACCCCACCATGAAGTTCAAAAGCCAAAGGCTAAGGGTTTTTGCTGCGGACAAAGAAATGACAATCAAACAAGAGGTAAATAAACTCCTTACTGCAGGTATAATCAGGGAGGCGTCCTATACTACTTGGCTGGCAAATGTAGTGATGGTTAAGAAGACCAAAGGAAAGTGGAGAATGTGTGTCGACTTCACTGATCTAAACGTAGCATGCCCAAAAGACAGCTACCCACTTCCAAGGATAGACAAGTTGGTCGACTCAATTGCTGGGCACGCCACCCTCAGTTTCCTTGACGCTTATTCGGGATAACATCAAATTAGAATGCACAAGAAAGACATTGAAAAGACAGCTTTCCAAGCTGCTGGAGGTATATATTGCTACACTAAGATGCCATTCGGACTGAAAAATGCTGGAGCTACCTATAAGAGGATGGAGAATAGAGTCTTTGCTAGTCAGATTGGCCAAAATATGGAGGCCTACATCGACGATATGGTCATCAAAACTAAGACTGGTCGTCATGTGGTCGACCTAAGGGAAACGTTCGTCAATCTACGAGCAAACGACATGAAGTTGAATCCGAGCAAGTGTGTATTTAGGGTAGCTGCAGGCAAGTTTTTGGGGTTCATGGTATCACAAAGCGGCATTGAAGCTAATCCAAAAAAAATAAAGGCCTTGGTAGAGATGTAAGAGCCTACGTTCATCAAGGAGGTTCAACGGTTGAATGGTAGGGTCGCAACTTTGGGTCGTTTCATAGCCAAATCAGCTGAAAGGTCTCTCCTTTTTTTAAAACTTTAAGGGGGACGAAAAACTTTGAATGGACGACCGAGTGTTCCTCGTCATTCCAACAACTCAAGGAACATATCGCCTCCCCACCATTGGTGAGTAGCCCGATTCAAGGAGAGAATTTATACGTTTACTTTTCAGCTGGAGATCGAGCAGTGGCTGCAGTTCTGGTCAGAGAGGATAACAAAAGCCAGTTTATTGCGTGAGCAAGGCCTTGTCTGGCGTAGAAGAGAGGTACTTCAACGCTGAAAAGGTAGCCTATGTCTTGTAGTTGCAGCCAGAAAGCTACGAGCATACTTCTTTGCCCATCCCATTGTCGTGATGACCAACGCTCCTTTAAGGAAGCTATTGCATAAGCCAGAAAGTTCAGGTCAACTTCCCAACTGGTCCATAGAATTGACAGAGTTTGATTTGAATACAGGCCTCGAAAAGCTTTACAAGCTCAACCTTTGGTAGACTTCTTGGTTAGGGAGAACACCCTAAAAGAGAGATTGAAGGGGAAGGAACAATCACACCCATAGGTATTCAGTTTACCCGACGATTGCTGGAAGGTTTACTCGAATGGGTCTGCTACTAAGAGCGTTAGTGGAGCTGGAACTGTGTTAGTCGAGCCAGAGACGGGTAAAGCTTTTCAAGAAGCTCTAAGATTCAAGTTCTAAGCCTCCAACAACCAGGCCAAATATGAAGCCTTGATTGCAGCGATTGAATATGCTAAATGCTTTGGGGCGACTAAGATCATAGCTTATTGTGACTCACAACTGATTGTGAATCAAGTAAAGGGAGAATACAAGGTGGCCAATCCCATTCTGATCAAGTACTGAGATCTAGTAAAAAGGATTGTATAAGACTTGGAGTTTTGGGAGATACAGAGGGTAGACCGCGAGGAAAATGAGTTAGCTGACCTACTCTCCAAACTATCTACTTCAGACGAGCAGCACAAAGAATCGATCGCATACTTAGAGCATCCAGCATACGAAAGAGTGCAGGTTCTATGCTCGGTCTACGGCTCTAAGTATTGTATTGATGAAATGAAGGCCTACATCGAAATGGGCGAGCTACCAGATGACGAGCAAAAGGCAAGAGAAAGAAGAAGTCCCCTAGGTTCGCTATACATGGAGATGCATTATTCAGGAGATCGTTTGTGAAGCCATTGTTGAGTTGTGTTCACCCCATGAAAGTCCCTCAACTATAGCTCGAAGTACACAGTGAAGTGTGTGGTGGATACCCGGGGGCCAGAACTTTGGCGGACAAGATGCTCACCTTAGGGTACTATTGGCCTCACCTAAGGGAGGATACTCTTGAGTTCATACAAAAATGTGATAAGTGTCAGAGATATGCCGACCTACCAAGGCTCCCTACAACTGAACAAACACCCGTGGTCGCAGCTTGGTCGTTTGACATGTGGGGGGTAGGTTTGATCGAACCCCTTCCCACCCGCCAGTGGAAATTGTAAATATGTGATTGTGGCCATCGATTACTTCACGAAATGGATTGAAGCAAAGCCTCTAGAAAAGATAATAGAGGAAAACGCCATCAACTTCATCCACGATTACATTTGGTGCCGCTTTGGGGTGCCACATTTGATCGTTTCAGACAACAAACTACAGTTTTCCACAGATTTTGAAATAGAAATGAATAGGTTAGGGGTTAAATACTGGAAGTCATCACTTTCTTACCCTCAAGGCAACGGGCAAGCTGAAGCAGTGAAAAAACTGGTATTGACAGCACTAAGTAAGGGACTAATTGGTCGAGCTAGCAGATGGTTGGACGAACTACCTCTTGCTTTTTGGGCAATCCGCGCAACCACCCGGGTGCCTACTGGAGAGATCCCATTCGCCCATAACTTTGGGTCAGAGTCCATGTCACCTGCCGAGCTACAAATTCCTACAGCTAGGGTGGCTTTGTTTAATCAAAACCAGAATAACTCCAATAGATTGCTCGACTTGGACCTACTATACGAGAAACGGGTGACTGCTCAGCTTAGAATGGTAAACTACAAGCAGAAAACTAAGGGTTATCATGAAAAGAAGGTCAAGAAAAGGTCATTCAACATCAGCGACTATGTGCTAAGGAAAATAAAGGTAACTGAAAGGAAAGATGAACAAAAAAAGTTATCTCTGAACTGGGAAGGACCCTACATCGTCACCAGAATTGTCAAGGAGGGGACCTACATGATTGGCCATCCAGGCGGTGATGAGCTGAAACATCCTTGGCATGCTAGCCACTTAGTTAGATATTATATTTTATTATGGTTTCTATGTAGAGATCTACTTCATCAATAAAATGGGGTTACCCCAAAAAGTTCTATCCACAAACTGTGTTTACACCTGTACTTTATTCAACTCAGGTCCGACACTTAGTCGATCTCGAAATATCAAACAGACTCGACTAAAGTCCTAAGTTAACCTCGTTCTTAAACAGGTTCGACTGAAGACTTACGTCAGTCTCGTTCCTTAAACAGACTCGACTAAAGTCCTAAGTCAACCTCGTTCTTAAACAGGTTCGACTGAAGACTTACGTCAATCTCATTCTTAAACAGGTTTGACTGAAGACTTACGTCAGTCTCGTTCCTTAAACAGACTCGACTAAAGTTCTAAGTCAACCTCATTTTTAAACAGGTTTGACTGAAGACATACGTCAATCTCATTCTTAAACAGGTTTGACTGAAGACTTACGTCAATCTCATTCTTAAACAGGTTTGACTGAAGACTTACGTCAGTCTCGTTCCTTAAACAGACTTGACTAAAGTCCTAAGTCAACCTCATTTTTAACATTTTTTACTGAAGACTTATGTCAATCTCGTTCCTTAAACAGGCTCGACTAAAGTCCTAAGTCGACTAGTTCTTAAACAGGTTCGACTGAAGACTCACGTTAGTCTCGTTCCTTGAATCAAGTTCGACTAAAACCTTAGTCAGCTTCGTTGAGGCCAACTGGTCTGATTAAGACTTTGGTCGATCTCCTACTCAATCTAGTTCGACAAAAAGACAAAAATATGGATCAAAGCAAAATGGTTCAACAGACAACTAGCATTTAATAAAAAGTCCCCCAAAAGCGGGCTAGGACTTGTCAAATACGGATGTTACGAGTTAAGATGCCTCCCAAATCGGGCCAAGATATTGACAACTAAAAACAAATAAATAAAGTTTATGAAGCTTGTTCATTACAAAACCAAAGTAAGGACATCAGATCAATCTTCTTGCATGGTCGTTGCTAGGCTGCTCCTGCTCTCTTTGCTCGGCCTCTTCGAAGACATGATCTTGAGTGACTTCTTCATCCTCCTCCTCAGCTTCATCGGCCTCCTCCAGCTCTTGATGTATCACATTTTAATTCCTTTGCTCGATCGAAGGGGCAATCCAAGGCTCTAGCCTATCCTCAATATCTTGCCTAGCTATAACGACCAAGTCGTTGTCGTTGAAAGGCACTAGGGAGTGGCCGTTGCATGCCTGCTCGTCGTAGCGATCTTCGGAAGCCCATTGAGCCAATTTTTCAACACTTAGGGCGACTGAAGGATCCATTACAGCACGGCGGGCCACATGTTGGCATCCGACATCATAGAAACCCATAGCACGGGATAATATGATGTCGTAACACTCATCACTATTCTTTAAAGGCCTCTACTGCAGCCTTCTCTCTAGCCTGGGCCTCCTCCTCCCATTTGATCCGAGCAGCCTTCTGATCCTCACTCATTTTAATCATACAGTTTCTGCGGTCTTGGATCAACCCGATTAGCTCCCCCGCTTCTCCCTCCAGCCTGGTCTTCTCAAGCTGGGCCGCCGCTGCCTCTTTCTCCAACTTAGCCCTTACAGGAGCAAAGGATTCCACCTGCCCTTGAAGAGGAGCAGGCTGCTCCCTTGTCACTCTCAGATCGACTAAGGTTGAATCCCGCTCTTGTTCAGCATTGAAGTGTGCAGCCCGGACAGCACAGAGTTGGGAGTCAGAATATATCAGTTTCTCCCTCAACTCAGCGGCCTCCCTAGCCTTCCTGGATTATTTGGTGGAGGCGATCTGCTCCTTCTCTATTGTAGCTCTCCAACTGCACCTAGCCTGCTCAGTAAGAGCAAGGGACTATACAACAAAAAGAAGATTGTTAGCACAACAGTTATCAGAATTACAGCGACCAAAAGTATGACAACCAAATAGAAAAGGGAGTAAGTGTTACCTCGAAAGCAAGGAGGCCAGATCTATCATGATGCTCCTCAGGAGTAAGCCCCTCTTCAGCGGGGGCTAGCAGGTCTTCATTGGCTGCCCTTCTCACAATAGCTTGCCCTAATCCCAACTCGAGATAATGGCGGCTTAAACTATTGATCCCAGAAAAGGGTAGGGACGTCACTCAACCTCTCCACCATAGCTTACACTTCTTCAGTTCTTCCGGTAGAGGGATCTAGAGGAGGAAGGGGATGACTTGAGACAGAGCCCGCTGCCCTGGAGGTGCCAGCTTCATTAAAGTTTTAGTCGACACGCGACCTCTTTTTAAGCCGATTGAGAGGAAGGGCATCCTCATCATCTCCTTGCTCGACATCTTTGAGCTCCAAGTCTACAAAGTTGAGGGGGTCTGCCCCAGCTGATTCATGATGGGGATCAGAGTCCGACTCCAGCTCGGTCGACGTGTCGACCTCTCCCTATCCTCCAATGACTTGAACTTGGGGAGCATACTCAATGGGCTCCATAGGCCCAGACCCATCAACGGGGACCATCCCCACTCCCTCCTTGGGAAGCAACTTATTTCTATCTTCAGCTTCCTTCTCCTTGATGGGTCGATCATTGGCAGCTCCGTTTGCCTTCATATTTCTTCTCATATCTCCCAGATTGACAATGCAATTCATGTTTGTTTCTTGATCGGGAGTAAGGACTGCACGATCAAAAAGAAAAATAGTTAGCAAGGAAGCATACGGACAAAATGACAAAAAAATATTGAGAAATATAGAAGTACTTAACCGCCATAGTTAGATAGGTTTCTGCAATGACCGGGCTTCTTCTTACATAAATGACATTGGAAATCGAACCTCTCCCTCTCATGTATCACCCAGTCCGGATATCTAAGGCTATGGATGATCGGCACTAAGGGGGCTACCTCCTCATCTCCTTCTAACATCATTCCATCTTGAATAAAGAAGTCCATGTCCGACCCAAGGGTGGCCCAGCTTATGGTGCTCCTCCGAGCCACCAACGTCAACCTACGAGTGAGCTCCCCACTCCAATATGGGACCCAGTATTTATCCTCCTTCATGGGAGGCGTATCAGCCTCAGGCAAGGGGAACTCCCATCCCTTCATACTCTCCACAAGAATCAAATGGGCATTCCACCTAGAAACTTTGTCGGGCAAGTTTGTAAACAGATTTGGGGCCTTAGCTTTGGCCAGGGTACTAATACCAAAAGTTTTGTTGTTCTGCAGGACCTTGAAGAATCTCCTAAAGGCGTGCATACATGACTTGTACCCATCAAACATGCACACCATGGCAAAGCAGACCAGCACCCTCACAGTATTGGCACCCAACTGCATGGGGACAACGGCCATACACTCCAAAAACTCACAGATAAATGGATCAAGGGAAAGTCGTAGCCCAGCCTCAAACTGGCCGTAGTAGAAGGCTACCCTAGAGGAGCTCAGACCCCAATGCATCCAAGATTGAGCTTTCCTTTGCCTCTCTGTGAAATGAGTGAGGTGGAATTCATCTCTGGAGACCTCAAAGAAGTCATTTACGATTTGGATGCATGAGTCAGCATTTTTCCTCCCAATGGTCGGCTTGGGGGCCACATACTCTCTTTCATTATGACCTGGAACCACGGTCGATCGAAATTTGTCCACTATATTGCCTGAGGAGCTCGACGAGGTAGAAGCAGGAGATCGCTGAGCTGCTATATCTACAGAAGACACAGAAATAGGGGAATAAGACCTAGTAAAAGTATGCTCCAAACTACCTAAGGTAGACCTAGATTCCCCTGGGAATGCTAATCTCTCTCTAGAAAAGGGAGTTTTGTTGGACTTGATGTAAAAAATTATGAGGTGGTCTATCAATTTGTTGAAGAGATGGAAACGAACAATCCGTAGATCGTACGCCTCCAAATCCCCCATGCTCTCTCCAGTTGGGAACCCTACCTCACCATAAAATAAACCCTACCTATCTAAGATGGTAATACACTCATTCCTCATCAATTCCACCCATGGACCTTCTAACCTTTTGTAAACCCTAAAGTTTATGGAGTTGTAACCATACCTAATACCTAGCTCGAAGCCAAAGGTCCTAGCCATGTCGGAATATAGACAGAAGCTTGAAATTAAACCTAAAAATAGAGGAATTGAGGGATACCTTGGTTGATTTGAAGAATAAAGAACTCAGAGACGAAGAGGAATGCTTGATTACGCCAGAAAATCGATTGCCTTGCTTTTGTTCTTGCTGGGGGCTTGAGTACTTGTGGTTTGTAAAGTTTGAAAAGGAAAAGGATTTCACCTAATATACTCCTCCTTTTCCTTACCTGAATTGGAAAGGGCATGGGCATAACCGTTCTTTATGTCAGTTATTACTGCAACACGTTTCCCAAAAACAGTTGTCCAATCGCCAAAATTGTACCATCATTACGAAAATTATGGTGCATTAAATAGCGTGTCCAACCGTCGAAAGTCAATAGTCGAGATTGACCTATATCTATTCAGTCGACCATCCAATAGCGAGCTGTGCAAGCCATCACAAATTTTTTATATAACTTCCTGGTCGACAAAGTCAACACAGAAAGTTGGGGGCCACTGAACGGAATAAAAGTGACGGGCCAGGCCCAACGAATGAAGCCCAACATTTCAGACATTACAAAGATATCACCATGGAATGGGCTAGCCCAGTTACCATAACGCCCGAGGCCCAACGGCAGAGATCAATTGACCTAGCTCATTGTTCGACCATCATTGGTCCCGACCTAGCTTCATCCGACATACGATCATCAACTTGTACAAATTTCTATCAAGTCAAGGAACAAAGTCAGGTCGATTTCTAATACTCAAGCGACCTCGACCTACTAACACGTACATCCGTCTCCATCATTATTCGTAACCTCCTCATATATTCACGGAGACAGTTACGCCCACAACATCTCCTTGATTCTAGGGATTCACAATGATCCCCTAACACAACTATATATACCAGACAACATACAACGTTAAAAGGTAATGTCATCTTAGATATTTGAGATTACATCATTTCCATACAGTTTCTTAGAAACTTATAACACGTTATCTCATCATCACGTCGGAGGGTCTTAGCCGGAGACCAACGCAGTTAGTCGTGTGTTCGTGGTTTCAGGTCATAATTGCTGGGAATCAACCTATTGCTGGACTAAGGCTGATCTGGATCATTTCCTACATCATCGAATCTATTGTTTAGAAAATGTGCAATCACAACCCTAAATAAAGCTCTAAACAAATTACATGAAGGCATTACTGTATATTCCATATGCATTCTTTCACATACTTGTCATCAACAATAACTCATATCATACATGTATAAACTTAATTATCTCCTTATTTCTTTTTTTCAGTGAAAAGCAAATACTGTCAAGACTGCCATTGATGGCTATTATGATGATTCCCGTGCCAATGTCATTCTTCTTGCCCACAACTCACAACTATAAGTGCATCCATAGTTTCTCAGTTGTTTGGATGCATGAACTTATTTATAAACCATAATTTTATTCTTATAAAAGTTCCAATAGGTTCTCTGCTCTTTTTCTCAATTATCAAAAATTGGTAGAGGAAATAGAATATGTATGGGGCTCAACAGCCACCGCAAGACTTTCATGAGGTAGAGAACAATTAGTTTTCTAGGGACACTTCTAGGCTTCATTCTTAATCATTGAACAAGGAAGTTGTTCTCTAGCACACATGCCTAAGATGAATGTATTTTGTATTTTGTATTTTGTTTCTTTATTGTAACAATCATCACAAAATGCCAATCTATTAGGAGGTGATTCTTTACAAAATTCAATCTCCTTTTGATTAGGTGCATCTCCAATTCCTCTATTTTCCCATCCTCTTCGACTGCATAACTCATCTTCTACAAATAGTTATATCGTGAAACGTATGCATGATTATATTTTCCTTTCTAGCAATTTCCTTTTGAAGGATTTGTAGCTAGGACTGTTCTGGAAATCAGCCACTTGTGCGTAACAATGATCACACAAGTATCAGTACAACTTAACAGACAAGTGGACACGAACATAATTAATGTTAAAATGCAGCGGAATATAAAAACTCAGATTTTAAATACTTCAGCAAGTTGAAACTTGTTGGAAAACTTTCATTAATCAAATACTTGTAGAGATCAAGTTTTAGAAAACGATTACAAATGAAAGAAAAGAAAATCTATGAAAAGATCAAACGAGTTCTAGACTCCTAGAACAAAACAAACATCAAACAAATTAAAAAACTAAAAACCTAGATCTAGAACTTATGAATTCAATCCCAAAAGGCTGCACAAGGCAGTAAAGAATAAGGGATTAATTCCTAACAATCGTTCTTCATCGATCTAAGACCAAAACACCTTGAAGAATCAAATATGTTAACAAAAGACTTCAAGGAAACATAGGACTCTTGAGAGAATATGATGAGCTCGTTTTAAGCTACGAAATCCGTCAAGAAGCAAGTGACGCATGCGGCTCTTTTTTATATAGTTGAGAATATTCCTTCTCCTAGTAGGAGTCTTCTTGCCTCTCCTTTCCTTATCAACATAGAACATTCATTCTCCAAGTAGGAGTCTTTTTTCCTCTTCTTTCCTTATCAACATAGAATCCTTACTAAGCTTGGAACCTACCTTATTTACATGATATCTACTAAGAATAGAGGTTATTTGCTAAAATCAATTCTAAAATAAGTAAATATACACAATATTAATAAATCTACCTAACATATATACAAATTAATTAAGAAAAATATTTAAAACCATAATTCCAAAAAAATATTAAGAGTATTTTCATACTTTTTCAATATCCCCCTATTTTTATGGTTATGGTTAAAACTTGCATGAACATAATTAGCAAAAACTATTCTACCAAGAATATCTCACCAATGATAAAATAGATTGAATATCAAATCTCCCCTTGAATAGGATGAGCAACGACAAGTACAACTCTCCCTAAATGCATTGGCTCCATTTTATCAAACTCCCCCTAAAGAGATTGTATATCCATTGATGATCATATCCTCCTTGATTGACTGTATGAGAGACATCTTCTCCTTTATTGATTGTCTCCCTTATTCTCCCTCTTTTCTTCAGAAATTTTCAAAAGATGTGCACACATCCATGAAAATATCTTAATAAACCCATTTGTGTGATCAGATTGAAAGGAGCAGAGACAGAGGAAAAGAAAAAAAAACTTACATATTTTTGGATAAACGGGGAATAATGACCGCATGTGCAACTAGTTGATTGCAAAGTTGTGCACACAAATTTCTGAACATCAGCAAACACAATTGTGAGGATGACATTGTCATAAATATTGAACTTTCCAGAGAGATCGTTTTTGCTGATTATGACTGGGGAGAAGTGCAATTAATCCAGGAAACAAAGATAGCCTAAGTGTCCTAACCTTTTGAAGGATAAAATTGGGTAAAGAACACGAATTCAAAACCAAACGTTACCTGAATTTTGTGACCAATTGCAATACCATAATCATTTCCACTTAGACCCTAAAATATTGTTCCATTCAGATCTCCTTTGCATTCAAACCTGGACAAACACTCATTAAACATATTGTTAACCAAAAAATGATTAGCCCATAATTTGATGAAAATAATAAACAATCAAATGAATGTTTCATGGGGCAAAAATTGTCCTCGTTTATAATTATACTTGGAATGATGCAATTTATGGGCACACAAGTGAAGATTGATCTTAATGAAGTGTGATATGGTATGAATAAATTTACACAATGATATGGTAGCCTCTAGAACGTTTCATATTTATGCATTGAATCAGTCACTGAGAGGAGCTATACACTCTCACACCATAGTGCTTACCCAAATTTTCTTTTCAAGTGATGCAACAATAAGACATTGGCATTGGGCACATGAGTGAAAGCTTCAAAATAGAGGAGGCAACTTGTTTTCTCAGTGACCTTAGATTAAACATCCACTTCATGATAAATATCACACAAAAATTAACAAGGTAATTTTTATCACCAAGTCAAAAATGATCTCACAATCAAGAGTCAAACACAATATAAAAGATGCAAACCAATCAAGTGATCACAAGAGATAATCTTGCAATTAATTAATGTAGATTTTTTTTTTTTGATTTTTTGATTTTTTTTTGTAATATATAATTATACAGAGATGCAGACAGATGTTCACACAGTTGTGCGATCATCTTAACACACACAATCGGAGAGACCTTTTTAGGAAAGAAAATATCTCAAAACAATGGCATTCATGAAAATATCAATCAATCGTTTATTAGTTTCAGCAAATTCGCAACTAATAATTTTTTGTTCAACAATATCTCTATCACAATGAAGTCTAAAATCTAGATGCTTAGAAGTAGAACATTAAACAGTACCATTTGCCATATCTATGATACTTTTAGCATCACAAAAAATAGATGAATTTTGTTTTTATTTTGTTTTTGATTCCATAGTCTTTGACCAATTTGTTCATCCAAAGAATTTTGGTGCATCTACTATCAAGTGCCACATATTTTTGATTCAACAGCTTAGGGAAACAAAAGTTTGTTCCCTACTATCCCATAAGTCCTACTTATTTCCAAGATAAACACATCGAATGTTGGTTCTTTTTAATTCATTGATTATCTCCCCCTCAAATACCTTAAAAAATGGCTCTGAATTAGATTCGTTATTAGAAACACAACAACATGAATGTTCCTGATGGTATACGTTGTTCACGCATACCAAACCTGCTACGTTTTTGTAGGTCACCTTCCTTCCTCTTGTTCTTCTTCCATCCCCAATGATCCATGAAGTGGGATGATTTTTCAGGATTCTGGAAGAGTATATTCAACCTGCTCACACCTGCTTCTTTATTAGTTAAGTTCCTTCTTTGGTTTCAGAATCTGAACTTGCTTCAGTTTCAGCTGCGTTATGTCATTTGTTCATACAGTTGGTTGTTCAACAGTCTGCACAGGTACTGTTTCCACAAAATCACTTCATTTCTCTGGTTCAGATCATGCTCCAGTGTAGAACCTGCAAAATCATCCTTAATTGTTTTGACAATAAGATCAGGAGCATCATCAAAAATTGATTTAAGATATAAAAGATTTTCAACCAACTTATAAAAATGATTTGAGGATCTTACTCCTGTCAAAACACGTCTATTTGAATCATCGAAGACCTCACACATCTTCTTATCAAATTTTACATGTAGATCATCATCACACAATTGACTTATACTTATCAAATTAGCCTTTAACCTATCAACATGCAACACATTATGCAACCTATGTAAACCTTCTATTTGCAACGTACCTTTGCCTATTATTTTACCTTGGGCACCTCCTCCAAAATTGTCCATTCCACTTTTGCATGGTTCATAATCAGTAGGGTGTTCAAGGGATCCAGTCATGTGTCACGAGCACCCACTATCAAAATATCAGGACCCCTCAGCACTGCATTTTTGTGATGTAAACACCACTTGGCAGTTAAATTTCCTTTTCCACCGAAGAAGTTTTTTGGACTGTGGTGGTTTATCTGTTCAGATGAGCATGAGGCTGTGTGCTCAACTGTATGCTCAAGTGTCCACCAGTCTTCATAAGTTCAATTTCCTGTTTCAACTTATAGCAAAATTGTCGAATATGTCCAGGAGCAAAACAATGATGACATGCATATCTCATCTTTCTGTGTTTTCTACTTTTAACAGGAGATACGTCATTAACAGGAGTGACATTGTGTACTCTAGATGTACCCTCACCCTCTTTTTCAAAAACTCGATCTCCATAGCCAATTCCTAATTTTCCTTAGTTTCCTAAATTCCAAACCTTTTCCAACTTAGTCTTACCATTGTTAGGTTTAGTCAGAGTTGTTGTTCTTCTAGCAAGATCATTCTTGTATTTTTCACACTCAACTTCTTTCTTTGTGAGTAAAACTTATAATTTAGCTATGGAGACTTTTTGAGAAATACTCTCCTTAGATAAACATTCAACCTCAAATTTCAGACTTATATTTTCAGTGGTGAGTTTATCATTTACCCGTTTTAACACTTTGAGTTGTTTTATCTTCTTGGTCCATTCTCTATGAAGTTATATGTAGGTGTTGTGCAGATCCTCATAGGTTTCACTCTCTTCATCTGCAGAAGCATTTTTAGATTTACCTGCAATTATGGAATTCAAGCATGTATATAAACTGCAACCAGTTGTGCAGTCAGTCGTGCAGTCAGAATACTGCACACCTTCCAAATCAGAATCACTATCGAACAAAGTGAAGTGAGACGACGGTAAAATTTACACGTTTGTTTTCTCATCATCACTCTCACCAGCACTAGGGGACGTTGTATAGCTCATTCCCTTTTTCCTTAAAGTATTTGCACAATCATTTGCAAAATGTCCAAAACCTGTACAAGCCCTACAGTGAATTGACTCGATAGATTTCTTATTTTCTAAAAAAAAGTTTTTTCACACTGTTCTCCCTTTTAGATGATTCAACAGTGAAAGAAGGAGAGTACGTTAAATTAGAAAACTTTGCTAATCATTTCTTTTTCAACATTTTTTTGATTTTTTGCGTTATCAAAGCACACACATCTTCTCCTAAGATTGACTCATCTATATCTTTAGATAATTGGACTAGATCTTGAGATACTTTGAGTACACTAGAAAGAGAAATTGAATTTTCTTTGCTCGATTCCTGTACCCCAATATTTAATTCAAAATTAGTCAAAATACCCAAAATTATATCAAGTTCAATAGTTTGGACATCATGGGTTTCCTCAATCACAGAAATTTTAATGTTGAACTTTTCAGGGAGAGTTCTTAGTACTTACTAACAAGTCTTGCATTGGATATGGATTCACCTAAAGCAAAAGACTCGTTTGAGATGTCTAAGATCTTAGCAGAGTAATCTTTGATAGTTTCATTCTCTCCTATCCTTAAAGTTTCAAATTTATTTATTAGAGTCCTTAATTTCATTTGCTTAACACTTCCTGATCCTTCACAATGAAGTTGGAGAATGTCTCATGCAGTTTTGGCAATGGTTTGGTTAGAGAATAACCTACCCATATGAGGACCCACATGGTAAGAGATTGCTCCCATGGCCTTGGCATTCTAGTTTGCAAGAACAATTTCCTCGACATTCCAATCTTTTATGGGTTTAGGACCATAAATTCTCATTTTTACCATCACCTTATGAGGAAGAGGGGGTAATTTCGATTAAGGGTTGAGTGTATCCAACAACAATGCTCACCCAATTGTGCTAGTTTTGGACAAGCTCAATTCGAACCATGAGGATGGTGTGAAGCACCATTCGAGCCCGTGCAGCACGTAAAGGGCTCATTGGGTGCTTTAGAGGTGCACTTCGCACGTGCACATCGGTTGCTATGGAGCCTTAAAGTTTTGAGAAATTCAGTCAAGGTTTGTGGCTCAGCTAGCTCGGTGCATGTCGGTAGTTCGGGCTTGCATTGGTTCGGAACAGGGTTGGTTCGATTCAAGCGTGTCATCAGTTCGGTGTGGGCAGCCCAGGTGCGACGGGCCGCGGACTGGGGCGAATAGGTGCAATGGGCCGAACGGGTATGCGATGGGCAGATGTGTCCATTTGAATGGACATGGGTCGTTCAGATGGAGCATCCGCGTCTCTTCGAATGGGTGTGGGTCGCTCCTGTAAGTGCTCCAATTTGAGCTTGTTAGAATTTTCGTTAGAAAATTAACGAAAGTTATAACATTTCTAACAATTCCTAACAATCCTAACTTTTCTAACAAAGTGAGGGCAAAATGGGCATTGTTATTTAAGGTTAAACCTCAAAAAGAATCTTAAAAAGCAAAACAAAAGAAGAAAACCAAAAATAGAAATGGCTGGAAACATAAAACTGGCTGTTAATTTGAATTTTCAAAAGAAATATTCCTCTTGTCCAAAGCCTGAAGCAGCAATTAATGAACAGTGCACGCGACTGGATCCATCCGCGCGGACATGTTTGCATTTTCAGGAGGGCTATAAATTGAGCCCTCCAGTCACAAAAATAAAGAGCAACAACACCAATTGCACCGAACCTCTGGCGAAATATAGAGAGAAAACAGTGAGAATTCTTCAAGAATTGTCACCATTTTCTCTCCAATCTTTCCCAATTCACACTCATCCACTCACTCTCATATTTAAGCCTTAAACACTCATACACTCAAGCCAAAAACTCAAGAACACAAGGAAGATTGGTAAACCCTCCTTCTCCTTACCCTAAACTCCAACCATGCATGCATTTGCAAACTACAAAATGTAGTTCTTTCATCTTCTTGCTTTAGATTTAAGAAGATCACCATGGAAGACCATCTCCATGGATGATCTTCTACAAAGATCAAAATTATTTTCAAGTTCTCTTACTTTCTTGCAAAGAAAACTCACTTTCAAAACCCTAAAAACCATTTTCAAGCATCAAATCTCATTTTCAAAGGATAAAAATCCCCTTCCCAAGCAAATGAAATGCTTAGTCCTAATGTACCCCAAGGATGGTTTGGTATAGTTGATTCACCACTAAAATGTCAAGTGATCACTAACCAAAACCTAGGGAAATGGGGACAAGCATGGATTCAAAACCCCCCTTTTAATCATATTTTCTTTCTTGAGAAGTTGCTGTCCAGTAGCAATTTTCTCAGACCTCAGTCCATGGTCTAATTTTTTGGACACAGATAAATGTGGAATTTGGTGTTGACTACAAAACATATTTTGTAGACAACATCCAGAGCTTTCCATACATATTTTTACTTTATTTTTTGGGTGAGTAAAACTCCTCTTTTCAAATTTTCTTTCAGAGGCTAGTTCATCAGCTTCTGGGAATCCAGATCTCATATCTGAGGTTTCCAGAAGGTTTTGACCCCTCAAATCTTCTCCAAAATGGAAAATTCCTTCGCAAAAATCTTATTTAAGGTGTCTAGAACAACTTTCTTTCTCTGAGTTTATCCAGATTATGAAGTTTTAAGACCCTTGAATCCATTTCAAAATCAAAGGTCCACTGCCTTTTTCATTCTGGTAGAAGTGGCTCTCAACTTCAAAAGGTCTTTTGAGTACCAAATCTCAATCCAAAAATCTTCCAAAAATTCATGGGATCAGTTTAAAGTCTTGAAAAGATATCCCAATTTTTACTTTTCTGAGTTTCAAATTATTTTGGCCAAAACACACACACACACACACACACAAATGATTTTCAGCTTGGAAGACTCGTTTTACGAGGCATTCCGGGTGCACACTAACGTCCTTCCCGGCGTGTAACATGACCTCCGAACCCAAATTTCTGAACTCGGGCTTTTTTCAAAGTTTTGGCCCTTAAAACAAAAATGGCGTGGCGACTCCGTTCTTTTTCCCGGGTTTTATTTGGTTTTTTTTCAAAGAAACGCGAAAAAATCGAATTTCTTCCCGCGAAAATGGCGACACATCATCACAGTGGCGACTCCGCTGGGGACTTAAGCTTTTTCTAAAAAAAAATGATACTTGGTATATTGGTGGAAACCATTAAACTTCCCGTTATCGCCTCCTAACACGAGTCGGGGATAAATTGTGGTCTAACAATCCCACGTACCGGTATCACCTTTTTCAAAAAAAAAAAAAGCTTTTGAGGGTCAAGCTTCCGTCCCGGCTTTGAAAATCATTTTTGTGTGTGTGTTGATTTTTGCACAGTTTTCGTGTTATTTTGGCCGCCTCGGAGAAAAGTCAAAATTTTGACTGTCGGAATAATGTCCCTAACTGTCGGAATTTTCGTGCTTACGTGCTTATGTGTTCATTAAATTTCAAAAAAAAAAAAGGATTTTCAAAAAAAAAAAGAAAATTTTCAAAAAAAAATCATCATGCATCATATTTTTAAGACACATGAAAAATTTCCTATTTTACTCAGAAAAAGAATATAGACTGCTTGCACACTACGCGCACGTGACCGTACACTGCACACTACGTCCCTAACCCGGGGAAATCCTTGTCGCGGTCCGTTTGGTCTTATTACGCCTCTCGGATGAGCACAGGACTACCCAAACATTCCATGGAGCCTCGTGTCGACCATGCACTTGTCCGTGACACACTTTGTCTGAGACCCGGTTGGTTTTTAGTCCAGTACGTGTCATGCCTGCCCCCGTCTCGTGTATAGACCTTTCCTTTCAAGCCTTTGTCGGCATACCGACTCAATATCTTTCGGGGACCCTAATCGGTCGAAGTTACATCGGTTTTCCGCCGCAGACTTTGACCAAGATATTGACCGGCGCCTTGACTTCGGCTCGGCGGCACAAATTATACACTGACTCCCGGCATTGACCGAGTCATCAAGGATTAATGAATATTCCATGCCTAATTACGGCTTAAGCGACGACAAGTCAAGATCAATTGTGGACGCTTATCGGTCCAAATCATGCCGACTTTTCGTCGAGCCCCGGACATGATCTTGACTTTTGACGTCGGCTTTGTCCGTAATTTACATCGAATGCTCGTTAAGACTCGATTACCCGCGACTTTTAGGATCGTTTTCTTTCGGTCGGTGGGACCCGCTTGCCCTATAGGACCCTTGCCCGGCCGTCCACCCCAGGAGGTCGAAATACGGGTGGAATACGAGGGCTTATAGACGTAGTGACGGGGCCCATTGATCCGGGATCCCGAGTAGTTTGCGAAAAAGAAGAGCAATCTTTTCCAACCGATTAGGTTAATAAAGCGTGTTTTAAGTAAACATGAACAAATAATCGCATGTTGCGTGAGCCAAAAGCCCAAACACCTACCCTCCTTCCATTCCCGGACATCGAACCTTCGTGTCCTTTCCCCAGCCTCCGCACAAAGCTTGGTTTCGGGCACCGGTCATCGTTTGATTAGTTGGGAAGAGTCAGCGCGTCATCACCTTCGCCGTTTGTTCCGACTCCGGGTTTCGTAATGTCTCGCATCGGTCGGTAATGATGGGGATAACGTTGCTCCGTCCTCCAAAATCCCTCGGACAGACCCGTGTGGATCCGAGTTGGTAGAAACGAGATGAGACTTCGACATGAGGCTCAAATTGATGACCTTCCTGGGTTGTCGCAAGTCATGGTTTGACTATCGGTCTCAATTCCGATGGCACTTTTACCGCAAAGAAGGAAGAGGGTTCTCCTCCTCTTCTTAATCGTCCCGGATACATCAAGATGCTACCCCAAGATTCCTATGTTTCCACCGCCGGGACTCTGCCCGTCGACTTACAGGCAACCGGCCCCCAAACAAAGCTGAGCCGTGACGAAGGAGTTCGGTATCTTGTCGGTTGTCCCCTCTCAAAGTGATGATCCCACAAATATCGGCTGAGTGATGAAAATCGGGGACAGTTGAAGAAATATGGTCAGCCATCAAAGCCACTGGAAGAACGCCCGAACGGACAGACGGGCACTGGATTGAAGAGGCCACACGCCAGCTTCGGGACCTTAACAATATCCCAACCGGCGGGGCTACCTGAAGGACAAACATATGCCCGTTCCCGGGACCTCAATATCTCTCATTATCCGGCGGAGTCCAATCACTCGCTTCCATGAGTCCAAAGCAGCGGATCCCGGACCAGTTCCACCCAAAGTCATTCGGCCAAAGCTGACTGAGGTCCCAAATCCGCCGCACCCGTAGAACACATCTGGTGGGATATTTGTGATTGTCCCGATTGCCTTGAAAGGGATTATCGGGTTGGATACACGAGGACCGTCATCCTAAGAAAAGAAAATTTCCTCCGGCCAAAAATTGAAGGAGAGATTCGAGGAAGATGAATAACGGTGTGGGAACGCTCGGGGAGCCATCCTGGGGGGATTTGATTATTATGTACTTTACTCCGGTCAGTCTTCCCCCAAAGCAAACGGGGGTAAAAGAGCGAGAAAAGCCTTGCCAACAACGAAATTGAGACCTTCGGATGCAGTGCTGCGAGACGTAAGTCCAACCCCCTCGGGGTCGGCCCAAGGTTCGGTTGTCCGGCTCCCGAGTATACATCGACGAAGAAAAACCAACGCCGAGTTTGGCGCTCCCACTCAATCAACATGTTGGACCGGAGATGGCAACCGCCACAAAAGGCCTCGGTATAACCCGGGGCTTCGGCAAAGGCTCTACCTCGCAAGAAAAAAGCACGAAGTGGCGGTTTAATGACTCTCTATCCCGAGACAAGGACCAAATCTATGATCCTCACCTATATGGGAGTATGATCACCTTCTGCGATGAAGCTTTGCCAAGAGATGTCTCCCAACACAATGAAGCTTTGTACATCACTATTCGGCTCAACACCATATCACTCCCTGGGGTATTAGTGGACAATGGATCATCGGTAAATGTCCTTCCCCTCGGCATGATGAGGGCCCTCCGCATAAATGAAAGGCTTATGATCCCATCTACCCTGACTCCAAGGCCTACGACGGTTCGTCTCGTCCCATTCAGGGACGGTGACTCTGGAACTGCAGTACGAAACCCAAATGGTGCCCGCAAGGTTCCATGTAATGGATATCCTCAGGAGTTGCGGCCCTACTAGGCGCCCTTAGTTGCATCACATGAAAGCCATAGCCTCCACTCTCCACCAATGCGTCAAATTCATCAACCGGCGAGAGACCTTGAAGTCATAAGGGTGACAGTTTCCTCATAGGGAACGAAGTGAAACAATAGCCAAGAATGCCCACGGTCAAACACGGGGCTACATCCTTCAAGAGGCAAGTCTCGCCGGCATCCTTTGGGATCCGGTGATGCCAACTATGTCAACACACTCAAGCAAGCGGAGACTCAGAAGAAGTTCGATTCATCAAATTTAATTGTTATTTCCAACACTTGGAGGCGTCTTGGAAGGAAACGCTGAACACCGCCATGATACGAGGCACACAAGTCTCCGGTCCTCAATCACGGATTTGTCGGCGTGCAAACCCATTCTTTGGCCTCGCCGAGCGAGGAGATTTTTCATGATAAAAGTCGACAAACACCGACAGAGACTCGGCTCGAATCTATGAACGTCGTGTGGGACGTCCTCCTTGCTGAACTACACCAAGCCTTTACGCTCGAGTATGGGACATGAGATTTTTCTAGCGGCACCGAGACGCAATACGTCCTTACATACGGATTGAGCGGTCGGATTGTGACGAAATGGAAATCCCCAGGATTGAGGAAGATCCCTACATCCACATGCTCGGCTTTCGGACGCCAAACACAATTGATTCGAGACAAAGAGATGATAGCAACGGCTGAAGAGGGAGCACGAGAGACCATGCCTTTCCCGAGTTGTGAAGCCACCGACGGCGATGCCGCTAAAGAATTGGGAAACTCTCTCGGGCCCGTCCGCGACCAAAGAGGAAATGATCACCAAGCTTGGATTGGTCCCGTCCTTTCGTGTCAACCTTTGTAAAGTCCTCCGAGTCTCTCATTGTTGAGTTCGAGTCTCTCGAGTCGTCCAATGGCCTTACGCTGAAGACTACGAGTACATAGCGAACGTTGTATTCCCTTTCGTCTTCAATGAAATGATGAACCTTTACGAGTATCCCTTAATTGCCACTTTAACTAATGATGAATTAACTAATAATCTAAAAATAGTTAATAACGATTCACTAGATGAAGAAGCAGACACATTAAATGAACAATATATCAAAGAAATCTTTAAGCGGGTTGTCAGGAAGAGGAAAATCGAGCCCCAGTTGCCGAAGAGATTTTGACGAGTGTGAATACGAGGAGCTGCGGAAGAGCCTAAAGAGACGCAGATTGGTAGTTTCTTCGAAGGGTAAGAAAGGGATGCCCTAATTGAGTGCTAAAAGAATTTGTGGATGTGTTCGCATGGTCCTATAAAGATATGCCGGGCCTCGATCCTTCCATAGTTGAGCACCGAATACCGCTCGACCCAGAAGTCAAGCCAGTAAAGCAGAAGCTAAGAAGAATTAAGCCCGAATGGTCCTTACAAGTGAAAGAGGAAATAGAAAAGATGCTCAGGGCGGGATTCATCAGGGTCATTGAATACCCTACATGGCTTTCTAACATAGTGACGGTGACCAAGGCCAACGGAAAAATCCGGTCTTTGCGTAGACTTCAGAGACTGAACAAAGCCGGTCAAAAGACGAATTCCCCCTGCCAAACATCGACATTTTGGTAGATTCCACGGCCAACCATGAAGTCAAATCCTTCATCGACGGTTTTGCCGGCTACTGACCAAATCAAAATGGCGAGGAAGAGGATCAAGCCAAAACTTGGCCTTCACAACCCCTTGGGGCACCTTGCTACACGGTCATGCCGTTCGGACTAAAGAATGCTTTGGGGCTAAAAATGTACGTGCGAAAAAGACGACTACTCTGACTCACATTCCATGACATGATCCACAAAGAAATTGAGGTCTATGTGGACGACATGATAATACATTCCGGAGGATCGAGATGGCCAGCACTTTGTTGATTTGAGAAAATTCTTCGGCCGCCTCCGAGACCACGGCATGAGGCCCGAATCCGGCCAAGTGCACCTTCGGTGTAAGACGAGGTAAGGTGCTAGGATATATGGTGACGAACGGGGAATCGAAGTAGATCCCCAGAAAATCAAGGTGATAGTTGAAATGAAGCCGCCCAGGACAACGCAGAAGTGAAATCCTTCATGGGAAGGCTGCAATACATAAGCCCGCCTTTGTAAATCGAGTTGACCTCGATCTGCGAGCCAATCTTCAAGTTGATGAAGAAAAATGCCTACAGAATGGACTCCAGAATGTCGGCTTGCCTTTGAACAGATCAAGGCATACCTTGTGAATCCCCGATTCTCTGCCCACCACATCGGCAAAAGCCGCTCTTGCTATATCTAAGCATCCACGGATACGACAATTGGGACTATGCTAGCTCAAGAGAAGAAAGATTCCAAGGTCGAAAATGCCATCTATTTCGTAGCGAGTAAAGCTCCAAGGAAGCGAACTCAATTACTACGCTTGCGAGAAGACTTGCGCGAGAGTTTGAGTGCAGGTAGTGGGAAAGTTGAAACACTACATGCGGTCTCACCCGATACATCTTGTCTCAAGGATAGACCCCATCAAATATACGTTCGACAAGCCTTCCATCTCCATGAGGTTGGCAAAATGGTCGTTCTTTTTGGCCGAATATGACATCAACTTATGTTTCAAGGAAATCCGTAAAAGGACGCATAATGGCGGAACATGCGGCCGATTTCCCAAGTGATGAGTCCCAGGGACTGAACCCCAATTTCCCGATGATGGAATCTTCGCTCTAGAAGGAGAAAATCGCCGGCAACTCTTCTTCGACGGGGCGTCAAACAAAAGGGGAACGGGATAGGAATGCTTACAGTCGATCCTCTTGACGAACACACCCCCATGCGCAAGGCCGAACTTGAAGTCACCAACAATGACTGCTTGAATATGAAGCTTGCATAGCGGGTTGGAAGCCGCCCTTGAAAGAAATATCAAGGAATTGGAGGTGTATGGTGACTCTGCCCTCATCATCAATCAGGTCTCTAACAAAATGGAAGACCGTGGACCCGGGTCTACTGAAATATCACACTTACATGGAAGAGTTAGTAACTCAATTCAAAGAGATCGACTTTCATTACTTGCCCAGGAGATCGCAATGCAGTTGCGGATGCTGCGGCAACACTAGCCTCCTCGTTGAAATACCCGAAGGGAAAGTCCGTCAAACCATTCGTAGTCGGTAGAAGAGAAAATCCCGCTTATTGCTTTGAAATCGAAGCGGAAGCCAGAACCGACAATGATCCACTGGTACACTCAGTTACCGATTGCACGAAGGATGGCGAGGCCTCTTTCAAAAATGAAGATGGGAAATATAAAGAAGGAATCAAAGCGAAAAGTCTCTCGGCCACACAGGCGGCTCGCCTCCCATTATGTTCTTTTGGGAAACATGTTATACAAAAAGCGTTATCAAGGCCCCCTCTGCGATGTATCGGCAAACAAGAGGCTACCGAACTCATGAAAGAAATACATGGTGGTACTGCGGCCCTCATATGAATGCTCGAGCTACGATGCAAATCATGCGAGAATGGGGTATTTTGGATCTCCATGGAAGCCGGCGCATCCAGGTTCGTCAAAAGGCTGCGACAAATGTCGGCGATACTCAAATCTTAATCACTTGCACTCCTCACGAGTTATCTTGCATGACAACCCCTTGGCCTTTCGTCACTTGGGAATTGATGTCATAGGCAAAATCACACCATCGAGCGATATGACCACGAGTTCGATCACAGTAGCCGTGGATTATTTCACCAAGTGGGTTGAAGCCAAGTCCTACAAAATCCTCAATTCAAAGAAAGTTGCCCTCTTCATCAAAGGAAACATCATGTGCGGATATGGGTTGCCGGTAGAAATCATTTCGGATAATGGATCCCACTTCGAAGGGAATGCGACAGCACTCTTGGGAATTTCGAATAACCCGTCACAAGTCATCTCCTTACAGGCCCCAAACCAACGGAGCCGTCGAAGCTGGCAAACAAGACTCTGGAAAATATCATCCGGAAAATGGGCTGCAAGGCGAGAGATTGGCCCGAGAAGTTACACACTGGCACTGCGGGGCTACGAGAACATCAGTCGAACGGCAAGCGGGAAACACCATTTGCCCTCACATACGGAATGGAAGCCGTACTCCCAATCGAGCTGGAGATCCCCTCGCTCCGTATACTCTTTGGAAAGCCGGATCAACGAGGTCGAATGGCTCCGCAGTCGCCATGACGAATTGGCCTGCTAGATGAGCGACGATTGAAAGCCATGGAACACATCCGAGCCTACCAGGAAGAATGGCAGAGCCTTTGACAAGAAAGTAAAGCATTGGGAGATCCGAAGGTGATCTCGTTTTGAAAGAAAAGCCCCGGTCCGTGTCAACCCTCGGCAAATGGGAGCCTGTATGGGTCGGACCATATGTCGTCCAAGATCTTCTCAGGAGGAGCCATGCAACTTGCGGACCTCGCGGAAATCCCTTTGTACACCCAGTGAATGGTGACAAGGCTGCGCGAGATACTACGCGTAAAAAAAAAAAAAAGAAAAAAAAAAAAAAGAGTGCTAAAGAGTAATACCCAACTAGGTTGAAAACCCGAAAAGGGCGGCCTAGGTAAAAAACGGGGTTGCACCAAAAAAAAAAAACAAAAAAACAAAAAAACAAAAAAAAAAAAAAACAAAAAAAAAAACAAAAAAATCGGGTTGAACTACGAAGACTGAGCTCCTCAAAATGAGGGAACGTAGGCGGCGGAAACGGTTCGGTCTAAAACACAAATAAAAAGTCATACTTTGACATCAATACAATTGATCGAGACCATGAAAGCGTCTCGAAAAACTCTAAAACAATTCAAATATTCATTACAAGTTAAAAACTTTTTGATGAGTCTAAGCCCGATTCATTCCTACAAGCGGCAACTTTGCTAAAAGAAAACTAAGATACGTAATGTATGCCATGACAAGAAAGGGATACTCGGAAACCTCGAGTCACTCCAAGCCACTCGTCTTGGTCTCTCCCCTCTTCTTCCCCCTTCGAGTCTTCTTCTTAAATAGGAAAAATGTCGGTATTCCTCCTACCAAGCTCGGTATAGGAGCAGGATCTATCAAACCAACCTCTCTCGGGGCCTTAGTAGCCCTAGCGTCATCTCTCATCTCCTGTAGCCTAGGCGGTAGCATATGAGCCCTCCTCTCCTGTCTCTTGACGTAAGCCTCATAGTCGGTCACGGCGTCTCCAGCTCACCAGTCATGAGGGTTGGTCCTCGCCTCGGCCACTCCTCCTCTCGAAAGCGGTCGGGTCCTCCGCACCCACAATGGCCTCACGCCGCCTCAAAATAGCCACTGAGTCTCTCCCGGATGCCTCTCATACCAATCCAGTACAGTGGTCGGGAACACCGGTCTCGGACGCTGAGGATAACCTCGAGGAGGAAAGGCATCATACCTCCATGCTCGGGAAAGAAATGAAAACACCGAGGATCATCCATAGAAAGCAGGAGCCACCACCCCGATGGCTATATCCTCAAAGTTCTCCAAAGGAACTGCTCCAGTGCCGAACTTGTCTCGAGAACCAAGGACGGAATATAGAAGGCTGGGTAGAGAAAGCCCGGAAGCATGACCACGTGAGACCCGTCTGAAGCACTCTGCGAGTCTCCACCCGCCAACAAGGCACTAACCATCGATATCTTACGTACGGAGACCAGCCATCCAACGCTCCCATGAGCCACGATCATCAAAATCCACGAACCCCCCTCTGGCAAATGTCCGAGGCTTGATCATGTCGGGAGTTTCCCGAAGAATCCCCAAACGCTCCATCGGCCACGGGGTCAAGAGGAACGGGCGCCCCCGTGCATATACCGCTTCCGTAGCTTGATCTATCTAGAGCATGGAAAGTCTCCCCAGGATCGGTACAACATCTACGCCCAAGCGACAATGAGCGACTACATCCAGGAAAGACCGATGGCAAATCCCGATGGAATAGACCATGAACAGGTGCCCAAACATACAAAGTGCAAAGGCATCCCAATAGGCATCATCCACCAAGCCTAGGCCCCTAAACCTATCGGGAAGGCCGGAAATATCAAAATGATCGGGACCACGGATCATACCTTGTGCTTCCTCAGGGAAAGATGAAGGAGGACGCACACCGTCAACAAAAGAAGCCCCTCGGGCAAAGGAACCGCTATCTCTTCCACCTCGGACCTCCAAGCAAGGCCCGAAATTCTTCGACGGTCGGAACAATCTCGTTGAAGGAAAGGCAAAAGACATGCCGCCTAGTATCCCAAAATGAGGAAGAAGCCCTCAAAAGACCGTAATCCAGGAATCAATTCCTTGAGAGACCATAAGCACTTCACCTTGTACCTTTCTTCAAGAAGGACCTTCTCTCATGCATAATGTCCAGGACCAATCCTTGAACTTGTTGAAGAATGACATTTGGGATTCTTGGGACAATTTTGATGGAGCTTTTCTAAGGTTTTCCATGGTTTTTCTCTCTTTCTCCCCGAAAATGGTTGTTTGAATTTGGAGGTTGAAGAGGATATTTGAATTTGAAATAAAAGTGAGACCAGATCTGGAGCAAAATTAAAGGACAATGTCGGATACGGGACTCCTCCGCGCGGACATGATCGTCATTCATCGAGAAAAATGCAAGGATCCAAGTTTGCTACACCAAAAGAGGAATATTCCGTCCCGGTTGCTCGAAACCTGTGCAAAAACCTCCCCAAACCAGTCCATATACCAAACACTAACACCCTTGCCAAAAAAAAAGAAAGAACCAAGGCTCATGCAACATTGCATTCATACCGCATTGCATTCATAAAATAAAATCCTAAATTATTACATCCCAAAAAAAAAAGAAGAGTGTGCATAAAAAAAACAAACAAACATCAATAATCCTAAATTATTACATTTCAAAAAAAAAACGAAAAAAAATGTGCATAAGCTGTGCAAATCTCAATCCCAGTCTCAATCTCAAATCTCAGAAAATCAGTCTAAAAAAAATCAGGGGGGGGGGGTAATCAATCAGAATCCCTAGCGCCCGATGTCTGTCCCCGGTCCCTCTTGCGACTCGGGCCCGCCTCCTCAGGAGCCCTGAAAATCTCGGGCTCAGAATCGTCCTCGTCTCCAGAAAGAGGCTCGTCAGGACCAACCGGCACGCTCTGATAGGGAAAGCCGAGATCTGCGAAAAAATCATATCCGAAGGTGAAGGCGTCGGACTCTGGACTTGTCACGAAGACGACCCGCATCTTTGCCCAGGACGTGTCCCTTTGCCCGTGTGGATCCCGAGAATGACGTGATCCGAAGGCGCGGCACCGCGCGGGGATCAAGGAGAGGAGACGAGAGGAGTCTCGAAGAAGTCTACGAGCGAATAGGGAAGCCTCCCGTGCGACGAGGCGCCGGCCGTGGTCGCCTCGCTCTAGCCTGAGGAGCCCCGCAAGCGACCATCCTCCTGATGAATCTCTTAGCTCCGATCACTTGCTTCGTCAGCTTCTCGACGACCACCTCTGAAAGCTGTACGAAAGCAAAAGCGTCAGAAACAGTTGAAGCGAAAAAAAATATGATGACGGGAAAGAAAAGAAAAGACAAAAGCAAAAGAAAGAAAGGTGGAAAAGAGAAGTCGTACCTTCATACCCGGACGAGGCCGGAAAGCTCGTGGAAGCCGCTCAGGCTGAGGGATCTGCACCCTCAATCGGACCCCATCCTGGATATATGAAAAATCCGTCCGAGGGTACCGCGGGATCCCAAGCCCCTCTCTATCCAGAACCTGAGGCATCCTCAGCCTCCTCAAGACAAATACGGGGTACGGCTCAGTCGCCAAAAATGCCGAGAAGTGTTGGCCGGCTCGGTAGTCATCCCAGGTCACAGACCTGTCACTCGGGTGCATCATATCGGCGGGAGGCTCCACCGGTGTCCTCAAAGGCGAGTTCACGCCATGCTGACGCGTCACCCTCTCTCCCAAATAATATACGTCGCAAAACAGACCTCTCAGAATCCTCCATTGCCTGCAGTCAAATCTCGGCGCCCTTGGTGCGCCACCTCGAAGCGATCCCAGGGGAAGAATATCATCCCCTCATCTGTCTCGGCCTCCGTCAAAGGAAGGCAATCCGCGTACCTGAGAGTCGTACGCCCCCTGGAGCTTATCTTCTCTCGGGCATGCTTAGACCAGGAGCGCATGGCCGGATACGCCCCGACGTACTTGTAAGTGCTCCAATTTGAGCTTGTTAGAATTTTCGTTAGAAAATTAACGAAAGTTATAACATTTCTAACAATTCCTAACAATCCTAACATTTCTAACAAAGTGAGGGTAAAATGGGCATTGTTATTTAAGGTTAAACCTCAAAAAGAATCTCAAAAAGTAAAACAAAAGGAATAAAACCACAAATAGAAATGGTGGGAACAATAAAGCTGCATTAATTTGAAATTTCAAAAAGAAATATTCCTCTTGTCAAAGCTGGAGTGCATTTAATGAACAAAGTGCACGCTCGAAGGGTCTATCCGCGCGGATAAGTATGTCATTTCGGAGGGCTATAAATTGAGCCCTCCAGTCACAAAAATAAGGAAGAACAACACCAATTGCACCGAACCTCTGGCGAAATATAGAGAGAAAACAGTGAGAATTCTTCAAGAATTGTCACCATTTTCTCTCCAATCTTTCCCAACTCACACTCATCCACTCACTCTCATACTTAAGCCTTAAACACTCATACACTCAAGCCAAAAACTCAAAAACACAAGGAAGATTGGTAAACCCTCCTTCTCCTTACCCTAAACTCCAACCATGCATGCATTTGCAAACTACAAAATGTAGTTCTTTCATCTTCTTGCTTTAGATCTAAGAAGATCACCATGGAAGACCATCTCCATGGATGATCTTCTACAAAGATCAAAATTATTTTCAAGTTCTCTTACTTTCTTGCAAAGAAAACTCATTTTCAAAACCCTAAAAACCATTTTCAAGCATCAAATCTCATTTTCAAAGGATAAAAATCCCCTTCCCAAGCAAATGAAATGCTTAGTCCTAATGTACCCCAAGGATGGTTTGGTATAGTTGATTCACCACTAAAATGTCAAGTGATCACTAACCAAAACCTAGGGAAATGGGGACAAGCATGGATTCAAAACCCCCCTTTTAATCATATTATCTTTCTTGAGAAGTTGCTGTCCAGTAGCAATTTTCTCAGACCTCAGTCCATGGTCTAATTTTTTGGACACAGATAAATGTGGAATTTGGTGTTGACTACAAAACACTTTTTGTAGACAACATCCAGAGCTTTCCATACATATTTTTACTTTATTTTTTGGGTGAGTAAAACTCCTCTTTTTAAATTTTCTTTCAGAGGCTAGTTCATCAGCTTCTGGGAATCCAGATCTCATATCTGAGGTTTCCAGAAGGTTTTGACCCCTCAAATCTTCTCCAAAATGGAAAATTCCTTCGTACAAATCTTATTTAAGGTGTCTAGAACAACTTTCATTCTCTGAGTTTATCCAGATTATGAAGTTTTAAGACCCTTGAATCCATTTCAAAATCAAAGGTCCACTGCCTTTTTCATTCTGGTAGAAGTGGCTCTCAACTTCAAAAGGTCTTTTGAGTACCAAATCTCAATCCAAAAATCTTCCAAAAAATCATGGGATCAGTTTAAAGTCTTAAAAAGATATCCCAATTTTTACTTTTCCGAGTTTCAAATTATTTTGGCCAAAACACACACACACTCACACACACACACACACAAATGATTTTCAGCTTGGAAGACTCGTTTTACGAGGCATTCCGGGTGCACACTAACGTCCTTCCCGGCGTGTAACATGACCTCCGAACCTAAATCTCTGATCTCGGGCTTTTTTCAAAGTTTTGGCCCTCAAAACAAAAA